>CM067481.1:13647166-13727326 GCA_034552555.1 Semaprochilodus insignis | reverse complement strand
CCCCCGGAGTAAGAGGAAGAAACCTCAAGAGGAACCAAGACTTAAAAGGGGAACCCATCCACCTCGGCTTGACACCAGAGAGCAAGACAAGCACGAAAGCAATATAATAAAGGATAAACATTTTCAATTATATGAAAATAACGATGACTGGTAGTCCTGAGAGTAACAATGAGAGACCTGAAAATCTAAATGAAACCAGTGACTACTGTAAACAGTTTATCACAGTCAAAAACTTTGCACATCAACAACTGCTGCTAAAATCCTATTGTGATGATGTATTAATGTTAATTGAAAAATGTTCAGTGTTTTGTGGGGCAGAGAAAGAAATGTCTGATTGGTTTCTGAAGCAGGAAAAGAAAAAGTCTGCAAGCATGTCTAGCATAGGACAGCATGAAGCTCCATGGTGGGCAAACTGGTCAGAAATGCAGACGAACAGTGGGCCCCCAGTCAAGGCAGACGAAGCAACCGCACCAGACTGCACAGGATGGACAATAGTTCAGCTTGAGCAAAGAAGCACACAGACTGTATTAGAAGTCTTGTTAGAGGAACTAATGTCTGCAGGTAGACAAATATTTTGTCCTGAACACTGACTGAAGGGTTATTCCAAAGCAGGGAGGCTTTGTATCAAAAGGCTCTGCCCCCTGATGTAACTTTATTAATTCTAAGTACTAAAGTTGAGCCAGCACCTTATGATCTAACTAGGCATGTTGGTTCATAATAAGAGATTAGTTCACTCAGGTACTGAAGACCGTGGCCGGTTAGAGCTTTATTTGCCAATAGAAGAATGCTGTACCCAATGCGGTATTTAACTGGCAACCAATGCAAAGTAGATAAGACTGGGCTGATATGAGCACATGTTGTAGTTCTCATAAGAACACGTTCTGGACTGCAGCATTCTGGACTAATTGAAGCTTGCTAAGGCCAAGAAGGCAGGGCATTACAGTAATCCAACCTTGATGTAATAAAGGCGTGAACTAGCTTTTCCACATCCTGTAATGACAGTGCATTTCTTCATTTAGGAATATTGCAAAGATGGAGGAAAGCTATTCTACTATTATTAGTAATATGTTCATTGAAGACCAGATCACGGTTGATTGTGACACCAAGGCTTTATACAGCTGTACTGCTATTAAGATTAAGCATTAGTGCATACAATTTGATTCTAGTAGCTTTTGGACCAAGAAGAGCCTTTTATGTCTTTTACACAGTCCTCTATCTTATTAAGGTGAAATTAATCATCTGTTTTAGCGAAATATACAGATGTGTGCTGTCAGCATAGCAGTTGAAAAATATGCCATGTTTTTTTGATAGTGGTACCTAGTGGTAGCATATGTAAGGTAAATAATATAGGCATTATGCTTTTCCAGTTTTTCCTTTTCCTTTAGTGTGTTATGTTTGTGTACCTTTAGTGTGTAACATGCATGTCTGCAAAGTTATAAACCAGAGGGAGAAACTCTCTCCCACAGAAACCACTTTTTCCCAGCTGCCTGAAAGGGCTCATTGGAATTCCATCCTTTTTCTCTGTTACAAGATGACATCATCTCATAGCACTGTCCTTACTGAAGCTTGGCACACCCTCACAAAATGCACAGCAACTACTGAAGGTGAGTTGACCAATCAGGTTAATGGGAAGATACGACTTAAAGACATAGGAGCCCTAACAGGGTGTTTCAGACAGAGGATGTACAGTATGCAAGTTAACAGTTTAGCATTAGATGAGAGGCAGTCGCTGTCTTGTAAAAGAGGCACATTCTCTTCTGCTCACTGAATGTCATAAAAACACATGTTGGCTTATGGGGGTAACATTACGAACAGAGTAATACCCTCAGCTATCATAGTTAGCATAGCCGCAATACAAGTTCTCAGTCTTGTCTGTGGCACATCAAGGCACTCGTGTTAGTAGCTAAGTAAATTATTATACAGCAGAAAGACAGTTCACTGAGCCACCAGTTTATTAGATACCTACTGCCTTCACTCACTGGCCACATTAACTGTTCTACATATTAATGTTACTTAATGCCTAAAATTCCCAGTAGGCTTACACATTTTACAGTGTCAACATTTACAGCTGACCCTGCAAGAATCTCTTGTCAACTTTAAACAACTTTAAACTGGAGTGGACACTGATTATGAATGATGACACAACTTTAGAGGTCTATGGTACTTTTTTAAAAAGTTAAACATTTTAATAAATATGTTAACATTTGGCACATTTTCAACTACTCATGATTTTTGCTGAATCAAACATTGAGACACCACTGCATTGAATCAAAGTCTTAATTTTGCGCATGGTTACGCCTCTAGGTGTCAGGAATAAAAAGGGATAAGAATAGAAAATAAATCCTAACTTGAACTTTCTTAAGGAGCTCAGTCATGACTCAACACATCATATTTATTACAATAAACCGGTAATTCAAGCCCTCGCCAGCTTTGACTTATTGTGCATTGCATCATTACGTTTTACATTACGGCTACCTATGGCACAAGAGAAGAGGAGGAGACAACAAGGAGTGCATTTCTCAACAGGAACACACTTATCCTCTATAAGGTTTGCCTCACTAGTCTAATTAAGGAGTCACGCAAACTTTGCATAACACCCTTGCTCTGTTTGTCTGTCTGCCTTTTTTGCCTTCCCTTTTGTGTCTAATCATATGCGTTTATTTTTGTGGTTTTTGTTCTTGTTTTCGCCCCAGTCCCGCCTCCTTGTTATCTGTCCCACCTGTATATTGTCCAGCCTCAGCACCTCTGATGTAATAGTATGCAAAAATCAATCTATGATCTACTGAACGTCCACTGATCTGCCAGCCTTAGAGTCCCCTGATCTGCCAGCCCCAGAGTCCCATGATCTGCCGGTCTTCGAGTCCCCTGATCTGGCAGCCCCAAAGTCCCTGACCTGCTGGCACCTGCCTTCCCACAGTACCAATGCTTCAGCGAGCACAGGGCCTCCGATGCCCTGTTCACTTTGACAATATGAGAAATGATTAAGTATCATTAAGGTCGGCATGGTAAAGCAGTGGGTAGTGCTATTCCCTCACAGCAAGACAGGCCTGGGTTTGATTCTGTGTGGGGTTTGGGTCTTCCCCTTGTGTGTTTCCTCTAGGTGCTCCAGTTTCCTCCTACAGTCCAAAGACATGCAGTCAGATACTATATTGCCCCTAGGTAGGTGTGTGTATGTTTGTTTGTCTGCCCTGAGAGCACTGGGATAGGCTCCGGTGCCTAGAAGTGTTGCTTAGACTTTTTGGCACTAAAAAGGGTGTACTGTAACAGTCAGCATTACAGCAGTTGTATAGGCTACAGAAAAAGGTAATTAAAAAAAGTAATAATAATTTATTGATTTATTTATGTTTAATTATCAAATATGTTATGATAGTAGTCATTACTGCCTCTCACACGTAATGCATGTTGCTATCCTACCTTGTTATCCTGAATGAAGTAGGTTTTGCATGTGCATGTTTTGTATTTGGCCATTTAGCGAGTTACTTTTAGCCCGGATGGGAGAGCAGGATTCAATACCAGCTCAGAGAGGCAGCCATTAGACTTTTAAAGGTATAGGTCGGCAATGTAATAACCTGGGTATATGAAGTGATTTGTGTGCTCTCCTTGCTCTAACAATGTGTTCCTTTGTCTGGTCTCATGTCCAGTTCTCTGTTCAGCCCTGTGTCCAGTTACTTGTTCAATGCCCTGTGCAGTTCTGTAGTCCTGTTCCTGGCTTTTCCTCTAGTGTTTCCTTTGTTTTTATTTACGCTACGTGCTCCAGCCTATAGCTTGCTAACTAGCAAGTCAGCAGAGTAACATGTAAATGGAGCAATTATCAATCTAAAGCATATAGTGAATGTAGCAAAAGGCATGTTAAAGATTTGAAATTTTAAGTATTTTAAGTATTTTATTCTGTGGCTTGTAAACATCTGTCTGACATTTCTTTCTCCATTTTGAAAGAGAATTGTATCTGTTCTGATACTATAGTTTAGATTTATGCTTACTGGATCCCTCGTCCCTTAAAGAGCTCTAATAAACCCAAGTAATAAATGTAACTCTGGTAATGTGAGTGGTGGATGACCGTCAGGCATAGTAGTTCCTGGGTGTATATTTCCATGCACAGGCAGCTTCAGACTGAGGCTGTACACCAGATGAACTACATATGAACCCTGCATGTGATGTCATCAGGGGTATATCATACCATGACTCACTGCAAACACATTCAAGCTTTCAAGGTGGCCTAGGACGTGGCAACTCCTCAGTACCTAGTCTGCCACCATGGGGAGCCCCCATGGCCATGGCCTTGTGGAGCAGGATGGACAAAGTCTCCTTTCAAGAGCCCAGAGATGGGCCAATACTCAGAGCCAGGTGGTAAGAAAGCAGCAACATAAACCACCTGCCCTGAATCCACCTGTGCCACCATACTGGACCCCATCCTGTGCTACATGCTTCTGTTGTACACATGTCTGTGGAGAATCTAGCCAGGATGCAGCACTTCATCTGATGCTACTTTGCCAAAAGCAAAGATAGCCCAGTGGCTAATGCCAATCCCCAACATACAGCTCATTCAAGGTGAGGGGAGAGCTACAATCCCCAGTGGTCTGAGCTAACACCAAGATGCTCTAGGGGTGGTCGGACGAGAAGTTGAAGACATGAGGACAAATGTCTGTAGAGGATGAACCTGTGTCGCTAAGCTCTCTTTTCAACATGAGCTCGCTCAGGGTGAGGAGAGGGCTATAACTCTTGGTGGTCCTCAGCAGATATACAGTACTTATATACAGGGGTTGGCCAATGAAACTGAAACACCTGGTTTTAGACCACAATCATTTATTAGTATGGTGTAGGGCCTCCTTTTGCGGCCAATACAGCGTCAGTTCGTCTTGGGAATGACATATACAAGTCCTGCACAGTGGTCAGAGGGATTTTAAGCCATTCTTCTTGCAGGATAGTGGCCAGGTCACTACGTGATGCTGGTGGAGGAAAACGTCCTTCTTGGTGGTATGCTGACATTACCCTGGATACCGTGGCTCTTGATACATCACAAAGACTTGCTGTCTTGGTCACAGATGCGCCAGCAAGACGTGCACCAACAATTTGTCCTCTTTTGAACTCTGGTATGTCACCCATAATGTTGTGTGCATTGCAATATTTTGAGCAAAACTGTAAAACTGTGCTCTTACCTGCTAATTGAACCTTCACACTCTGCTCTTACTGGTGCAATGTGCAATTAATGAAGATTGGCCACCAGGCTGGTCCAATTTAGCCATGAAACCTCCCACACTAAAATGACAGGTGTTTCAGTTTCATTGTCCAACCCCTGTACATCATGTTGCTTCACTGAATTCTCCTTGCAAGCTGAATATTAGGTTATGCATTTTAGCTCAGAGATGTTGTGGTTGCTGCTGACAGATTAATTACTAGAGGTGATGTCAATGTTAAGCAGGTCATTGTTAAGCTGTAATTCCACTTCCTGTTTTGTTTTGCTCTCTTTCTCTCTCTCTCTCTCTCTCTCTCTCTCTTCTATTCTGAAACACAGCTTTTGTTTAGCGTTTATATGCTGCTAAGAAACCAGCCTGAATGGATCAGGCAAAACTCCATTCTTCCATTATAAAGGCTAAATTATTGTACTTTTATAATGTTGGATGTTAAAGCTAACTGAAGATGAAAACATATTAACATGATTAACATATATAACATTAACATTGCTGTACAGGTTCACCGGCATATCATATTAAATCTAATTATGAATTTTGTGAGTTGTTACACCTCTTTTAATTATGCTATTCCCAACTTGTGTGTGTAATAAGAAAAATAGCCATGGGAATAAAGTATATTGGTCCTTGACACTACAGCCCATCCAGGAATCACCTTCCGCTCTTTCCTTTTGACTCCATAATGAATCAAGTGACTGAGTCACCACTATGTGGTATAAAAATCACAGTGTTGCCAAAGAACGTGACATAATTAGTGAAACCAGATGCTTTCAGGCATAGCTGAGAGAACCCCATGTAAACACTGTAGCCCTTTAAGGACGAGTAGCCTTGCTTAGAATGATCACCATCCACCAGCCACCGGAATATAAGCTCTATGGCAAAACAAACGTGTGAAAATAAAACTAGCAAGCTTATTTCACTGGGGGTTGCAGGTCACGACATGCTTGAGATATATTCCCCTGTATGTGTGTGCGTGTAGTCTGTATAAGGTAGAGGTCACAGATAGGTCAGATGAAACATGCACACAACCTACTAGTTTCCCTACAGTTGGTCATCAGAAGTGACCAAGCCTTTGTGAGCCATCATGTGGTCACTAATGGAAGAATACAACATGGAAATTAGGAGTGGAACAAGTTTGAAACAGAGATTGAAACTGTTATACAAATATCCGTGGTATTGTATCATGGTTCCCAATTTTCACCCTGTCTTTTCTTCACTCCCTATTCCCCCAATATAAAATGTTTTTGAGCCATGTTACACTATAGCTCTGCCTTAGCCTGCATGTAATGCTGAAAGTAACTTATTGTTAGTCAGTGGGTAAACAGTAGTCCATTTGTCTTGTATATCTGTGAAACAAGAAGATTAGCCTCTCTCTCTGTCTTGTTGCTGTTGTACTAGTATGCTGTAACTAGACACTGACACCAAACCGCTAGTCATAGGCCAGCTGGGAAAAAACAAGCCTTGGCAAAAGTCTTCAGTCGTTCAGGTAACTGTAAGGCATCTCACAAAAGCACCCACTAAGATCATTGAGGAACCCCTAAACTGCCATATTAATTCCCACAAGCCAATAAACTCAAAGGTGCTATTTTTGCTGTATGCTCATCCTCCACAGACCATCAAACTCATAATTTCGAATGCAGCTATTTTTTTTGCGCAGTAATTCATTGTTTCAATGGTTCTCCTGAGCACTTTACCACAACTCACCAATGTCAGTACAATTCCTGCTACACTGTGTAATAATACCAGTACTGGTCCAGTGTTAATAGTATATAGGTTATAGTGTAATGTTCACACTGTTCACAATGTTTACAATAATACCATGTTTATTATGCTTGTGCTGTGTAATAATGGCACCAATATTTTCTATTTTCTAATTTTCTATACGTAAATTTTTTCCATATTTATTTCATATCTGTCTATGCTGTCTAGTGTTCCTACCTGTTGTCTATGTGCACTTGTCCTTATGTTACATCAGAGTCTGGAGGAACACAGTCGTTTCAGCTGTTAAGCTGTGCAGTACTTGTTGTGTACTCTGAATGAAAGGAAAGTTCACTTTGGCTTTGACTTGACAAAGATGAATGTGACACAGAAAAGACTGTTTCAGTGTTTTTACTTATCCAGTGTATCCAGAGGCTGATAACCTCAGGAAGAATGGCCCCGGATATTTTAGTAGACAGTCTTCACACTGGAATTAAACCGTGCTTTGTAAAACATCGCCCTAATATACTGTCTTCTGTTGGTATAGTATTCCTCGTCTGAAATGTACGTTTTGCCATCAAATATAAGCCATTAACCAATCAGGTCAGGCAAATTACTCAACCTCCAACTCTCTCCCCAACCCATGACATCCTCACATGTGACACTGCAGAATGGTTTTCTCATGAGAGTGCATTCAAGAGTTCAGCTGTGCTTTGCCTGCTTGGGGATTTTCCCTTAACTGCTAATTGATTTGTTTACCCCCTTTTTCTCCTCCATCCTCACCGTTGCTTAAACTCTTGTGGTCGCCTTGGCAATGGCAGCACGTGTGCCAGTGGGGATGTAATTGGTAGCGAGAAATAAATTAGCTCTAACCGCATGATTAGACACTCCACATACTTTGGGGTTAGGTGTGAGGGGCCCTAGAAAGGGAAAGACAAGTTCTGCCTTCACTTTTCTTGTCCCAGCATTCTTTACCTCCCTTCCCTGAAAACTCCCTCCCATCCCTCTCCCTCTTTCTTGCTTGGCCAGCTTCACCTTTCTGCCAAAATCCCTTTCCTCTCTCATCCATCCCTTTGATCGCAGCAGGGTTTTTATTCCAGCCCTGTGCCTGCGGATGACAGTGGAAAACTACTGCATAATGGCCCAACCGCACAGCGCTACAAAACTCCAGACAGGGCCAGCCCTGTCAGGTTGGGAAAGAAACTTACGCCACAAGGCCAGGGAGTGCATTAGGCCTCCACACTGCTGTGAGAAAAATCTGTGGCGGGTTCACTGTGTCGTGACTCCTATAGATTAGGCCTTCATTGCCAGACAGACAGTAACACGTGCAAGATGTAAGGGGATGTTTTCCTGAGGCAGTAGAAGGAAATGAAAAGGCATCAGGGAATTTGTTGGCTCTGTGCGGTCTTAGAAGGCAATCCTGGACTTTCACATGGGTCATCATAACGTTAGAGCAATAATAAAGAGGAATGAATTATGGGGACACAGTGGAAAGAAGCTCTTATTCTCCCACTGACTGTGTTGAAATGCTGGTTCTCATGTGGTCACACAAGAAGAAAGCAAACACTTTTGTCCAGCTAACAAGGAACAGTGAGGGTTAGGATCTAAGTTAAGATTATATTAGTTAAGTCATTTGCTAAAATTTGAACATGTTTTGTTTTGTGTTAATTCATGTTTTGTTAACATGAATTAACATGAACATGAATTAACACAGTCTACACAGGGAACAAACTTAAATATGTGTATTTCTGCAAATTTAGTGCACAGTTTATATGTATTTGGTAAAAAAAATAAAACATTTAGATAACTTTTGCAACTTCTGCCCACCACTATGTTAAATACGTCAGCAAAAAAAAAAAAAAGTAATACTGCATTAAACTGTGCAGAACAGTGTTCTCTATAAAGGATATATTAAACTATTCTTACTCAGAACATCAACACAAAATCAACAATTTTGACCTAGAGTCACCCAAACTTTTGCCTAGGACTGCAGGTCCAGTTCATGACAGTTCTGGAAAGGTGAAATAGAATGTGAAAGTTTGGAATAGCTTTTCATATTACATTTTTTTATACTTTTTCCATAATTTGGTATCTCTAGTCACCTTCTATGACACGCTAAATATTTATGATTACCAGACCAGCATATAATGTCTAATATAATAATAATAATAATAATAATTACAAAATCAGCTAATTTTATGCAAATTTTATGAAGCTAATTTTATGAAGATTAATGTGTTTATGGACAAACAGATTGTGACGAGCACTGTGCTAAAATCAAGGTGAGGTTTATTTAACAGATTTGTAATCAAACACAGCAGCAACAAGAGCAAAGCAGATGTAACAAAAGGGCAAGGCAGAGTCAGAGTGAAGAAACAGGCAGGCGACAAAACCAGGCAAACAATCAGACCAGCAAAAGCACCAAAAAGGGCAAAGACAAAAGAGTAAACCAGAGAATCAGAATACAGTCACAACCAAAGTAGCAAACAAAAGAGAAAAACTCAGTAAGCACAGAGTGGCAATACTTTGCAATGAGCAGTGTGAGAGAGGAGTATTTGTACAAACAGACTAGATTAACAACAGGTGTGTGATCAGTACTGCAGAGACAAGGATCTAGAAAACAGAACAGGATTGGGAGATGGTGGACATGTGACAGTGACGTCATCGGGTAGTGGGTTATTGGAAATAGAGTCCGGGAGATAGGGGGTGAGAAGAGAGCCAACTAAAATGTGACAACTAAAATATTTTTAACTAGTGAACACAAGATAATCAATATTTCAGTTTTAGTGTTGTGGCACCAACAATTCTAGGGTCAATAACACACAGCAATTAGCTGTTAAATATAAGACTTGAGATGTGGTTATAACTTATAACCAGGACACCGTGTATATTCATTCTACTGCAGTTGCAGTGGTCACTATACTAAATTGATACAATTCCAAATGTATAAGCTCCTTTCAAAGCCTCCCTACCACCACCCCGATGTGCCGAGAGTCAGAAAGGCAAGTGAAAGCGGAAGACTTGCACTGTGAACCTGAAGGCACTCAGCCAGACACAAGTTGCAACAGGGCAGCGATTAGCAGGAGTAGGTGTAACATGGCAACAAGGAGTAGATTGAGGATGAGAAAGATTGCTGGATAAGTATATGGCTGGCAGAAACATAAGGTCTGGAAGCCAGTTATTATGACAGCACCGTGGCAACACCGGAGAAGAATGTTAGTAAGGTTTACCTGCTACTAGACCACACCTAATTACAAAATGGTGACGAATCTTTCAGAGCAGCGTGTTTCAGGGCCACACTCACTCATGACTAGTGGCTAAATGGCCATTCTCGCATGGGCGTGTCCAGCACACCTCTGGGGTGAGTGGGAGGACTGAGGTATGAGCCTTTTTAACTGCACGTGAATGAGAACACCAGTGCTCACATTCTTTGTGTTTCTAAAGCCTCTATTTAACTAGCAGTGGAGCGTCTTCTAGTGGGGTATTAGCTTCCTGTCTATACCTGAGAGAACTGACTTCATAGGACTCCACAATTCATTAGAACAGTTCCATCTGCTCCTGTTATTCTTCCATACCATTTAATATGAAATCTTTCAGTTTTCCATTTTACCGATGCTCTTTAATCTATATTCCCACCCATTGTATGCTGGGTAACTGGACCGTTGCCTCACAGCAGGGCTTAATTTGTAAATGACGAGGACCCAGAACACATTAAGAGTATTGATGGATGAGGATTTTCCATAAGGTTGGATCTCACAACCATGTTAAAGAAGCTCTTAAGCATCATTTCTCTCAAACTTGGGTTTCCCAAAACCAAAAAACAGTTCAGTGGACCTAGAACCATCCACTTGGCTCACACTGTCTCACAGTTTGTGGCTGAACAGTGGAGTCAGTGGACCTAAACAAGACTATAACTGCGCAAGACGGGACGGTTTTGTATCTCTGTGATATATTCAAGCTGTCAATAAGTTGGCAACTATATTGTAATGTTATGTGACATTAAGCAGAAGGTTAGCACAACGTTAGCTGGTGTTTTGAGATTCCTTTTCTTTGGCTTTCTCTTTTTTATAGCAGTATTTTGGTGTTATTTTGATAACTGGCATGATCTGTATTGGCATGTGGCTAGTTTCAAAGAAACTATATTAGTATATAACTTTGAGTAAGAACCACTGAAAAATGTTAGTAGTAAGAGATATATTAGTAACTGATTTTCCATTCTTTTATCAGTTTTGCCTGTGAAACATAATATCATATTATCTGTTTTGTCTTGACTAAAATACACCAGTTTTAGAAATAGATTTCAGTGGATTTACTGTGTATGAAGAAATAGAATTGTGCTCTAAAACGATTTAACAAAATTGTCTGTTGATTTGACAGAAAATACAATGGTAATTTCTGGTACATATTCCAAGTTGTTTTTCTTACTTTGGAGACCAACCTGAGCACAATTATAATCACAGGCCATTCCCTTCCTGAGCTGGTACCTTTGATTTGTTTCATTTGGGTTCAGGAAAACATAATGACTCTTTTTTCTGGTTTGAATTCACTGCAGGATATTTGACTCACATGTGCCTGCTGTAACTTACAGACATTTCCCACACACCCTTGTAGAGCATAATACGATTGGTAACTCGACACGGGGTGTTCCTGTAAAGACTTCGTCACAACACAGTTTCAGATACTGTAACATGGAACGTATGCAAAATCATGCTTGAAGCATGTGGTAATGACTAAACGCTTGTGTGTCACCTCACATCTAATCAATATCTGCTCACAATTCATTCACTTTCCCAGTTCCCATGCTCCCTTCCACATAAATGATTTCCCAGTTATGAATGGAGTGTTATTTTGCGTAACATACTTTAATGTGTTCCATCATTATCATGATATATAACGATCACAATAATGTTTGCTGAGCTTCTTGTGAGACTCAGTCCTTAAAAAACACTGACCAACTGAATGATTAATTACAAACATCTGTTTTGTTTAAAGGGACCAAAATCTTATTCAGCGAGCAGTGATACACGCAGACAGATTTGTCGAATGCCCTTAACACCACGTCAGTGCTGCCAAAGACTGCAATGTGTCGTGCAAGACTTTCATGGAGTGTCTCTGAATGGCAGTGGGTCATCTTGAGTAACGAGTCCTGCTTTTGTCTTGGAGGCATCGTTGTCAACACCAATAAAAATGCTTTGTTGTCCAGAAGGCCTGGTGTCACTCCACCTCCACTCCTATCTGCAGGAACTGTGTGAGAATATTCAAGCTGCATGAGATGGATTATCACAGGACACCATTAGGAACCTCTACAACTCCATGCCGAGACATCTGGCGTGTTGCATTAGCAAACATGGCTGCCTGGCGCCATACAGAGAGACACTACTTCTGTATGTGTAGCTCAGTAAATATCAGCCTGTATCAGTCTACATTTATCATCATTTATTGATCCTGGTAACCTTTACCTTCCTTCCCAATAGCACTGCAGTCCCACACTTCCTTCTGGGTGCAACTATTTTTTGATAATGAGCGTAGAACATTTGCAATATTTGCGATTTTATGATTTTATTTAATTTTTATATTTTTTTAATATGTTAAAATTTCATGAAGCATGGAGCAATAGAAATCATCCATAATTACTAGATATTTTGTTAGTTACATTCGTTTCTGTTTAAAGGTTTTTTCCTTCTCCTGTGAAGTTAGTATTTTGGAGATATGAAGTTTTGTCACAACAGTAACAATATGAAAAACTGTATGAATAATTGTATTTACAGTTTTTCTGTCTGTTGCAACTAGGTAAACCTCAATAAAACAAGTATAAAATAAATATTGTGATGTATATCACAAAAATGCCTTGATGTTGTTACCACATCACTCACTCCTGAAAGTAAGTAAATATGGAAACACAGCGGATGTCTGTTGATCTGTCATCTAAGTATGCACTAAATTGTACCTCTTGGTAAGGCAAAGGAAATAGGATGGTACGCAGGTGACATCAGACAACATAGGTATGCGAAGAATCCTGAATATGGAAAATTACGTAAATGTTGGTTAATGCTGTAAGCCTTTGGCTTGAATGGAATTTAAATTAAGTGACACATTATCTATAACATCCAGGCCTGAAACATGAACTCTGACATTCATATTCAAAATCCACTGAAGCACATTTCCTTCATTTGGGTGATGTGATCATCACCCTCTGGGCATCCATATTTCATTTGATTTTGTTTTCATTACACTGTCTCTTTTGAGCAACCTTTTATTAGATCCACTAACCGGATGATTAGCGCTTGTTTTCAGGGGAGGGTTTGGACGCTCCTTCTGTAAACCATTTATATAGCCTGTGTTACTAATATCAGTAAAATACACAAAGGAAGTCGAGCCGTAAAGAGAAAAGGGCGGGGGAGATTTCAATCTCAAGAGTGTTTTTACACTAATGAGGTCAATCCTATTAATGGACCATCTGTGTGTTTACATTCACATTGTTTTAACCGACAGGACTAAGCTGTGCAACTTCAACTATCTCTCACTCTCGCTGCCAAACCCTTCCAACCCAAACATTACTGCCTAATGCCCCGCCAACAAATCCAATGCATCAAGCCATCTAATATGGATTCATTAGCCTGCTGTTGAGGTGCTTTCAGTAATTTATGAGCTGAGAACCAGACAAGAATGTCTTGGGTGTGGTAAAATGTTAAGTGTCTTGGTCATGCTTAGGCCTTTACAAAAGGTCCCTACTATTGCTTTGCATGACTGCCCTCTTTTGGTCACTTAATGAATGAGCAGAGATTGCAGATGCCCTTAATGTACTTCCACTGTTAGTCTAATGTCCTGTTCTAATGTGTATCTAGGCTAATTAGGATGGGCATCAGGGGAGATTATCTGATTCCGCAGGCTTTATCTCTCTGTTCCTGGTTTAAAATCAAGCCCACTGTCAGCCACTGTGACCGTAAAAATGAATGTACTGAGCCTACAAGTTACAACGACCAGTATAAACTTGGCACCAGTGATGTTGGGGGGTTTGCCCATGAACATTTTGTGGTGGAAATCCAAAAAAAATGTATTAATTATAAGAAAAACATGAGTCTGGTTTCTACAAGAAAACACAGCACTAAAAACATGATTTAATAGAGATTTAATATTTCATGTTTTTTATGTCCATTTTTATGTTTATACATCATAAAACTAGTAGCTTACATTTACATTGGGTAAAAGTACAGCATTATGATGAATGAACCAATGGAAATGCTCCAAAATCTCTTCACACTTACATCTTACATCAAAGGAGCTAATAAAGTTTTTGCCTCCTATTGTAAAGTTATTAACTTGATTACATGCATTTCCTAGGACACCGATGATATACAAAAGTTTGGGCACCCCTGATCAAATGACAAATGGTGTTTTGTGGATTTTCTAACTGATAGTACGTTAACACATTAGCACACCTCTGCACATTTTAACTCTTTATTGATGAATTTGACGTATAGGAAAACATATTATGAACTGTGGCTTGTGCAAAAGTTTCATATTTTAAGTTTGATTTATTTTACAATGTGTTAAACCCAGCACATAAATATGTATTTATGAACATATCAGTATGTGTGAACATATTTGGCCAATAAAGCTTGATTCTCATTCTGATTCTAAATGGTGCAAAAGTGGCAAAAAGTAGCCAAATTTAAGTGTGTTCTCTGCCGAGAACATGTTTCACTTACTTTCACCTGTAACATCTCAGATGACAAAACGTGTGCCCAAACCTGTGCATACTACCGTAAGCCTGCGAGGCCTTCTGAGGTGATCTGAATCTGCTGAATTAACACCTCTGCTGACACGTTTGCTCACCGCCTCAGGGCACATTAAGGCGCGCTTTAAGCCATTAAGCCGATAAATGCCCCGAAACAGCCATGAAGACAGCAAGAGGTGGCTGAGGTCTTTTCACGCTTTCTACTGGAGTGTTTCATCATCCGTGTTTTGTTCTCATATGACTCAGCACAGGTGTTTCTGTCACAGTACTTCTGTGAATGGATGGATGCGTGGGCCTGTATGTGATTGCAGTCTTTTGTATTCCAGGTAATTTAATAGCCTAAAACAGCTATATGTAAAGTTAAACAACGGAAACAAGATACACCAGCATGATTCTGCACACACATGCACGCCTTTCAATAGCCTTTCATCATATTGAGGTCAGGGGGCGCTGAGAAACTTCCTCCGCAGCTCGAATCCGATAACCGCCTCGGCATGGAGCGTTTACTGTTTCTCGTGTAGAAACATGGGACAGCAGTACACTCAGCACACCATGCTAACAAGTAGGCTACAAATTTTTGGTAAATAAGTGCTCTTGATAGTTTCCCCACTGATAACAGTTTATCGTACAACACAAGTTTTATTTGCCTATAATTACAGTGCATATGTGTATGCATACCCAGCTTCCGTCATCTTTACTTTTCACAGAAAATCCTATTGCAATTTATTTGTCAATATTTTTCAAGAAGCTCTCAACTCCTTTACAAATCCCACAAAAATTCAATATTGCATAATAAATTGTGAAATATTTTATGCATCATTGAAACAGATACTCCAGCATTCAAGTGCCGGTATTGAAATACTGAAATCATAGGTACTCCTTCAGTTTCAACACAGAAAATTTACTAGCAATGTAATGAAACTGTTGTGTTTTAAAAAGACAGATTTCTCATTAATTAATTATATGTTTAAATGTGTTCCTCTGCTTGCTGCTTAATGTGTGAGCTACTGGCTCTTTTAGCCTATTAACACCAGAGCTATAACCTAAAACCCTGTATCCTCCCCTGTGGTTACTTGGATCTCCGTTCATGAACTTTTGCAGAGTCTTGAATTTGTTGGAACACATATCCCTAGTATCATTGCTATGCCAAGGAAACTCCTAAAAATGGCCTAAGAGTATGGCCCTAAACATTAACCTTCACTGAGAAAGCAAATATATATGCATATCCATTAAGCATATTTTAAACACTGCACTGCCTCCCGTAGAGGAGACCAATATAACATTAATATAACATTAATAATCAGAAAATAAACAACCATGATTTTCATGTCATCACCTGCTATATGTTAAGCCATAATCTAAACTGAACTGTAGCACTGTGGCTTTATTATTATGTAACATCCTGGCTCAACATGCCACTTCTGTCGCACCCACACCACACAGTAAAGTTTGCCCACATCCGCGTGTACATGGAGAGTGAGGTGCTCTTACCATGCTCTACTGGCACACAGTAGACATCCTTCCACAATATGCACATTACTATTACTATTAATATTACTGTAGACAAAGTGGAAATTGAACCCAAATTTAATATTAGTAGTGAAACGTTGGTGAACACTCACACAACATCGCCAGTGTCGAAACATCTACCCCCCTGAATGAGCTGACAGCTCCTGTTAGTCAGCTGCTGGCCTGCCGAATATTCCTTTACTAAAATATAAGGTGATTGCTTTTTAACTCATTCTCTGCCTACTCAGATCTGATGAGTGGATTGTGCAGACAGTTTAAAAAACATATCAAAATGTGTTCATTCATTTTTAGGTCAAGTAATTTATTCGTTTCTTTTGTTGTTCTTTTGATTTACTTCTTTGTCTTCTTCTTATAAGTTTTATCATTATTATTACCATTATTATTGTGGTTGCTTTAACTTTTGACCTTGCTCATGGTAGGCCTGTGTGCATGTGCATACTTTCGCTCACATGTACAGAGCTGCTTTTTCTGTGTTTTCTGAGGCAGTAGCATTTGAGCTGAGAGTAATTTTCTCGCTCTGAGTAATCAGGCGCTACATGAAACAGACTCACCGCACACATTCTTTGTTTTTGAGCAGGCACTGCCCTTTTGAAACATCCCAAACCGTTTGTGTGAAGCAGAATGCCTTCACAGTCTTCAAAAAAATGAGGCGATCATTTAATTATATTTCAGATGTTTCAGATTGATGGACCAAACTTTGCGGTGCAAGCAAGAACCCAATAAACCTGAAACCAAAGGTCCCGTGAATCTAAATATTAATGTTGATAGACAGGACCCTACAGTCTGTAAAGACCTTGCATGAATCTTATGTTAATAGCTCATAGGGCAAAAGACAGTGTTCATGTTTCAGAAGCCCATAATTACTTCAAAAACGTTTTAAGACTCCTTTAAGTGTGCTGTCTAGCCTACCTTTCAGCCGCATGCCTGGTGGCTTTATCAATTGCTTTGACAGCACCCTCCAAAGTGGTTCTTATTGAAATTAATTCTAACAGTAATGTAATAATTCACCCCTGAAGCATGACATTCTCATTTGTGAAGTGCCTCTTTGAAGGTAAGCCAATTAATGGCATAAATCCCAATTCATAGCATGCCCCCTACAAATTTCATTTGGAGAAAAGCACAGTTAAAACGCTCATTATCGTTCTAGAGGTACGTTGCAGCAGCTTGCCAAATGCGGTGAGATGAAATGCAGTACAGGGTCCAATACTAACAATCACAGCTCTAACCACACTCATAATTGGCTCAGTCAAGACGGTTCAGTGGAAGGGTCACAATACCATCACTGACAGCTCTGCTGAGGCAGCCTGCCTGAGTTTAGCATCGTTCAGAGAAGTGGGAGTTCGGTAAGCAGCAGGTAGTCTAAACAAAAACCTTCTGACAGTCTGTCTGACAGATTTAAAAGTTATCATTCATCGTTTGCACTATGGAATTAACGGCAGCCTGAATTATGATGGCTGTTGTGTAAAAAGATTAAGTCAGGTTCTGCAAATTTATCTCCACACCACGTGTGCATTTTTGATACAGTGATTTTCGCATTCAAGCTCAGTTTCCTGCTAACTCTGCTACAAACTGGTTTAAAAAGCTGGTAATAAAATCGACAGGGCTCTTATGAAATAAGTAATCAAATACAAATTACTTTTTTAATGAATCATCAAAGATTAGTTGAAAATATCGATACATTGCGATACAAAATCAATTCTCCAAAACAGTACTGATTTTTAATGCACAATTTACATGCAAAGACTGGTGGGAGACAGTGGTTCATTCTTGTGTTTAAACCCCCGACCGCTAGATAGCAGTGTTGTAATTTATCTTTAGCCGTTAGACTCTTCCACTCCAACGTACACTAGTAGAGTAAGGGTGTACTGCTAAAGTTAGCATTATGGTGTGTCATTTATGTGCAACGTGTGCTATTAAAATGTGCCTAAAATTAGACTTAAAAAATCACAGGCCTGTATCATGATGTGTATCGTAATTTCAGGTTCTTGCCAATACACAGCCCTAATGATAATGCTCATTCTTTGGAATGATAATCTCTATGGAAAAGCACAGCCAGTGCAATGGAATGGTCCAAAGCTGCACATATTACAGTACATATTAACACCTTAATATAGATGCAATGTTTGCACAAACTGGATTCATTGATTACAAGATTAATTACCTGGTGGATAACATGAAACCCAAAACGTTTACAAATGTGGGTACAAAGTGACATTTGGGTCACTTCGAGATAAAGTGCTTTACATAGGCTGTATGCAGGCCTAGTATAATAAAACTGTAAGTTTGGAAAACGATTCGAGCTGGCAGGTGTGTTTGTATTGCTTTGCTCTAAAACTCAGCTTGCTGGTGCCACTAAATCATTTCAAACTAGTTTCTAGCCACCTTCAGACAGCCTGTAATTCTTGTCCAGAGTTGATCATTCCCTTTATGGTTTTTACTATTGTTCCTATTTATATTTTTTATTCTCATTTTTATAAGATTATTGCATCTCAACTCTATTGCTGTTTTTATTAGTTTTTATAATCCATTAATTTTAACTTTTGTTTAAACTATTTTTTATCCATGAAATCTTATTAATTGGTTTATTATCTTGGTTTTATTATTTTTATTTTTGCCTTTTTTTAATTAAATCTCATCTGTTTTTCAATTATTTGCTTAATTTGTTTACTTTTATTGTCGTTTTATGTAGCCACTTTAATTTAACCATATAAAATTCCATTTTACTTTCTGCTGTTCAGTTCCTGTAAATGCATAAGGGTCACCTTCAATACACCTCAGAGAGGAAGTAAAGGTTAATTGACTGATTAACTGTTTTGATCTGTCTACACAAATAGACTATAAAACAGACTTTTAAAGTAGAGTTTGTTTTGTTGGTATGATCAAAATACGTCCAAACGCAACGTTACACACTATCAGTAGTGTTGGCACATTCCCTGTTTAAAAATACGCAGGAATACAGGCTGACCAAATGTCTTGATGATACAAAGAAAGTGATGCAAGAGTAAAGGGAAAAGTACCAAGGGCATCTAGAGCTGTTGTCTATTTATAGATCATGAAAGTCAAATGGATCTGTAGCCTAAGCACCAAAATCATGCATATAATCATATACACCATCATTCATTTAAAATTTGGAATCGTTTGTCATATTAATGATAGCGGTTGTTTTATTCTGTCATAACTTTTACAGTGTAGACTGAATTACAATAAGCCAGACACCAGTAGGTACTGTATATTAAGATGTTTTGTTTTTCTGGGGATACCAATAAGTTAATAATAGATAAATAATACACTGTAATTATCTCTTCACAGCCATTTTGTCATTTGCCTTGAGCTTTAACAGCGTCTTAAATATAAGGCATCTTAGTTAACATTTAAGTTAACATTTCCATTCTGAAACAATTGAGGATGATTACATTTTGGGCAGTGTTTCTGTTCCAGTTCCTCAAACTAGTTCAGAGCCCTGGCTAAAATCATGAAAATGGCAGGACAACAGTCTGACGTTTTTGCAGCTGTCTTATCCCTGACAATGATGCTCTGCATGATGTGACTGCAGTCACTAATGACATCCCACCATCTTTCACCCAGTGATACTGTTATAAAATACAGAGCTGTTTTTCATTGTATTGTATTGGATTGTGACATAACAATCCTCTGGCGACAGAGGGAAATCTCCTCGGCTCTCTGCTGAGAGTAGTTAAAGAGGTAAAGGGTGATGAAGCAAATGCTCTAGGACTCCATGTGACTCTTCCTCTTTGCTCACTCTGTTGACTCATGATTGCAGTGCCATGATCTGAAGGTAAAAGTTGGCACTATAGTCCTATAGGATTTTCTAAGGCTAATACGTTTCTAAATTGGGGTACAGTATATCTGGTCACAAGTCAGTGATTAGAGGTATCTCTCCACCTGGCACTGACATTTCCTTAGTATTCCACGGATCTTTTACATCCATCCTATTAAACTAACCTAGGTTCGAATTGGTCGGCATGTCATGAAACAAAGTTGGTCAGGGCGAAAAACAGCAGAGGTAAACAAGAAGGTCTGACACAATAGACATCCATTTTAAGACCATAATCTCAATAACTCAATATCTCAATGACCCCTTCAACAAACAGGACTGGTGTAGCAGTATCTTTTGGAGCACTGGTGCCTTTAAGGCCTCAGCTACAAGATCCGCTTGGGTCTGTTGCAATAACATCCTAAGTGTTTACGTCTGGTGTCCTCTCTTGGGCAATTCAGCACCTGCACACGTTCAAAAGATCCCAGAACTACTGATAATCTCATTGTGCTGCTTCAAGTCACATATTTTCATTTTCTGATGTTCCTTTATTTCACGGGTCGTGTTGCAACTTGCAGCTAGGGGCTAATTCCTACACTTAAATCCTCTTAGGAAGACTGAGCTATTTCTGCGGATAGCACAATGTCGTCCAATGTCCCTCATTCTAAGAAAGCCCTTTTAGGCCCTCCCCACACACACTAAAACGCATGAAAGACAAGTTGTACCCGGACAGTGACCACATAACGGACAAGTAGGGGCAAAAGAACAGACACTCGCTCAGACACAACAGAAAGGTAGGACGCCAAGATTTTTTGTTCTGTGGCAGCTACAAGGTCTCATTTTCACATTCTCTTATCTGCTTTGCATTCATTGTCCAGCGTTTTGTGGGTTAGACTGGTGAGGCTAAAGCCAGGAGACTTTTCAGGCTCACTTTCAAGGAGCATTCATTTTTAGTTCTTACCGAGGGATGAACATCATTAGCTGTTCTATGCTGGTAAGACTTGTGGCTGCTTTTTATGTGCTTTTCTAAGCCTTGTCACAACTCATATAGGCCCACAGCTAGCGCCCACCAACTAAAGCTGCAGTTTGAATTATTATCTGGGTTTGAATCCCAGCAGAACACCAAGAAATCTCAAGGATTCTTTGCTTGTTTTGTTTTACTTTATTTTAAGTGTTTATCTTGAAGCAGAAACGGATGACGAGCAGTGATAAAAACTGATGCCGAACATGAGGGAACATGAGCACTGCCTTTACCCTCCTACACTGGCTGTGCCGGTGTACAATATGCACAACAAAAACTTGAATATGCCTAAAATTTGGAGTGGAGGAATGGCTTGGATTCTTTGAAATGCAACATAAAGTACATACTGTGTTTTTACAGAAGATTGTCAAGCTTTGCTTGAAATCCACCATTATTAGTGGGCAACATAGCAAAAATAAGACATTATAATACTTCAAGACATTTTCACAACTCAAGATATGCATCAGGATATTTAGGTAATTCGAGGTTTCATCATTTGGAGCAGACAAAAAGTAATTTTTATTCAACCTTTCGCCTACTACGCTGTAACAAATACCCATATACGCAGGCTAATTATGCTCTTTGTGTAATGAAACATCCAGGTGTTCAATGTCAGTTTTAAGAAGTGAGGATATCCATGACTGTGATCTATTATGTCACAATAACGATAGATATTGTAAAATTGCCATCCCGTTTCCACTATTATGTATTCGTAACAGCTGCTTTCTATTTGATGAGGGATCTAATAAGTAAATTAGTGAGCTCTTAAAAGGAGCCAACAAGGCTATTACCTAATACCTGCCATGGTAGACAGACTTTAAACCATGAAATTGTCAAATGCATGTCCTTCAGTGTAAGCAAGGGAGTTTCTGTAAGCACGCAGGACAAGCTAAGCAGTCTCTGAGTCCTTTGTTCACTTGGTCCACATGGCCAGAACACATGGGCACCCAGCAGGTCAATATCGATGACAATTTAAAAATAAATTAATTAATTAAAGTTCCAGGTCAGAGTGATTAGCTAGAGTTAGAGATTAATAGTGCTCTAATCCCCTGACGTCACGTCCGGGCTTGGGTGTGCAAGCACCGGCCATGACATCCGGGGGTCATGGTAAACAGGTCACTGTAGAGATTAGCTGAAAGTCTAACCATTGTCATGTACGGAAAAGTGACCTTCAGATGATCCCTACAGTGACCTGTTTCATTTGTTTAACTATACCTCCTCTTAAGCGAGGTTAATGTGCTCAACAAGAGAATACCTAGCCATTGATTCAACACTGTCAACTAATTTTTGATGGTGAAGAACTATATTGGACCAGTAAACAGGGTGTAAAAAAATACCCTGCTAAAGGCTTACACAGGCTGCCTGGGAATCTGATTTACTTCCATGGAAAAAAAAATGTTTGCTGAGCTAGGGTGTGGGTTATGAAGTGCCTTACAACATCATGTCCATACTGGAGATGATGAAAATCCCTGACATCAAAGCGGCCACTACAAGGATCCCGCCCCTGCGCCAACCAAGCTGATAAGACGGATCAAGGAGTAATCTTTTAATACTCCATCAGCCTAATTTCCCCTAAGAGCAGCAGTCACTCTCTAGAGGAAAGACACTACTGTCCATTATACTGAACTATAAGTTACAAACTGCTGTGAATCCTCACGTTACATATCATCTCTGTACCCATGCATGTACAGATAAGGACGTTAATTTGCCTAGTTAGAAGAAACTCTCCTAGGAGCTATAGTGGAGCACAGAATGTTTAGAGCAGACGTTTAGCACATTTACCTTTGCACAGTGTAAAATCACATAGAAGCAAGGAATGTCTGTGACTGGTTTGAGCAGCTTTATGCCTAATGTTTATTTCCTTTTCTCAGTAATGGCTTCTTGAACACTACACATAGTTTGACAGACTCATAATGCTGAGTCATTTTGTCAGAAGTGAGAAGACAACTTAATGAACCATTCCTCTCTTACTAAAACATCTTTAGGAAAAAGTCTTTAAAAAGGCTTTAAATGGCTTATTAACATACATTAAACTAATCATTCTATTATAAAATATCCCATCTGCCTATCTAGAAAACAAAATGTCTGGCAGAGGAGTAGATGAAGAGGAGGAGGCGGCTGTGACTCACACAGGTAAGCGTGCAATTCACCAAATTGCTTTTCAGAGTCAGTACTGTGTCCAGCCTGTCATGACTTGATGTTGATATAAAGAATCACCAGAATAAACAACACCAGGAAACAATAATGAGTGTAGCAATGACCACATTGCTGCCAAAAATCTTGAGGTAGATGAACGAGCCATTGCTACCAAAAGTAGCATGGTTCAATTACAGTGCATTATGGTGGGAGGATTAAAGTGCCTTTTTAGGCCCAAACCAGCAATGTAGTGCTCTAGATTTATAGCAGTTTCTATCAGGTTGTTCTGACTTGTTCATGACTGGTTCATTCACTTTCTCAAACACCGCCAGGACCAAAGGGAGTGATTAATGATTGGCGGAAGTTTAAGCTGGAAAGCATGGATCAGGAGTCTTTACCTCCCAACAAGAGGGAGTTGCTAAGACAGATGTCGTCTCCACACAAACCAAAAGATGACACCTTGAGTAGCTTTAACCGCAAGGTAGGTGTTCCTTCCTCTCTCGCAGCTTGACAACTCCTGGGAAGAGTAGGAAGTCATAAGATGTGAATTAGGGAAACGAGGCAGACGAGATATGATCAAGATTATCAGTCACCCTCGTCAACTGCAGCACCCATTATCAAGAGATCGTAGGTTTGATCCCCAGCAATGCCACAGCTGTATGGATGGGTGTACAAGACAGCAGGCTGTGCTTTCTCTGAGTGCGTGAGATGGTCCTCCCTCCCTCTTCCTCCAGTGCAGTGCTAGCTAAGGCAGGCATCAGTTAGCTAACAGGACAGGTAGTTAGGGTTCTACACCAAGCAAGTTGAGCTGCCCAATTATGTTGTGTCAATGGTAGTTTGAAAAGACGTGGTGGCTGGCTTCACATGACTTAGAGGAAGCACACGCTAGCCTTCACTTTCTCAGCCTAGTGGCATCGTGTGATTGGGAGACCTACCCGGGAAGTGGAACTGGACGTTGGGTAAAACTTGGGTAAAGAAAATCGGGTAAAAATCCAAACCTCTCTGTCACTGTTCTGGTATTTCAGTCTAACACCTATGTGTAGATATGACAGTCAACCACTTACTCCAGCTTGGTCCTCATCTCATACCCCTTTGTGGTCTTCTTTGCTTTTTTTTGTTTTTGTTAGATGAGTGTCCAGGAGTACGAGCTGCTGAAAGAGGATGATGAGCAGTGCTTGCGCAAGTACCGCAAGCAGTGCATGCAGGAGATGCATGAGCGCCTGAGCTTTGGGCCCAAGTTTGAGGGCATGTACGACCTGGACAGTGGCGATTCCTTCCTTGACATGATCGAGAAGGAGCACAAACTCACCGTGGTGGTGGTGCACATCTACAAAGACAGTGTCAAGGGCTGTGAGGCGCTCAACAACTGCCTGAACTGCCTGTCCACTGAGTACCCCAGCGTCAAGTTCTGTCGCATCAATGCGGCCGTCAGCGGTGCCGGGGAGAAGTTCTCTGATGACGTGCTGCCGGCTGTGCTGGTGTACAAAGCTGGAGAGTTGCTGGGGAACTTCCTATCTGTCACACAGCACTTCAGTGAGGAGTTCTTTGCCACCGATGTGGAGGCCTTCCTCAACGACTACGGACTGCTGCCAGAGAAAGAGCTCAGGCTAGATGGGGAAGAGGCAGATGTGGAGTGAGGGAGGTTGTGAAGAACTAGAAGAGATGATGCTGAAAGAGAAGTGAGGACATAAATAGAAGAAGTTAAATTATTCCTCAGGTTAACAGGCTTTGAAAAGTCTGGGGAGCAGTCTTTGCTACCTGTACTCTGGTCTTATTACCCCCATAAGACGAGTGGTAATTCTTAAGCTTTACTACATCTACTACTGTTTTGCTGAGTTACGTTACGAGGTACAGAACAGGGAGTTTTTTTACTATTTTTAGTACTAATTTATTTTTGCAGGCTGTGGAGTTAATACGTTTTTTAGAGCTTAATATAATGCCATTGTTATAAGAACCTGAAAACCCAAAATAGAACCGTTTTGCAGCTTTAATATTAATTCACACATAACTTCAGAAAAAGCGTATGAAGTTTCACAAAGATGTAATATTACATATTATTTGAACAGATGGCAAGAGAGATACATGTGATAAAGAACAGATAGATATATTTCTAGTGCCCTGTGAAATATACTATTGTCTGAAGAATTGCATGAAGAAAATGTGTTGCATGATGTGACGTTTGTTCAAGTGACAGGTAACAGCTTATGTAGATAAGCACAAAATAAAAAAATATATATGTATTTCTGTAGGGTTTTGATCATTATATGCAAATGACATTAAGCTGTGAACATACTGCATAATTAGTTACCTGACACAGGCTCAGATTTTCCAAAAATGATCAAAAAATTTATCTTAAATTTGGAAAATACGCTTATAGGTTCAAACAAGCCACTTGAAAAAAAATATATGATATATAGACTTTTTTTTTTTTTAAGTTTAAAAACTCAGAGAATGATTGGCCTCACCAAAATCTTCTATAGTCTTGGAGAATTTGCTATAAACCATATATCTTAAAAATAAAGTATTTATACAGTTTCATTATGAAGATTCTGCATTATCCATTTGGAAAATCCCTAGTGACTTTCACTAGGAATTACTTTCAGTGCTCTATTACACATTTAGAGTGCAAAATCATGGAGAAATGACTTTTTCCCTCTGTGTGGTTTCAGCAGCAAGATTGCACTTGCTAAGGAACTTTGCCATCTGTGCGCATGCCTTTAGCATGACCTGCTACAGGTTCAAAAGTTCATGCATTACATAAAATCATAACACAGCAAAGTTGCTCAAGATAATGTCTCATTATTTACCCGTAATTTGATGTGTCATAAATTTAATTGAAGAGCAGCTTCCTTCTGTAGGTACTGACAGACTTACATATTGAGGATCAACCAGTTGGTTTGGTTGAACTATAGCTGAACCCTGAGCTACACAGCTGTGACCCATGAGTGTGAAGGGTTCTGATCATAGGATGGATTAGAGACTGTATCAGAGCTGCATGACTTTTACAACTCCCTTGCTTCCTACATACATGAAGATATTGCAGCAGACTTCAGAAGAAATATTGTCTGCTTTACTTAATGGCTAAAATGCACAGTCAGAGTGCTTTGATGATAAGTGCTCTGATCTTCAGAAACGTATCGAGTCAGAATTGTTCAAATTGGTGGTGATAGGAACCAGACGTCTGAAGAGTTTAATGCCAATAAATGTTCTCTCACAGAAAGTTATTACATGAACTGGTTATTATGCTGTCTGATGCCTGAGACGTGTTTATCGACAGGTTTTCACCTGAGACGTATGGACGAGGGGTACATCCACAGAGTGGTAGTGAAAATTAGTACCTAACGAAATCTTCTGTCCTTTTGGATAGTCAATAAGAAGGCCATATTTGTGTTCTAGGCATTGTAACACCTGGTTTTTATCAAGACCACAGTAAAGAAATTGAAACGGGTGTTGATGAGTTTCTCTAGAAGTGCATTTCACCATCAAACCACTCTGAGTTAGTTCACGTCTCAACATGAACTATGCAGAACTTAATGCTCAGATTCACCATGGCTGGTTTGCATAACAATCCCAGTTACAGCAGTCTTGTAGAGCTAAAAGCTATTTTGAATATTGTATATTCTAAAGTATATTATGCATAGAACTGACATGAAAAAGGCAGCTAATTAAATCTTGCATGCAAATGAATATGTCTGAAATCAATATTTGATGTTACGATATTTGTACTCCAGAAGGACAAAAAGTTGACCCTACAGAAATAAAGGTTATAGTTCTCCCCCGTGCTAATTCAGGTAGTTGTAGTCCCAGTGCCTACATTTTAGAGATGATTGTGTATCAGCATTGGCAGATATGTACACAAACAATATTAGATATTGGTGCATTTGCAATTAAAGCAGTTGGGGAAAAAAAACAAGAGCATGCTATGTAAAAAAGGACAAAAGGAGGGGCAGAATTCAGGCTTCGGGTGGCTGCTACTGCTGTCTTTTGCCACATTTGTCCATTTTTGCAAATTATAGTATCAACTTATTCTAAACGCAGTTTGCACAATGATAACATTGTGTTGTATTTGAGTCTATTACTTTCATTACTGCATTAGTCTTACTGCATTAGCTAACTACTTGGCTAGCTACTACATTTGGAGTAATAAGAAAACCGTTAACATTATGAAAAGAGATTTTTGTAACTTCTTCTTTACTTGCTATACCTAAAGTTGTGAAGTCAAAACATGAATTGATTCCTGGTCATTTTATTGCACATGGAACCTTGAACAACCCAGTATTATTATCAGTCTATTCTGGGCCTGTTCACTAGCAGTGTTATAACCTTTAAAATACGTAATACGTAATACGTGGATAAATACATGTTGAACAATTTGTCTAAAAGCTGTTTTGGAAACACCGTAATATGGAGCATCTCCAACGTCAGAATACCTACCATGCTTCCAAGACCATCAGAGGCATTTGTCCTGAATGTTTAACAGATGAACAAACGTGATACCGGATAATAATCAATCCTGTACAAACAGACAGGGCTCATAGCAAACCTCCAATTCATAATCTGAGCTCATCAGTATTACCAGTAACTGTGCACCAGTGTCGGCGCTGTAAATCTCTCTGCAGCAGAGATAGTTGCGATCTTTGTTGAAAGGCTTAGGCTGAAATCTTCTTACTGGATTCAGACCTAAGCTTTTGTTTGGCTACCCTGGCCTCAGTAAGTCTCTGTAACACATTAGCATTAGACTCATTAGGAATGATCCTTCATGACAATATGCTTTATAAAATAGGAAAGGTGGTTTTAAAGGGGGTATTTTCACAATGAAATACATTGCATTAATCATAGTTAAAACATGATGTTTGAATCATTTAGTACATTTCTTTCATGTTTACCTATTTTTTCTCTGCCAGGAAAGCTACTGTTTTTTCCTCTTGAATTGCACTAAAGACTAACAATAAATTAAAAACCAATTATAGTAAGCAATTAATAATAAATAACAATGAATATTACCTTTCTATTCAGCTTCTAAAAACAAGTTCTCTTACTATTCTTTTCTCCAACCCTTCACTCTTCTGTCTTTATGTCCTTGATTCTGTCTTCTGCCTGTGCCCTCTCACGCCTGTCTCTTTGTTAAAGCTGCAAGAAAAAAAAACACATAAAATCTGCATGTGGCCAATGACAGTACTTTTATTCATTGCACATAATGTACATACACCAGCTCACGCTTTAGCCCACCATGAAACAATGACAACAAAGCAACAGGAATGAAAACAGTCGACTGTGCCAAAATCTACCGTTCCAGGCTGTGAAGACCATGTCGGGACTTTTCATACCCTCCCTGAGGAACCAAACAGATGACGGACACGGTTGATGTTCATCTTTAAACGAGGCTGAAGTTGATTTGCTATTTGCCAGCTTCTTAATCAAATATTCTGAACCACCTTAAATGCTCCAGGTTGCGATCGTTTCAGGTTATTTGTTTTGTTTTGTTTATAGGGCAGCTGCATGTATTTATTGTGTAGGTCATGCTACTTTACAATCTTCTGTAGACAAATAGAATGAGCATTTTTCAGAGCCAGATCAATAATTAGAGCTCTATAAAATCAAGTCATATTAGAATATTGAAAACTGAACTGCATCTTGACCTCAGCATGGAAATTCCTATTGAAGCTGAAAATATGTGCATCATTACATCCCTATAAACAAGCCAATTTGTCAGGCTTCTCAAAATCCAAGGTGGAGCTCTGCTGAAGGATACACAGGAAGAAGCGAGCTGCGCTGACAGACACACAAAACGGCAATAAAATCAGACTGTAAATTAACACCTTAGTGAAAACATATAATTACCGCAATCCTCAGTTCCTGTAAAGGCTGTTATTAAATCCTATTTCTGTGACAGTATTCAGCAGACATAATGGGCTCCCTAAAGCAGTCCTGTAACAGACACCTGGGCATCGCATATACAGTATTTTTGGTAGTTCAGCAGTAGTTTGTAGTTCGCCTAAATTAATATTGCCTAAATTTTAAATGATGTTAGCTTAAATGATGCAGCTGTAGCCAAATAACATTTTGCATTTTGCACCAAATAAACTTTCCTTTCCATCGTCCTGTAATGGTAACTTAGCTACTGATTCCAGTCAACTTTCTGGAAAGCTTGTTTATATTAACATCAAAACCGAACATCTAAAGTGGGAAGCAAAGCTTCATGGACTGATGAGTCTAAATCTGTATTTGAGGTTATTTGGGTTGTCAGAAGCAGGAAATGTAACTGACTTTTAAGACTAAAAAATAGTGATTTTAGTTTTTATGGTTGCTGTGTAATTTTCTCTTATACATATGCTTTTTAAAATAAATACAGTTCTTTGATCTAAAAGAAAAATAGATTATATAGTATATGCACAATTACTGATATACAATCATACCGTAACTACAACAATAGTGTGGGGATGTTGTAATGTCTTTGTGGCTGTCTTGTGATGTCTAACAGTAAAGGACATTAATAAATATTTACAACTGATAAGGCGGTAGTGACAAAACAATTTTCTGAACATTTTCTTTTCCAGCAAGGTCAACCATGAGCATTTTCTCTGTTGAAGTGCAGGGTAAGCAATCAAGCGCTAACTTGAAGGTCAGTGTCACTGAGCAGGAGCTTTAGAGTGGGTTTCTCTGGGATTTACTTGCATAATGGAAATAAAGCTCACAAAACAGACATCGATAAACGCACAAAGTAAAATAATATTTGATTCAGGAATTATACTATAGGACGAATATACATTGACTGAACACTGTATTAGGTACTAATAAAGCACCTGAATTAGATCAGGTACCTATTCTAAATACCTAGGCACCTCTTCACTCATTGTCTATTTTATCAGTTCCACTTAACATATAGGAGCACTTTGTAGTTCTACAATTATGACCTGTAGTTCATCTGATTCTCTGATTCTCTGCATACTGTGGTACCTTTGTTGATATTAATTTTTATATACATGGCAGTTTCCAAATTAAATAATTCACAGGTTTATTCACAAGTTATCACTTGGGTTTTTTTTTTTTTTAGTTTTTTTTTGTTGTTATTGATCATAGCACATTTTTAGCAAGTGAGGTTTGCAAGAACACATGGGACTTTACTATAAGGCTTTGGACTTTAAGTCCCAGGGAACACAGAGTAAAAATGTATGTATGATACCAAATCTGAGATACTAAACTTGTGTTATATTTTTAAAAGTAGCAAAACTGGAATGAAAAACTTATATAATGATAAACTTCTAGATATAAATATGATAAAAGTAAGGTTTACAAACAGCTAATAAGATCTACATGAAAACTTCGTTGGCGTGACTTCTGAGCATCTTGATTGACTGCACTCTGTCCAACACTCCTAGCCTGCTATACCACTCGTACAGAACTGAAATCATTTTCCAGCTTTTATATTGCACTAACTGGTCAGAAAAAGACGTGAAGATGGATGGATGGACAGGCAACCTGACTTCAAATGGGTTAGATTTTGGTTGTTGTTTAGCTTTAGCTCGCTAAGGGTGGAGCAAGAGACATCAATCTTGTGTTTGGTAACAGGAATGCTAAAGGAAACATTAGCCAAGATTAGCACCGCCTAGTTTACATCAAGGTGAGAGAAATATAGTGAAATATATTGGACATTTATTGGTAATTGTAACATTATTAAAAGGGTATACACATACAAAGACGTCCACCTTCACCAAGCAGGGCTAATGTATAATCAAGGTATATTTACTGTGACTCAAGTAGCCTAAAGTTTTCTTCACTGGACTATAGACCAGAAACTATGCAGTCTAATTCCATTTATTAACGCTGACATTCAACGTCAGCCCAACTTTTTCAAAACCTCTCATAAACCTTCCCTTTTGGGTAGCCTTCAGCACTTGAACCCGACAACTAATCCCTAAATAATTTCATTTCATTTTAAAGGCATGTTTCCATTAATGGTCTCAATTCAAGTTGTTGCAAACTTCATGCAAAGTAACGTGACACACTAACACATTTTCTCCGGTGCAGACACACCCGATGAGGGCCCGCGGGTCTCTGAGGAGGCTTTTTTCTTTTTTTGCGGTGAACACTATGCATGTCTTCCGCCTCGCCTGGGTCCTTCGTGCGATGAGGCCGTCTGCGCTCCGTGAGGAGCGTGTTCCGACAGCCTCTGTGTAGACTGTTCTCATTGCATGGGTGGTGGAGTGGCCCAAACATCTCCACACTCATATCAGGCATGTTTCCGCGGATCTGCAGATGCCATGAACTCAGACAGAGATGCTGCAAAAAAAGAAAGATAAAGGGTAGACGCTGCGTTCAAAATAGTCTCTCATCACTACTGCCTATGTGGGAAGATCAAGACCTTATATTTAGAAGACCATTGAAAAGAGAAAAGACTATTTCGTACACTAAAGGCCTGTCCTAAAAGGTGCCATAAACGCTGGTAAATCTGTAAAATCTTTGTTAAAATCAACAACTCGCAAACGTATAAGGAGAGACATGTCAAGGGCACTAGGTTTAAAAACATGCATTTTGGAAAGACTACATTCCAATACCTTGGCCATTGATGTGGAGCTGCCAGACTGTTATCCCTCCCCCACCAAAGTGTACTGCTGACACTAAGCAGGTAGCGTTTTCCTGGCATCCGCCAAATCTTTCCATCAGACTGCCAGATACCTGCCAGTTGCTCATAGATGTTTCCATTTCACAACAATAGCACTTACAGTTGAAGAGGGCAGACTGACTTGTAGCTAAGGTGCCATCCTATGACAGGGCTATGTTTTGCCAAGTCAATTGAGCCTTGAAAATCACTTATTCTACTGCTAATATCTGGCAGTGGAACTTGCAGGGCTATATGCCTGTGAACAATGGCTGAATAACCTGAAGTCAACAAACAGACAGGGTTCAGATACTGTGCCTATATAGTGTATTTATGTTCTGCAAGTTTTTGTTTTTTAACCTGTGCTCAGAGGACACCTAGGGATCAACAGTGGTACTGCTAGGGGGCTACTGGCTGTCAGCGTTTTATTCTTAATTGTTTTGTTTTATTTACTTATTTATTATTCTTATGTATTATTTATTATATATTTGTAAACATTTGTTAAATTTGTTCTTTGATTATTGTGCAATAATTAACAGTTACTGGAGACTGCCCAGTATCTTGGGATTGACTACACGCTCTTTAGGAAGATTATTTGATGCACAGGTGTATGAAACGTTTTGGGCAACCCTGGTCGAATGATATTTTGATGGTGATGTTAACACATCCCCTACAAAGAACCTGCATATTTTAATGCACTTTTTTCTGAAATTAACATTTTGGGGAAAAATGACAAGACATACAATTTGGCCTGTGCAAATGTTATGGCACATTTTACGTTTTATGTTTTATATATATATATAATATTTTAGCTATTATGTAAGAGAAATATCAGGAAAAAATGCATATTTCAATCAATGTGTTTTCAGTGGTAATAATTCCAATAACCTTGTACCATCACCGTACTTTATTAAGTCAAATAATAGTAAATAAACTACTCCTACAGGTTATCTCGACTGCACAGTAGTGCGATTGATCATTTCATTTTTTGTTTAAATTACCTGTACATTTTAGAAAAAAACATAAATTTAGTTTACTAAATTTGTAAGCTAAGTTTCCTTTTGGTATTTCTTATTTTTTAAGCTAAGAAAATACCTGCAATGGTATTTTTGTCATAAATGAAACAGCTCTTTACCCATACTTTTGTTATATTTCACAACACTCATATTCACAATGTAGTGTATTCCTTGGTGTGAAGAGCAGTTTGGAAATTTTGCTTCATAATGATTTAAAACTTTTCTTTTCCAAATATTGTTAAAAGAACATATTTAAAAATGTTTATGGTGTTATAAAGGACAATATGAGAGGTCTATCAATGTCTATCAATAAAATGATTTCATTGTGTATTAGTGATGTTTGAGTATATTGTTACTATAGTTCTAGTACTGGAAAACTGGAAACATTTAGGCCACTGATGTCATGAAAGGAAATGTCCAAACAATAAAAATAAAAAAAGCATCTATTGTGAAAAACATTTAATTCAGCAAATCTGTAAAAACTATTCCCTCTTAAGAAAACATCGCCTCAACGAATGGATAGAGAACACATAACAGGAATTTTAATGGATAATATTTGCATATAGCGTATAGTTCTACATGCTTATTCTTGAAATTAATAATGCCTCAGGAGCTCTGAGTAACTTTCAGTCATGTGCCAAGAGGACTGGATTCTGTTCAGAAAATTATGCCGTAGAAACGGCATCTACATTATATCTTCAAATTACTGTATGCTGCATGCTGAGCTTACTTATTATTTATTTATTTATTATTAATGTACTGTGTTGTACATTAATAAAAACATTAGCAATAACTTCAATGTACAGTGAGGTCTACAGATGAAACTGCTTCACATTCATTACAAATGGTATTAACATCATAGCAGTTTAAGTGAAAAGCAGAATCTTTGAATATTCACACTTTTTTTTTTTTTTTTTTTTTTTATTTGCTTAAATCACAGCTTGCGGTGAAGCGTGGACTCCATTAGTTTGTCAAAAGCCTATGATCAGCAGACCAAATCCCCCTGAGAGCTGTCTGAACATGTGTTTCAAAAGAAGGAATATGAAAAATATCTGACATTTTAGTATAAAGGCCTTAACATTTCACCTAGAAACCTGCAGAATTTCAGTTATTTCTTCATTTTATTTGTCATAGCTTTCCTTTGTTTTAGTCTTTCCAAGATTCTAAAACTTTGTTATTTATTTCCAGGTTTAAATAAAAAAGAAACTCAGATAACCAAACCTTCTTTACACAGTGACTCCAATTACACACTCGCTCCATTACATACTATAGTGGGAATCTTAAACATTAAATACTGTTGATATTTAAATATTTATATTTATATATTTACATAATTGAAAAAGTATCTATATTTATTTAAACAAAATCCTTTATTTTTGTCCAGGCTGAGGCAGACTTGCAGTAAGATAATGGCTGTAAAGCTCTAACGGCCTTAGCTGAATTTCCTCTGTAGTCTTTGTTTATAATAGTGCACTAAAGATGAATTGTTACTGTTGAGACAGTAAAATTATCTTAATTTCCCAAACCTGCGCTGGTGTCTATCCTATTTATCCTCACCAAAAGCAGAGTGATGTTATTGGCACTTGGCACTGTCTCGCAAAGTCTTTCTGTTTGTAGAACTGAACGTTACAAGGAAATAATTGTCTTTTGTAATGCTCTACTTCCTCCACACAAAAGCCTCCCTCATTCAGCTTACTGTAATGAACACAAACAGTTTGTCAATATAGGAACACTTCAGGACTGTAGTCCAGATTCAGCTCCAGCAGCAGTGTCGGTGGAACAAGTACAAACAATCTGTTACTGTTTATTGATTCAAGCCCACTTTCAACACCAAATAGAATCTTTACAGAAAATAGCTAAAAAAAAATTTTTTTGTTAATGTTAGAAGTATAATGGAATCACTTGTCTTATTAGCATGTTTCATTTTTAACATCTTAACAGACAAACAAATCTAAACAGTTCAATCTTATCTTAAACAGCAGTTTTTTAGAAGCACTGACAATAGCTGGCCACCTGTGACTAGCTTACATTAGATACAACTGTAGGAAAAACGGAACCATAGTACTGTGCAAAAGTGTGCAAAAAATAGAACACCCTTCATTTATTTACTTTCCTGTCAAGAGGGGCGTTAACTTCTAGTTATGCAAGAAAAAAAGAGAAAACACAGACAGTATTTGACAGAAAGTAACAAATGTTTTTGACAACTTACCACAGTTCAGTAACTGTGCAATATATATGTGCAATATATCTCTGTGCAATTACACATGTAGATTTTTTGTATTTTGTATATCTTGCACTTTAGTCTACCTCTTGCTCTGTATCTGTTTACTGTATATTCTAATGTAACGATGCAAATTTCCCCATGTGGGATAATAATAATCTTATCTTATCTTACATTAATATCAATTATTTAACAATTCTGAACTCCAAAATTCAGTCTTAGAAGTGGTTTAAATTGCAGATTTTCTTCTTTTTGTCTGTTTTCTTTTTTCCGTAATGGCTTCTTGACGACTACACTTTCAGACGCATCACAGCAGAGATATGTACAGAAACACCTGTGGATTTAGATTTTGCATCAAATATGAAAGCTGTATGAGCTGTTCATCTGGTGGTGGCAGGTTTGGTGGTTTACCAGGTCTTTCTATCGTTTTTTACTTACTTTCTTTGAATGTTCCACTTGTTTATGCAAATTGATTGTTTTATATCTAATCTCCTGAGAAATTAATTTGTCTTTAGTGACTGTTCTGACTAGAAATGAAATAAATGATGAATGGTCTATGATTTATGCTGTATATTACAGTAAAAACTCCGTATCCAACATTATTTACAACATAAAACTTCAGCAGCACTGCTGTGTCTGATTCACTCGTACCTATGCAATACGTACTAACACACCACCATCACCCATCCGCCTGTCACTGCATTGCCGAGAATGATCCACCATGCAAATAATTCCTGACCACTGAAGAACGGTAAGGAAGTAAGAGGTGCACATTACACGTAATTAACATTAAAAATAGGAACCTAAAAATAGCACAAATAGTAAACGAGAGGAACATTTGGAGCCTATGATGATTGAGTCATACAGAAGGGTAAAGAACAGAATTAGGCAAGTCAAGATGTAGCAGGGAACGGGACGTGATGTGGTTTTAAAGAGAATAAACAATAGTAACGCTGCCTGTTACAGTGACATGATGCTAAAGGCCTTCGGTAATTGTTAGGCAAGGTAGCACTGTCTACTAATCCTATTTAACTGGATTTATGGGAAGGGTGAGGACTGAGGCAAGGGAGGGGTGTGATGGGGTCGAGAAATGAGGTAACAGGGGGAAAGGCACGGCTGCTGTATGAAAATTACAACCCACAAAGGCACAAACACACACCCTCGCACACACTAGAAAGCCTCCTACACAGGATCTTATCTAGCGCTCTCACGCGAGGGCATAGCCTAAGAGGTTTATTTTCTCAACGTGTTACCATAGTACCAGAACTGGTGGAGAGAGAGAAGGAGGGAGTAAAGATCAAAACAAGTGACTTAATAAAAAATACAACAAATGACTAATCAGAAAATTCCTCTCATAAACTTTTCCATGAGCGGAAGCCCGTGGAGTGCACTCAGTTGGCTCACTCTAAACACATGGACCCCAAACGCCTGGACCCTCTTGGCTCTTTTTTGTGCTGTTGCTTCCTGTTTCGAGTCTCTATTACGAGAACACCTCAAAGAGCCATACAATGCAAAAATATATTAATGCTGCATTTTAAAGTTCTCTCTGATGTCTGCATAGACGGTATGCAGACATCAGGCTGAAAACATCAGTTATCATAATAAGTTACTGTATATCACAATGTGCCACAATATGCTCTTCTATGAGTGCTTACCAAGTGCATGTTTGCTTACAAATAGAGCCATGTTTAACTAGACTTAGCACAGTGCAGAATGTGAAATGTTGAATATAAATAATTAAATTCAGAGTATTTTTACTTTTTAGACATGTATATTTAACTGTGGCAGAACTTTGCTTGTTTCAATACATCAAATATCAGAAGAAAATAAACATTATACCGTATTGTGTATTGTAAAGCTTATTAAAGTATTGAGATATTATATACTCATCATCAAAATAATAGTTGCACAAATAGTAGCACCCAGAAGGAATCAACCGGAATGACACTTAATGAAAATCGTGAGAGATGTGAATGATCCAAGGTTCACACTCAGCCATGCATGTGATGTAACAGAGGACATGTCTTATCGCTGTACCTGACTGACCCAGTGGAGACTTTACCTGTGAATCTGTGTGTGGAGGCACCGTGGTCAGGGCCATAATGAACAGTCTGTTGTCATGCGTCACATGTCCAGAAGGGCTGGTGTCACTAAACCTCCACCTCTACCGCATAATCTGCAGGAACTGTATGAGAATATTCAAGCTCCATGGGATGGATTATTGCAGGACACCTTTAGGAACCTCTATAACTTCATGCTGAGACGTCTTGTTGCGTTAGTAAAAATGGTGGCCCGACACCATACTGAGAGACACTACTTCTGAATATGTAGCTCAATAAATATTGCTCATATTAGTCTAAATTTATCATCATTTATTGTTTCTGGTATCCTTTATCTTCCTTCCCAATAGTACTGCAATCCGACACCTCCTTCTGGGTGCAACTATTCTTTGGATGATGAGTGTATTTTGTCATATTCCCCAACCACTACAAAAATGCTAAAATTGCTAATACATGACAATAATAAACACCATCCAGCGAGCTTCATTAGCTTATTTTTAGTCATATTTGGGGTGAGGCCTTTCCTGTACCTTCAGTACTGGTATTAGCATGCCCTCGTCACCATTTCCCCTCCTAGACACCATATTGAGTAGTGCTGTTTCATTACTTTATCAGTTATATAATTTATTATTTCTCAGACGAGCCCTTTTCAACTGAGACACCCCCGCCCCCTTTAGCACAGCAAACTACACTGTCTTCACTCTGCTATCCTTTGTTGCTGCTATGGTAGAAGCTTCACAGCTAACACAAAAAAGGAAGCCACTTTTAAAACAAAGCTTACAACCTGAACAAAGAAATAATGAACAGAATTTATGAAAGTGACGCTTAAACTTCTCAAAAGAAGGTTTTGCATCACAAAGTTTGCACAGATAGGACATTCCCAGTCAAGAATCCGCTTCCCACTGTCCCCTTTTCTCCTTGCACTGTCAGTGTATGGGCATATGAGTAATGTAGGTAGGCCTATGACACACTTCCAAAGGGGGAGTCGATGCTGCTGAGGGCATTTAAAAAACCTCTGGAAAGAGGCGTTAGAGTGGGGTCACTAATGCAAACATTAGCCTATAGACAAGACAAACACAGTCATGTGCAAAGAATGGTGTGTGAGGTCTCGCTTAGTTCCACAAAGAGCTGCATAGCAGAGAGAGGCAAGGCTACAGTATTACTCCATCCCAATGGCCTTACTGTAAGTAACTGTCTACTGCCTGAGGGACCAATAACCGCATTAACTACACGCTCCTTCTACATGTTTTGCCACTCATTTAGAAATTCCATATTGACTAGTCATCAGCAGGCTCCATTATATGTGTTATGACTGGTTTAGACAGAGACACAGTGGGCGAGGGAGACTAGAAAGATATTAGAAAAGTGAGGGAAGAATCAAAACCGTGGCAAAGTGCCAATAATATAATGGGATGCCTCGACACAGAGGGGTTAATAAAAGTAGCTGGAATCTGAACAAACCTCCAGAAATGCCACATGCAGCCTTACTGATCACGCTCATTGCACTGCATCCAACTATGTAGTTAACTCACAGGTTCTCAATCCAGGGAGATGTTTCACAAAGCAGGATTCTCAGTCAGCTGAATAAATTAAGCCCAAAGTTAGGACTGTCCAACTTTTCAGCCTACTGTAGTTTAGCTCTGCGGATTCATGATGAGGTTCTAAGAAATGTTTCAGCTCTGAGTGTTTTTCAGAATGAAGCACAAATAAGGACAGCCAATCAAAACAGAGATCAGTCTTAACAAAAATACAGCCTGTTTAAGTCTAAGGGATTAAGAGAGGTTGGAAAACAGTCATATACAAAATGAATTATAACCATTTTGGTGTATAACACCACACAAATGTTCTAAATGGACCTTAAGATAAAAAAATTATATACAAGAAAACTATAGGATGTATTGAGAATTAATGTAGACTTTAGGAAAACTGTGAAATCCTGATGTGTGGAGCATAGAGAGCATATTAATATTCCTGGGCCTGAACTGGCCTCGTTCACCAACTGTTCTAAAGAAGAAACTTCCTCTTCAAATCCACTTACACAGTTTTCATGAGGATACTGAGATTCACCAATTTATTCTTAGGTAAGAACAGAATCGACACACCCTCAGAGGCACTAGGGTGGGAACAATTCTGCAGTTTAAGAACACTTTATTAATCTGACATAGACTTTATATTAGGACCTTTCACAAGAACAAACTTGACATAAGAAGATATTGGTGAATGAGGTCCATTGTTGCTGCAGTATGATACCTTAAAGGAATTTGGAATAGCATTCATAAGTTCATGGTTGGGTCCACAGGGTCACAAAGGTCAAACATCGCTGTCAGTGGCAACTTGCATATTTATATTTATGAATATTTATGAATCTAACTTATAAAACACACTTTGAGTAATGTGACTTAATAAAAAAAAACTAAAGAGTTACATCTCATACCGAACTCTACTGTTACACTATATTGCCAAAATTATTCACTCACCCATCCAGTCATTGAATTCAGGTGTTACAATCACTTCCATGGTCACAGGTGTATAAACCAAGCACCTAGGCATGCAGACTGCTTCTCCAGACATTTGTGAAAGAATGGGTCGATCTCAGGCGCTCAGTGGATTTCAGCGTGGTTTCGTGATAGGATGCCACCTGTGCAACAAGTCCAGTCGTGAAATTTCCTCACTACTAAATATTCCACAGCCAACTGTCAGTGGTATTATAACAAAGTGGAAGTGATTGGGAACGAGAGCAACTCAGCAACGAAGTGGTAGGCCATGTAAAAGAGCAGGGTCAGCAGATGCTGAGGCACATAGTGCACAGAGGTCGCCAACTTTCTGCACAGTCAGTTGCTACAGACCTCCAAACTTCATGTGGCCTTCAGATTAGCTCAAGAACATTGCGTAGAGAGCTTCATGGAATGGGTTTCCAAGGCCGAGCAGCTGCATCCAAGCCTTATATCACCAAGCACAATGCCAACGTCGAATGCAGTGGTGTAAAGCACGCCGTCACTGGACTCTAGAGCAGTCTCTGAAGTGACGAATCACGCTTCTCTGTCTGGCAATCCGATAGATGAGCCTGGGTTTGCCAGGAGAACAATACTTGTCTGACTGCATTGAACTTGTGTATGCGTGTTAAGGCAGATGAGCGAATACTTTTGGTAATATAATGTATGTGCTAGATTGCTCACTCACACTTTGGCAGTTAAAGCACTTTGTAAAGCACTTTGTGAGTGAGCACTAGTAGATGTGTATATTGAAATAAGTTGTTTTTGCAAATATACTGACCATAACCTTTCTTCTCTAGGTATGAGCGCTGGCTTGGGGTTGCTAGGTAGTGCACTTATGCTTTATATATGTCTGTGTATTGTTCTCTCTAGGTATCAGCACCGGCCCTTGTTCGGGCAGTGTCTGAGCTCATGGCGAGTTTTGACTCTAACCTTCTTATACTAGCTGGGAAACGTTATCCAACGGAACACTAAGCACGGTGGTAAGTCGCTCTGGATAAGAGCGTCTGCTAAATGCCTTAAATGTAAATGTAAATGTAAAGCATGTGGCATGTGCTTGTACCGACAACAAAACTTTCATTCTACCTTATAACTTTCATTTTACATTTATATTGGATTGGATTACAACTGAATTCATACCCCTCTAGCCAACACTTGGCAATGGACATGGTAACCTCAGACTCATGATCGGCTGCTTCAGAGCAGCCCCTTTCTATTGTCAATACTTTTCTATGGAGATGGGTGCACTTTAATACAGCTAAATTCCACAAACATTTGGAAATATAGTGTATGTAAATGTGATTTATATGATATCATAAAACAATTAATTGAAAATAGGCCATATTTGCAGTTCAGTTTCCAAGTACAGACTGTTTGAAAGAGCAGGACATACACCAAACAGGTCACTGGCTTCTGTTAAGGAGTTATTTGACTACAGGTGTCACCGTTCAACTGCTCATCTTATTTATAAGATCAACAGCGCCATCTAATGCAATGGACAGTACACTGCATTTGTGCCGACAAATTATGTATCACTTTTCAAAGTTACCCATATGTAATCTTGTATCTACTTTTCTCAGGTGCCTAAAAGATTGGACAGTACTGTTCATGGAAGCTGTTTTTCCAAAACATTTAATGGACTTTCAAGAATTTTGATTAGATTTTGGAATAGAAATTTCAATGAAACTCTCAATTTCCTCATATACAAATAAAAAGGATGTGGCATATATATGACCCTGTTCATCAGACATGTTTATTTAGTTGAAACAAGATGAAACAGCAGAAAGCACTTAATACATGTTTGTGTGACTGTGAAAATCAGTAGAATGAGAAGTATACGAGGACAGTTTAAACTAAGCCAGAGGTTGGGGGTGGGGTGGAGGTGGGGTGGAGGTGGAGGTGACAGTGGGCAGTGAGGGTGGCCATGGGGAATTTATGCAAAACAAAAGGTACCTGAGGTCCAAACCGGCACGCTTCTGAGCACAACTCTCAGTCTTCCTCTCTAAAGGTCAGATGTGCCCAAATGTTAACTAGGTATGCCAGTTCATGTCTGCAAGATTGAGTTTAAGAATAGGCCAATTTTTCAGGCCCAGACTAATCTTAGACTAAGAAGAATCTCCTGATCACAGACGCTAACCAAAAAATAATAATAAACCCCACCCCTGTGAGGGTACATATGTGACGTCATGCCCACTGGGTGGCAATATTAGCGTTTGGTGTATAGGCTGCAAAAACACAAAAACATCTACAGTCTATTGAAATACCCAATTTAATATTTAGTTCTTTTTCAAGAATTATGGACATACTAAAATATACCTTATGTAGTCAGTCAGGTACAGCGATAAGGCCTGTCCTTGCTTACATCACATGCACGGCAGAGCGTGAAACTTGAATCATTCGCATGTCTCACAATGTCGAACATATACACCAAGTTTCATTCCTGTCGGGTGATTTCTTCTGGGTGCAACCATTTTTGGATGAGGGGTGTATTTTTTCCTCACTTTTTCCTTAAGTACCCTCTGATACAGTGAAGAATTCATAGTGGACTTTATAACGGAAAGTTTAACAAGCCCTGCTGCAGTAAAGCAGCCTCAAACCATGACATTTCCACCTCTATGCCTCGCAGCTGGTATAAGGTTATTGTGCTCAAATGCTTTATTTGGTTTGCACCGAACATGTCCAACGTTACCGTTACGTACCCGTGCACCGCGCGCGCACGTGGGCGGGTCGTGACGGAAGTAAACCGGCAGGTAGTTCATCAGTTCATTCGGTCCGAGTTTTTACAGTGGTGTGGCCCCCACAGACAACAGCCTCCTTCTTTTGATTGCCTGAGCGTTCATATTTATGTATTGCTATCGGGATGTAAATAGTATCTCAAGAAACAGAACAACATGTATCTAAAATAAATTTTAAGGCAAACGGTCAGGACAAAAGTAGGACGGAACAAATTTCGTCGATACGTTATTCCTGTCCTTCGATTAGCAGACAAAGGAAAGATTGTAGTCAAATAGACCTTCCCACAGATCAGTCGATTCCCACAGATCAGTCTGTACTAAATAAACGAGTTAGCGTTATTTAAAACCGTTTGAGTGAAACTCCTGACCAGTAGGTGGCGAGCGCCTCTTCATCTGCACAGCGAACATAAAACACAGCAGAAGAGAGAAAGAGGCGCTTTAGAGGGAGAAATGGCGGCAGTGCTGCAGCAAATATTAGAACGGACTGAGATCTCTAAACTTCCCAAAGCAGTTCAGACTAAACTGGAAAAGTATTTTACCGACCAGCAAAGTGAGATCGATGACCTGAAAGCCCATCATGAGCAGTTCCGAGTGGACAGTGGTAAGCACCAGGAGCACTGTCAGTGAACTTCATGGCTAGCCGATGTAGCTCATGGGTATTAGGTTCTGGATCATGATTCATTAATGACTGTGTAGATAGCTAAATAGTTTCTTGAGAATCATTAGTAGGTGTGACACTCGGCGTGGTCTCTCAGAGAGGCAGTATTCACGTAGCGTTTGTCTGCTGTTCGAGTTTAATAACATTAGAAATGTTGTTGTTAGCTTGCTAGCCCAGCTAGCTGATGTCCACACATTTAGCCAATTACAGAGTATTATACTGAAATTAATTCTAATCATATGGTATTTACGTACCAGGCAAGACCGAGTGGTACATGCAGGGATAAACAACATAAAATATAAATGAACAAAACAAAAATCGCTAATATAGTTACAAAGGTGACCGGTGTAGTGATGGACCTCATGGGGCCAAAGATCTCCGGCAGCGTTAAGCGGAGCCAGGCTAGCTGGTAAAGTTCGGCAGAGTTGATTGACTAACAGCAGTAAACCCTCAGACAGAGGTTCATGTTGTTGTTAAGGTACACAGTGATTTGGAGAAAAGTAGCAAATAGGTACGTGATGCTGGTTTTGTGTTAAACTGCAGGTTTGTAGGTTAAAGAGTTGTAATTTAGCATTAGCTCCAGTGTGGCTAATGTTGTGACTAGGAAGCAGGTGCAGCGATAGCGGCGTTTATTTACTGCAGCCAGTGGCGCTGAGTGACTTCTCAACTCACTAGCGTGAGACAACAACAACAACAATTTACGTTGTTGTTGTAGAGTACAACTGTTTCCTTAAGTGTTTCCAAACTAAAGTAGTGGTAAAGTCGGGCGGTTTGTTGTGTTGGCGGTGTGTTTAGTTGCACAGGGCCTCAGGAATACAAAGTTTTACATGTTTACTTAATGGTTGCACTTGATTTTTGTTTTTCAGTATTATCTGTTTAATCACAGTATTAGCAGGAAAAGTTTGAAAATAACACTTACAACTCAATTAACCCAGAAAGTGTGACAGTAAATGTCAAATACTGAATATGGCAGTATTATGCCCTGTTATACTGTATCGATTGTCAAACATGGAATCTTTGTTGCCAGTTTGTCGCTAACTGAACAGTTTTTGCCAGTAAACCAGAAACGATGCGCACACTGTTTTGTGTGGTTAGTTGGTTGGTTAGTTTTTATTTCTATAGACAAATTCAGTGTTTAACATTTAGTTGTGTGCGTTCTTGTATATGGATGTTGTTTTATTTTGTATACCTTTGCATTTACTGAACGGAAATACTGATTGTTCAGTGTTCTTTTAGCTCAGGAGAAAGAAAAAAATAAAGAAATTCACATGCATTTGTTCAGTCAGTGAAACCATGTAACGTTGGTTGCTGATTACCATCATAATTTGTCTTGGATGTTTAATAAGTAGTGTTTTTGTAGTTGGTGTCTTTGAAGAAAATATCTAAGATGGCGTGTTTACAGAAGATGATTAGTGGTTAGATAGCTACAGTGAAATGATTAAATACGCAGAGGGGAAGTGAATTGATTCAAAAACTGTTTTGTGTTTTTGTTTGTTTAATTTAGAGCAGCAATATTTTGACCTGGAGAAGAGGAGCGCTGACAACCAGGATCAATTTCTGTCTCTGACGAAAGAACATCATAAGCTGAAGGAAGAACTGGACAAGCTTGGTAAGCATATGAGCTGCTTGGTGCTGTCTCTCATGTCCAGAAAAATATTACATGCTCAGAGCCTTTTTTTATACATACAGATGAAGAGCTCAAATGTCTGCGTGGGAAGAACAAAGAGCATGAATCCTCCATTGCGAAGCTTGAGTCGGAGCAGGTAAAAGTGCCCGATTCTGTGCATGGTTGTTGAAGACCAGTCCAAACAATTTTGGTCTATAAATGAGCATTGCTTAGTATTTCCAGCACTGAGGTATGTACTGCGTTGGTTACGGTTTCTCACAGTACTTTGTATTCTTATGCAGAGTCATCTCTCCAAAGTTAAGGATGAGCTGGAGGCAGAGAAGCGAGAGCTCGTACGGACACTGGAGAGGAGGTCCCAGGAGGTGGAGAGCCAGAGTGGTATGAGTGCAAATGTTCTGTTTGTGAAGTGAGCCTAATTAAACTTGACGGACCGTTAACTGTTGCTTTTTGTGTCTTTAGAGGACTTAAAACGACTTAACGACAAACTAGTGGATGCTAATGCAGCAAAGATGCAGCTTCAGCTGAAGCTAGATGAGCTGGAGGCCTCCGAAGTTTCAGTAAAGGTATGCTGCATTCTGTGAACCTCAAAGGTGTGAGAAATTCTCCTGGAGCATTGGATGTTTTGAGGGCAAAATTAAATGTAATTTCTTGCACACATCCACTGACTGACGCTTGCATTCGTGCAAGATGGAGCTTAAATGGAGCAAGCAACATGTTGGTGGGATGAAAGTATTTCACACTTGAGATAAGCAGCAGTAAAAATGAAAATCCATAATATTTAGAGGAAAGGCAGAACTAGCAATAATTTCTGTACATCCAATTTGGGCAAACATTCATGGCTCTGAAGCTATCTGACCAGTAAATGCTTATAGTGCTCGTAGTTAGTTAGTTAGTTAGTTATTTTGTTTGTTTGTTTGTTTGTTAGTTATTTTGTTTGTTTGTTTTCCCTCCCCTCCCTTCTTGACTTTGTATCCGTCTCTGCAGTACAAGGAGAAGCGAATGGAGCAGGAGAAAGAGCTTCTGCAGGGTCAAGTGACCTGGCTAAATGATGAGCTGAAGGCTAAAAGTGAGGAGCTTCTGTCTCTCTCACGACAGAAAGGCAGCGAGATCCTGAATCTCAAGTGTAGCCTGAACGACAAAGAGGACGAGGTATGAAAACAAAGTACTCCTTCATTTCTCAAGTCCAGTTTAGAAATGACTGCCGTGGATACGTTTTCTTACTTCTGTGTATTTACTGAAGTTGATAAAACGGAAGGAGTTACAAAAGTGAATTCAAACTAATTATTAGTGTTAAACATGCTCACACATGCTTTTTGCACAGGTTGCCAGATTACAAGACCAAGTAGCCAATCTGAAGACCTCCAATGAGAACCTTCAGAAGCAAACAGAGGACATGATCAGCAAACTGAAAGAGGTGTGTCACCATTCCACTGTTGTCACCGTTACTACTGTTGCCTGCGTTCACTGTATTTTCCATCTAAACAAAGCTGTTTGTTATTTAGGCCAAAGAGCAACAAGCCAGTTCGGAGGAGAAGTTCAGGAATGAGCTCAATGCTAACATCAAGCTGTCAAACTTGTACAAGGTAAAGACAATACTTTTCTCTTAAAGTTTTCAATCTCTTTCTTTTCTTTTTTTTTTTTTTTTGTTGGAAGCCCTTGGTTTTACCAAAAAGTTATTGCTGGACTTAAATATTAAATGCTGGATATAAAGTGAGCACCTGTTCAAGTTAAGGTTTTTAAATAGTTAAAAGTTTTGTATGTTACATTGACTCAGTGCTCTGCTGATTTCTCAGGGAGCAGCAGATGATGCTGAGGCCAAGAGTGAGGAGTTAAACCGAGCTGTGGAGGAGCTCCACAAGCTGCTGAAGGAGGCTGGAGAGGGTAAGAGAAATTTGAAGACTCATTTTATGTGTATTTGGACATTCTAAGGTTTTTTTTTCTTGTAAGTTTTCAGAAAAATAAATATATGCTTCCAAATCTCTCCATTCACACAAGAATACTTAACTGACACAAGCACTTTCATGAGCATGCCAGCTGGATAGATGGTGATGATGCAGGTGATTTGATGGCAAAAGCCTCAAGGGGGAAAAAATAGAGCTGGTGTGTAGTGCAAAACGGAGCAGCCTGTTGCAAACATTACTTGGCTTATTTAACTGAAGTCATACATTTCAACCTTATAGTGACTGTAAAAGAAATGAACCCAGTTCATTTTCATTTTGAAGCTTCCACTAGAAGAAAAGCTAAATTAAGTTATGAACTTTGGGTGCCAAGGACACATGAACAACCAAATGTTGACTGTAAGCTTTGTATTTATGTAGACGATAAGCCAAAACCCAGAGGACAAAACGTCATGTGTATGGATGGGACCTAAATTCTGTCCACTCGCTTTGCCCCCTGTTACAAGCATCCCCTTAAGAGCAGGGCTGGCCAGAACACTTTTCCCTTGCATTTTTACTTTTGGAGTTACAGTGTAATCCTTGAAATGTAACATGAGTGTAGATCAGGATATAGACCGATCTAGTCAGCAGCCCAAATACTCCATCAGCTAAAAGTGGAATTGCTCACGCATGTAAAAGGTTTTGTGGTTGAATGTAAAATGTATTGTTACTGGCTGTAGTAGCTAATTCCTAATTTTGTAGTTGTTAGTCAAACAGACAGTGTCGGGGTGTGTATAAGCATAGCTTTGTTTGGACAGCCCACAAAACTCTGGAGGTGAAGATGGCTGAGATGGAAAGTGGGAAACAGAGCGAAATTGCTGAACTCAAAGAGCAAATCAGCAGCCTAGAGAAAGAGCTGGACAACGCCAACGAACTTCTGTCAGACACAAAGCACAGAGGTGAGCAATGGCAGTAACTGCTTCACATTACTGGTGCTCAGTAATTGTAATCAGTTGTGCACAGAGCTCATCTCTTTTGGTTTATTTTCACAGTTAGTACCACATCTGCTTCAGTTCTTACGGAGGAGCATCTGACCACCATGTCTCCCACCGCAGCAGCTGTCACTAAGATCAAGCCAGGCATGAAGCTCACTGAGGTACATATCGATGGAAATGCTGCTAATTATGGATGTAAACCAGTAGGTGGCAATAGAAGTCATTGGGGGGGAAAAAAAATTGTATTACGTGATGGATACTTACTTTCTTGCAGTTTCCACAGTCATATTTCAATCATTTTTGAGGGCTGAAAACTCCCCTTGTTGACTGTGGGTTATTAAATGAAATACTACATTTTTAGTGGAATGCCTCCTCCTGACTATCTGCTGTACACTTCCTATACAGATCTACACAGCATATGTGGAGTCCCAGGAGCAACTGCAGCTGGAGAGGTTGGAGAACAAGCGTGTGAACAAGTATTTAGATGACATTGTGCAGGAGGTAGAGGCCAAGGCACCGTTCCTGAAAAGGCAGCGGGAGGAGTTTGAACGAATGCAGAAGTCTGTGGCCAGTCTGTCCGTCAAGCTGGAGCAAGCTGTGCAGGTGAGAGCAGAGGAATTGCAGGTCCTGCCAGATTCTGGTTTAGGGGGTCTCCTATGCTGCCATGTCCATTCTATTGTGGTCTTTTAGTGAATTGGCAAATAAGAATTTCCAAAAGTATTCTTTTATGCATTTTCGTTCATCACTGCTGTCTAACTGCTGTTCTCAGCATGCGTTACACAAATGCGCTGTGCAGAAATCCTATTTCATTATATACGCTACTAGCTAACATGGCTAATTAACAATGTAAAAGCCAGCTGTAGCTATATCCATACTGACCATACAAGGCCAGAGACCTTGTGTTGATCTGAGTTTAATTAGTCTGTTCTTTGGCCTTCCAGGAAGTGCAGCGCTTGCAGAGGGAGGCAGATGAAGCCAACAAACGGTCCTCTGTGCTTGAGAGAGACAATCAGAGGTTTGAGGTGCAGTTAGCTGACATGGCTCAGCAGGTAAGAGTTCAAGAGGAGGCACTGTGATTTTGGCCTTCAGAAACTTTTAGACAGTAAAATTCTAATGTGACTGTCAATGAATGATAGCTGGCTGTGTTTCATTTCATTTCATGTCAGTCTCTTTTAAAAAATCTGAGATTTGAAGTTCTTTCTGTACCACAGTGGTGCTCCATCGTCTCACTGTCTCCCTGTCATTATGTATCACAGGTGCGGGTGCTACTGGTAGAGCTGGAGGAGGCACGAGGGAACCATGTGTTGCGCGAGGAAGATGACGTGAGCTCAGCAGATGTGAGCAGCACTTCAGAAGTGATATCCCAGCACCTAGTCACCTTCCGCAGTGTGGAGGAACTGCAGCAACAAAACCAGCGCCTCCTGGTGGCCCTCCGAGAGCTTGGTGACGCGCAGGAGAAAGAAGAGATGGAGGGTGACAGTGCCAAGTGAGTTACTTGCAGATGTCCTTTGTGTATGGAGGGACAAAGTGCAGTGTTTGTTTGCAGATACTGATTTATTTGGGAGATGTAGATGTTGAACGTCTCATTGTAGCCACATACCCAGGATGTTGAACAAGAACTTAAGGGTGCAAAGCATGCTTGTGAATATGTCCACCTTCAACACTGTTAAAGTTCTCGTCCAGTTTCACATAGTAACGCTTTCGCCATGGAAGTATGCCACTGTTGGTTGCAGCATGGAGCAATGTCTTTCCACCACCCATAGCATAATACTGTTGGTCTTTAGTATTATCGATTGAGAAGGGAAATTAATTTGAAAAATGCAGTCAGAATTCTGATTAACATGCCTTGACTTGCAATCAGTTCAGCAGTTGAATTTTCTGAAGTTGAACTGAATTTGAAGAACTGTAAAGGAATAGACTCTAACCTGCCAGAGGGAGTTCTGTTTAATGTGTTTGTGTTTATGTATGCACTCAGACGCAGTGAGCTACAGAAGAGCTTGGAGAAGGCTCAAAGTGAACTTGAGCAGCTGAGAGAACAGCGGGCTCACCAAATGCAGCTGGCTGAGTCCATCGTGCGTCAGCGAGACATGTATCGCATCCTGCTAGCCCAGGCCACAGGGGTCAGCTTCCCTCAGCAAGGTAAACACCTCACTCACCCACACTGTAGAGACTGTAGAGAATCCTTTTGGGTATGGGTTAACCACTGTAATGAATCTACCCCAGGAACCGCCCCAGAGGAATTCTCCCTCACCTCCACCCCCCGCCGCTCCCCTGCTGTCACACCTACTGCTGCTACGCCCACAGGACTCGTTGCCACTGCAATGGAGGCCGCAGAGACAGTGGAGGCCAAGGCTGCCCTGAAGCAGGTGGGTCAGGAAGAGTGAAATGGCTTGCAAGCTAATAATGACAGCAAACGATGCTTGAGGTACTATTTAAGCGTAATCTGTGTAATAGGCCAGCCTGTTTAAGATGGGGTTCTGAGCGTTTTTCATATTAAACACTTTTGGAACATGCGGCAATTTCAGAATCTCAGCATGTAAAAAAATACTGAAGCTGATAAGTGAAACAAGTGCCTTGTCTTTGTACTTTCATTTAAACACAAATCAGAGTGGTTTACAAATTACCGTTTATTTCTGTTCATTTGTGTTTTACATATCGTCTTGTTTTTGGAATTAAGCACTAGAGGGCAGCAGATAGCTGTCCAAAATTCTTGGGGCACATGGATGCCTGTATTGATGCGGGGGAAAATGTAAACCAGGAATCATTGTGTAGATGTGTAAAGAATCCTAATGCTGCTTTGACAAACATGGGCTGGTATTACTTTGTTTTACTGAAGGATTGTTTGTGATTATTAATTGTTATCTATTATTTATAATTGATATTTATCTTTTGGAGGGTGTCACCCTAAAAGTGGTAATCACTAACACGGTGTCTTTTAAATTTATTTTCCATTAATGGTTGATCAATTTGTTAATGTAAATCTGGAAAGCTTATCTATGCCTATGTGTATAGCTCCAGGAGGTGTTTGAGGCCTACAAGAAGGAGAAGGCTGAGGGTGAGAAAGCTCTGGGTGAACAGTGTGAGAAGCTACAAGATCAAGTGTCTGAGCTGCGCTCCCAGAACTCAAAGATCTCCACTCAGCTTGAGTTTGCTTCCAAGAGGTGAGTGACTATGCCTCCAAACACATCTCTGAGCATTGTTCCACAAACTGACTAAATTAAATATACTGTAGTTTAAAGTCCTTCACTTATACTCTGGGTGTATGTGTGACAGGTATGAGATGCTGCAGGATAATGTGGAGGGTTATCGTAAAGAAATTGCCTCTCTGGGGGAGAAGACCCAAAAACAGGCCACGGCTGTGCAGAAGAGTGAGCAGACCATCCACACGCTCACACAAGACCTGCGTGCAGCTAATGAGAAACTTGCCATTGGTGAAGTAAGTGTTTCTGTTTACTCTAGTTCACTCCAGCATGGACCTTAAACTGCAACTGTGTACTGTAAACCCTAAACCTTAAATATACCTTAAACCCTAAATAAGATACGTTTTATGTTAAAAATGATACAAATGTTTTATTTTATATCTTGATGCATTTTTACATCCCAAGTGTGTCCCATGAGAAAAAGCTGCTAGCTGCAGGCTTTGTTGTTCAGTTCATGCAGACCTCTGGATTAATTGTAGGTTACTAGTCAAAATAATTTGTCAGGATTTGTCCCATGTTCGGTACCTTGAAAGGTAAAGTTATTTCTAATCTTGGACAGTCAGTTGCTTGTTGTGTTGCAAGTGCTGGCTTATCTAGCAGGATAATAGCTCTGCACATAAGTTTGATTTTGTTGTTGAATTGACAGTTAACATTTTGAGGATTTGTATATATCACACATGCCCAGCCCCCACTTATGGAAATACCATATGCTATGTCTATATTTGATAACAATATGATCAATGTAAATTTACACCAGTAAAGAACTGTATCGTAATGAGTGACGAGCTGTTTGCCGTGTCTGTTCTCAGTCTCGGGTGGAGAGCCTGCGCAAGGAGCGGGATATGCTGAAGATGGTGGAGGCCAGGCTGACCCAGGAGAAAGAGTCCGTCCTCTCGCAGCAGCGCAGCCAGAACGTTCTGCTTACCAACCTCAAGTCAATTCAGGTACTGGGGCTGCATACTGGTTTCCACGGTCTGCTAGAGCTGTAAGCTTTGGTCCAAGAATGTCTTTAGAGAACTGATCTCTGCTGTCTTTTAGGCCACTCTGGAGCGTTCTGAGACCGAGACCAGACAGCGGCTTACTGCACAGGTGGAGAAGCAGGAACGGGAGATCAGTCAGCTGCAGAAGAGACTGGAGAACGAGGTGGAGCAGAGACACCTGCTGGCACGCAACCAGGATGTAAGTATCATCTTCAGCTGATTGATTTATTTGTTTGTTTGTTTGTTTTAGTTTTTTGGTCATATTTTTCTGTTGTGTGGCCTGCTACATCAATAAGTGCTTGTTAAGGCTTTTCAGCAGTTTTCATTCTCATTGCTATTCTGCTTCTGTAGCATATGATCACACGTGTGTGTGTGTGTGTGTGTGTGTGTGTGTGTGTGTGTGTGTGTGTTTTGTTTTTTTTTTTTTTATTATTTTTCTTATACATCAATAAAGACACATGTGCAATATTTTTTTCTGGTGTTAATTTAGAAAAATAAATACATAGAAAATTCCATTCAGCATTTTGCACACTGTGCTGCCCAAATTATTCAATGACTCTACAAGATTAAACATGCAGTTGGTAGATAGCTTAAGAATTTAAGGTATGTTCAGTAATACACGTTGTGACATACTGTGATGATGAATAATGAAAAATATTGACAGCCAGCCCTAATTTTAATGTACTTAGTAAGGGGGATTCAGCTCCTGTTAAATGTTCAAAAGTTTGTATGCTATAGATGTAAATGATTTGAAATAAAATAGTGCAACAAAGTGATGGTGTTCCTGTAGGTAATGATTAGTTGGGTCGGTTGGTTTTTACGGCATATTGAGAAATTCTACCTCAGTATCTGAAGAACGTAAATGTTGGTCACTGTTTACAGATGCAGCTGCTAGATGCTAAGAAACAGCTTGAGGCCCAGACGGCTCTGTACCAGAGGACCAGAGAGCAACTGAACACTGCCCAGCAGGAGCTAAATTCTCTCCGGCAGCAAGTGAGCAGCGAAGAGTGTCGTCTGGCCTCGCCTACCGCACATACTGGCCTCGCAGGTTAGAGCTTACATACTTACTTACAGATTTACGTACATTAATAACAGGGCAGGGCTACGTTATGGTGTAGTTCTCCCAAAAATGTAGCAGTGAAAGCTTGTGGGAAGTACCGTGCTTGTGGATTGGGTTTGAGTAATGCTAATTGGACCCTGTGAAACCTTGTTATTGGGAAAATAGTGCACTTGTCTCGGATGTTTTCCAGATTGGGGGTCTGTCTCTCCATCAGGAAAGGCGTGTTGATGTCTTTTTCAGCAACGTCTGACCTGATTTGTAGCAAGTCCTTGTCTGTGTCCAGTTTTAAGTGTTGTATTCTCGCTGATTAATTGGGTCAGACTAATAAAATGTTTTGTAGAGTTTTTTACTGAGTGTAGACCACATGTTCACTGTGTATTTATTAGACTTCTATATTTTGCCCTTTTATGTGAGCTGCCATTCCACATTGCTGTCACATAGTCCTCCTCTTCACGCTGTCCCTAACAGTTGGTTGTATTTGCATGGATGCATCACTCTAAAATGTTAATGTTATATAATTTTATTTATGTATTTATTTTTTCCCCCCTTTTTGGTAAGCATTTTCAAACTAAAGCATTCTAGCTGGTTATGTTTGGCTGTTAAATAGTCAAAACAGTTTTTGCTGAAGTATTAATACAGGACAACCTGTAGTTTTACAAACAGTTTTTTTTTTTTAGCTTTCGTGTATTCCATACGGCCATCAGAAATATTCCTCTCGAAGGATTAAGCTGAAAACAAATGAAGTTATTCTCTGCAGTATTGACATTAACATGCCTATCTGTTTGCTACAGGAGTGCAAGGTAGTGAAGGGGACGTGGAAGAGTTGCGTACTCGTCTGAAGCTGGCTGAGAGTAAAGCAGATGAGCTGGCTGAGAGGGTGAAGAGTGCTACTGCCTCTGTCGAACAGTACCGAGCTATGTGCCTTAGCCTTGAGGAGGCCCTGGAGAAAGAGAAGCAGGTGATGAAGATGGAATAAACTTGCTGAATATTGGAGAGAAAGAAAAACAATGTAGCTTTTGCAATGCTTGCTGGACATTTGTCTCCATTACTCCATTAAGAAAGGAGAGTTTGACTTGTAAACGTATTGGTCTTTATATTAGTACTTATGTGTATCTGTGTGTGTGTGTGTGTGTGTGTGTGTGTGTGTGTGTGTGTTTGTTTCTTTCTTTCTTTCTTTCTTTCTTTCTCAGGTGACTGAACAAGTGAGAGCTTCTGTTGAGGGCCAGGTGAAGGAGGCTCAGGAGCAGCACCGTCAGCTGGAAAGCAAGCTTCTAGAAGCTGAGAAGGAGAAGCAAGAGATCCAGGAAGAGAAACAGAAAGCTGTGGCAGCTGTTGAACAGCAGGTACAGTTCTCACCTTCAGTTCTACAGCATGAAAGTGCCCGTTTGTAACATTCCTGCAAATACAACTTTTTTTTTCTAACATTAAAGTACCAATCTTTGGTGTCTGTTGCATCGGTATTTTTGACCCAGTTGAGTCACATTATAGCCACTTTCAATGGCAGCAGCGCGTAGCTCATGAAGTCACGTTTTCTTGGCATTCTCTGCGTCCACTCATCCATGCGGAAGGCACTCTTGACCGTTTAGGGTATGAATCCATCCTTGCAGATCACGTACATGCTGAATGTCTTCCCTTGGGCGGATGGGATCTTCCAGCAAGACAGTACAATAACTCGCATGGCTAGAAATGTCCAACATTTTTTGAAAGAGCATAACCAAGTCTTCCAAGTACTACCCTGGCTCCTAATTCCCCAGACTTGAAGCCAGTTGAGCTTCTGTGGGGCCATCTTAATCACCATGTTCGCTCTATGGTTCCTCCCCCACGCACCCTGCAGCAGGTGTGGGATGCACTGCAGTCAGCATGGCTCTAGATACTTTTGACAACCTAGAGGACCTTATTGAGTCACTTTCACCCCGTCTAGTTGCAGTCCGTGCTGTGTTACTCTGGATATTAGCTCATAGTAGTCATAAAAATGTGTCTCAACCGTGTATTTCTCAGTATAAATACATAATAAATCATAGATATATTGGGAATTGGCTCTTATGTTATTTCTTTCTCTCTCTGTTATCTCTTATGTTGCTGTTAGTTGCCAAAAATGGATGACCTTCTTTTTTCACTTTTAAGATTAAATTAGATTAAATTAAATTACTTTGTCCCTCCAATACAATAAAGCACAGTGTTGCTGAAATTGTGTGTTTCAGGTGAGTGAGTTGCGGAGGAGTCTGATCAGCTTGCAGGCCGAGCATGAGGATGCTCTGCAGAGGGCATCAGTGGCGGCAGCGCAAGAGCAACAGGCCCTGCTGGACTGCCAGGAGCAGGCACGGCTGGCCGCTGAGGCCCAGGACAAGTACGAGCGGGAGATGATGCTGCATGCTGCTGATGTGGAGGCCCTGCAAGCTGCCAAAGCCCAGGCGCTGAGAGCCGCTCAGCTCCGCCAGCAGCTGGAGGAGAATGCCCAGAGGGCCAGCGCGCAGCTGCTGGAGGCCCGCATATCCTGGGAGGAACAGGAGAAGATCCTCAAAGTACGTGTATATTAATAGTGTTTATTTTGTTCAGTGATAACTTGTGCAGGGTGAATTAGTAACAGAACACCAAAAGATCAGTTTTAGCTTTTTATTTATTAGTATGGTGGCATGAATTTGACATAGTGTAGTTGACCTCTGCATAGGAAGGTGTGTTTTTTTTTTTTGTTTTTTTTTTTTGTTTTTTTTTTTGTCAGCCTCAAACTTAATCACCCGTTTTTTAAAAGCAAGGCATAGTAGCTAGTAATTTTGTCATTCTCAGTGTCGCAGAACTCATTTTAGAATATTTAGTCTCTTCTCATTTTCTGCTTATCTAATAAGTGTGTGTGTGTGTGTGTGTGTGTGTGTGTGTGTGTGTGTGTGTGTGTGTCCATTTAAACACAGAGGAAAAAAGCAGTGCTAAGAAAAGGATGAACAGATTTCAGATAGAATTAATGTCAGCGTCACCCTGTCTTATTTAGCAATTAAAGCCACACTACCTTTACCTTCACAGTCACATCCTTATTGCATAAGTGAAGCTGTTTTTGGTGTCTACTACATCCTCTCTGTGTCACCCAGGAGGAGCAGACTAAGGTGGAGGCACGCAGTGAAGACTTGCAGAAGCAGAACGAGCTCCTCCATGAGCAGATTCAGAGCATGAGTAGTAAGATGGCCACTCAGCTGCAGCAGCAGGCAGCCAGCGAGAGCTTGAATGTTTCTTTGACCGAGGAGGGCAAGTCACAAGAGCAGCTCCTGGAGATCCTCAGGTGATCGCCTGCTTTTGATTCTCTTGACCAGGGTTTACCATGCTCCCGTTATGTTATCCCCTCATGTTCCTTAAGATGTCGTTTTGTCATGTCAGTCTGCGATTTGTCTCCACACTATTTAAGACAGTGTTTTCATGCCATATTTTAACTTGCAAATATATAAGAAGGTTTATAATTACATGCATGGGTTTATGTAGGTTTGTGCGTAGGGAGAAGGAGATCGCAGAGTCACGCTTTGAGGTGGCTCAGGGCGAGACCCTAAGGCACAGACTGCGAGTGGAACACTTGGAGCGGGAGCTCAAGGAGGTACAGGACTCGCTTAGTGCTGAGAGGGAGAGAATGCAGGTAAGTCAGCATCAGATGTTTAGATTAAGTGTTAATTAATCCAGCTTAATTGAAGAGAATGTTATTCTGTACTATGTCTGCTATCATGTTTTGCTCTATTAAGGTGACTGCAAAGACCTTGGCCCAACACGATGAGCTCATGAAGAAGACCGAAACCATGAACGTACTGGTAGAGAACAACAAGATGCTTCGAGATGAGAAGGAGAGACTAGAGCAAGAGCTCCAGCAAGCTCAAGCCAAGGTACCGGAGAACAGATTGGGATAGTGGTGATGATGATTGGGGTGATACCCAAAGCACTGCTAGAGCTGGATCAGTTTCACTATGGGATTGGTAATCATGAGGGTGCTCTTGCTCCATTATACTTTTGGCACTAGAGGCTAACGTTGGCTTTGGCGGCAGACTTTAAAAAACTTCATACTCAAAAACAGGTTTAATTATTAGTTGTTTGAATTGCTTTTTTTATATATATTTAATGTAGCTCTACTTATTCTTCAGCTGATCAGGTTGTTTTTTTGTTTTTGTTTTGTTTTTTTTTTCGCTTCTCAGATTCGCAAGCTGGAGTCAGACATCTTGCCCATGCAGGAGTCCAATGCGGAGCTGAGTGAGAAGAGCGGCATGCTGCAGGCTGAGAAGAAACTTCTTGAAGAGGACATCAAACGCTGGAAGGCCCGTACTCAGGTCAGTAACCTTGTACCTTTTCTGCGGTTTGTGCTACATGTTTGTGTGTTTCCAAATTTGTGTTTGCAATTAAATATACTGATTGAATGTCTTTGTGCAGCACCTGGTGAGCCAGCAGAAGGACACAGACCCTGAAGAGTACAAACGACTGCACTCAGAAAAAGAGGCGCATCTAAAACGAATCCAGCAGCTGACTGAGGAGACCAGCCGTCTCAAAGCTGAAGCTGCCAGGTACAGTCATATCTCTTTTTGCCTACTTAGGTCTGGGCATTTTTGATACTTGTTGTGTTGTCTTGATCCTGAGACAGCAGAGCAAGTCTGCTAAGCTTTGTCTCTCCTCTCATTCCCAAACAGGAGTAGTGGCTCAGTCACTATGCTACAGTCTCAGGTTCAGAACCTACGGGAAAACCTTGGCAAAGTTACTGTGGAGAGAGACATCCTGAAGAAAGATCTGGAAGCCAAGACTCTTGATATCCAGGAGAAGCTTAAGACCATCACACAAGTCAAGAAAATAGGGCGTCGATACAAAACCCAATATGAGGAGCTCAAAGTTCAGCATGACAAGGTAAGATCTGAGACACAAATGTATACTGGAAAACTGGTGCTATTAGTATGAAAGATAATCTAGCAGGGAAAATGTTTTGGTTAATGTCGGTTAACTGTAGTTATAGGTGCTCCTGATGAGCTAATGGTAACACTAGAACTAACTGTGATAGTTGGCGATGGCTTATGTGTGTAATGAATCCTCACACAGTGATTTCAGTGTTTGAACACTTCTACCTTGAACAGTTAACAAAGTACTTCCTTATTTGTGTGCGTCCCCCGACTCCCCTTTCAGATGGTGGCAGCTGCAGCCTCAGCTCCAGCTCAAGACCAAGAGGCCCAACAGGCCTCAGCACAGGAGCTGCAGAGCCTGCGAGAGTCTCTGAGTCAGTCAGAGACCAAGACCAGAGAGCTGGAGGGCCAAGTAGAAACCCTTAATAGAGTGAGTCTAATGCTGGCTATCTGTGTGATTTATTAGATAGTATTTTGCTGTTTTGAAACATGCAATATTTTCTCTGTGCAGCAGTGGCTGGCTCAGAATGTTAAGGTGTTGCATCAATCGATGCTATTAGTTGCTGTATTATGTAAAGTACCAGGTGCGTGCAAAAAGCTTGAACAGCCCCTGGTCAAATTCCAAGTGAAGTAGTTTTAAAGTGTAAATAATTTAACACATCTTTAGAGAGCAGACTTAAATGTTGCAATGTTGGCAAATTTAGTGCATGTTTAAAACGTTTCATGCAATTATAAAACGTGCACTGTTAAATTCAACACCTGAACAGTAATTATTTAATTCTAATTTTAATAATCAGTGTCCAATCATGTGTCCTGAATGTATTAATTTACTTCCTCTTAGAAAATCAATGAAACATGCCATTTGACCCAGGTGCCCAAACCTTCATATACCTGTGTGTTTAATAAATCTGATACATTTTTTTGTTTGTTTGTTTTTTGTTTTTTTTAGACATCTGATGTCAGAAATCAAAAGAATATCAGACTGCAGTGGATGTGGCTTTTGCCGCAGTCCTCTCTTGTTCTAAAACATATTCCTCAAGCTCGTGTCCTGTTTTACTTTAATATCCGCACTGAAAATGGCTAATACTCTCAACTGTCAAACTGAATTGTGCTAGCCCTCTTTTGGTGGTGACTAATTGGTTTTTGATGGTAACCAAAAAATTCACACCTTTTTTTAAATGGAAACATTTGTATGGTCTCTCTGCAGACGGTAGGGGAACGTGAGGCGGAGGTACGCAATGCACAGGATCAAGCTTCACGCTTGCAGGGGGAGCTGACACGCCTTCGCCAGGAGCTGCAGGACAAATTGGCTCTGGAGGAGCAGCTCAGGCAGCAGCTGGCTGAGAAGGAGGAGAGGACCAGGAAGGCAATCATGGGGGCCAAGCAGAAAATCGGCCAGCTCATGGGTGAGAAGCTCAAAACCATAATCACCTCAAAATTTATCAGCAGATCAGCATTTTGACGTGTTCTTGGTCTTTTTTCCAGATGTGAAGGGTCAGCTGGCAAAGGAGAACGAGGAGCTAAAGCAGCAACGTGAAGAGCTAGAGGTAAGGGTGAATGCGCTGCGCTCCCAGTACGAGGGCCGATTGAGTCGGCAGGAGAAGGAGCTTCGGGACCTGCGTGAGCAGCAAGAAAGGCATGGAGAACAGAGAGACGAGCAACCGGAACAGGGATCAAGCAAGGTACGCAAACGTGGTTAGTTAGCATTATGCTGCTAAAAACATTCTAGGTGAACACCAAGAAAACTGTGCTCTGGAGCGAGTCGCTAGAGGCACCGTGATACACAGAGTCATGATATGATTCTGTTGCAATAGTGCTAATATATTGTATTACTTTTACTGGTATGAGTTTTATTACTTTTGGCTGCATATTGTGCCCTAAAAGAACGCTTTTTTTTGCTGTATTTGATTTTAGTTTGGCAGGTAAAGTAGACAAGTCCTGCTGTAATTAGCATAAGCTCTTATGAGCAGTTTACAGTTGCAGGTGAATGTAACACTGAGTCTTCTTCCAGTGGGATTCTAGAACAGAAGCTCTTCTCTTTATATTTGCTTTTCCTTGATTGCAAAGAATATATAATATATAATATAATATGGCATAATATAGTATAGCTGACTAGCTATGTGGATTAGCATGGGTAATAGATCAGGTAAAATGAAGATAAGCAGACTGCATGCTGAGCATGATGCTTAATAGTGCTCGAGTTGTCTTCATAAGGCCCTCTTGTTCATAAGGCCATCTTGTTTGTGACTTGGTGTTCCTGTTTGGCATTTTTGTGCTGATTCCTTGTTTCGTGTGCTCAGACTCAGGAGCAGCAGAGGACTACAGAACAGAGACAGATCTCTCTGAAGCCCACACCAGCAACTGAAAGGGGAAGGTATGCTGATCTGCTTATATTGGCTTTTGCCATATTAAGTAAAGTTTAGTCTCAAATTGTTGCTCACATTGATGCTTAATTTTATGAAAACTCGCTACAAAGTGCTGGAAAAAAAAATAATTCTTGGTTCTCTCATACTTGTATTTGAAGTGCGAGCACCTCTGAGCCTCCTACAGCTAATATAAAGCCCACTCCTCTGGTGGCGACCCCGAGCAAGCCTCCAGCCATTCCTGGGAATAAGCCCACTCCTAGAGCAAGCATCAAGCCAATGATCACTCCTGCCCCAGTGCCCACTCCAACTCCTACTGCCACGGTCATGCCCACCACTCAGCTGGAGAGTCAGGAAGGTAAAGGATTTTTGTAGCTTCTGGTTGGGTATGTGGGCCTCCATAACATTTGTGAACGTTCTTTGTTTTAAACACTCATAATAGCCTTTGTTCTCTTGAATGAGGAATTTAAATGAAGTTCCTAAACCTAGGAACTAGGAATGCTCGACTCCAAGCTTTTCTCTCCAAACATTGTTTGCCATACCAAATTTTTTCCATTTTTTTTTTAACTATTTATTTTAATTTTCTTTAAACCCAATTGCCATCTTCCAGCCATGCAGTCATCAGATGCTCCATTGGAGCATGTGTATGGCAGCGCTAGTGGCTCAGTGCGCTCCACCAGCCCCAATGTGCAAACCACACTGGCCCAGCCCATGCTAAGCGTCCAGCAGAGCCAGACTACTGCTTTCGTCCAGCCCACACAACAGCAGAGCCTGCCTCCAGCTGAGCCGGCAAGTCAGGAGCCTGCTGCTACTCCTGCTCCTGGACCTGGACCTGCATCTGCTGTGATGATGGAGGCTGCACCCAGCACCTCACAGATGGAAAGGCCTTCCACATCAACAGCTGTATTTGGAGCAGGTGAACTTCAAACCAGTATCTCATCCTTAAAGTCTGGAGCTGACAAAAAAAAAAAAAAAAAGATTAATTCTTGTTCGTGTTGTGTAACTGAAAATATTCACTGCCATGAAATTAAATGTAGCTCATGTGCTTTGTAGTGTCAGCCACTCCTGGCAGTACTTTAAGCAAGCGGCAACGGGAGGAAGAGCAGGAGAGCATGCCTGTGGACACTGAGCCTCAGGAGGAAACCACAGAGCCCCCCATATCCAAGAAGCTCCGCATGCAGAGAGTGGGGTTGGAGGTGAGACTTCACTGAACACATGAGCAGCTGAGATTCACCCAGCTGAGACTAATGCAAATGCTAAGATCAGTTCTGTTCAAGCAGTTAGCTTCATAATTATTGGCTGGCATCTTTGATAAAGATGGGAGTCGAGGGTGGTAGAGCCTGAAAACGAGTAAAATCTAACACAAAAATAAACCCTACACTTTTGAGCAACCTCCATTTGCCAACGAAACGGCACCAAATTTTCTCTGATGTGATGGGAGAATACTGAGCAAACCATCCGAGACTCCTCTTTAATTCAGAATTCTTGAATCTTCCAGGATCTTGCATCCTCTCTTTTGGACTTGCCCTCTAGGTTTCTAATGCTGATCCTTGAAGAAATGTTTGCCTCTTTGACAATTGTTGTCACTGCGCATGCAGATAAAATTATACTCTCCCTCTTTCATTTAGGTACTATAGCTCATTTACAGGTTATTGAAAATTTTCAGGTCATTTAATATTTTTTTTTCCTGACAGCAGATGTCGTCATATTTATAGCCATCGTCTGATTTCTTAAGATCAGCTCTATTTATTTAATTCGTGGTTTCTATAATCATCCCCCTGTTGATGAATGAATAAGGGAATTTGCCCACTGTTATCTCTTATTTGTACCCTGGAAAAACAGGAAAGAAAAAAAATGTATGCATATATGTGAATAAAGGGGTGAGGGGATATGGCTAAAAATATAATATCTCAATACTGTAATAATTAGACTTTTTTTTGACAGTAAGGTTTTTCCATGAATATCATATCACAGGATTTTGATAGCCACAATACATTAGGAGTGCCACCTTTAAAAACTGCAAACTGGAAAAAAAGTGTTTGACAGTCCTCATACTGTACTGCAGTAAATTCAGAGAAACAGGACATGCACTCTTTGTAATGAAATAAGCACTTGGTCAGTGTCTTAACCACAAATAATCCACAATATACACACAGAAGCATATTGTTTATCACAACATCTAGCATCAGGATGATAAAATATCATTCGATTGCCTGGTTCTATGGGAAAGTGCTTTGGTATTTTGTTTGCTTGGACTAAAAATTGTTCAGATGTTATGTTTCTCAGTTATTCAGTGTGCAGTTGAGCTTATTAACCTGTTAACACTGTTAAATAAAAAAAAAAAAAAAAAAAAGAACAGGATTTTTAACAGGGTTTTTCCCTGTGACCACCTGCAGCTCTCAACAAAACCGAAGGTTGTATACATGGGAAAACGTTATTTTCTAACAAGTGTTGCACAAATTTATTTATTTATTCATTTATTTATTGTTTTATTTATTTTTTTATTTCATTATTATTTGTTTTGCAATTCCATTGTTGCAATTATGTCAAGTGCTGGCACTGAAATCGTAATGAACACCTTAATTAACAACAGGAAAGGCAGTGGCAAATCGGCCAAAGAGGAAGAAGAGTGCTGGAATTTTCACCAAAGAATTTCCTCCAAACGGAGCAAGTTTTTCACTGAAGTAAAATGAGTTTAATGTTCGACTTTCGTATTGGTGAATGTGTGTGTTGCAGGAGGAAATGCTTGCCGAGGACAGCACTGAAGCTGAGAGTGTTGTGCCAGGAGAAAGCCAAGAAGCCCCTGATGCTGCTGAGGTATGGTTGTATGTGCATGAGTGCGCCACATACCGAATACTTGCAATTTGCAATAACTGCTTATGTCTGTGTGTAGGAACTGGAGCTGAATTACTCCACACTGGAGAGGGTGGATGAATTTGGGGTGTCTCAGGAGATGATGTTCTCTCAGGAGCCCGAGGCTCTGCACAGCCAGGATGAGCCAGACGAACCAGTCATTGTTATTGTCAGTGATTCAGAAAGTGAAGAGGAGCAAGAGGAGGAGACGGATGAAGAGGAGCAGGTAACAGAATTAACCCTGATAACTGATATCAATAACTGATAACTGATCATACCTGTAGTGTACAGTCATAATGTATACACTAGCACAAGGTGTTCATAAGTAGTCATAAAGGGCCTGTATCATGGAAATGAATAGAAGAATTTGATTTGTCATGTAAACATTGTTAAAGCTTAAACGTTTTCTCTCTGGTCCATGTTTCAAAACTAAGCTGCACATATGTCATTTAGTGAATGTCATACAGCATGTTCACATCTATCTGCCTATTCAGCTTACAGTATTTTAGTCCAGCAGGAAGCCATTCATGCTGAAGTTATAAGGAATGTTTTGGCCAGTCACAAATACAGGGCAGCCAGTCAGAACATGGATAATTTACATATCAGTGATAAAGGCACGGGAACAAAGAGTCTTTTAAATCCAAGGCATAAAAAGTTGTTGGAAAATGTCCACGTTAAAATAAATTGGTTTTGGTATATAAACTCTCACAAATGCCTTAAGGGAACCATTTGAAATGTTTTATTTGCTGAAAAAAATGGACCCCTTTTCAGTCAGAACATTTCAGAACAATTCTTTGCAGCCATTTTTGTCCATCTACACCTTGTTCCTACAAAATGGTCCTACTTTTGCATGACAGCTGTCATGACTAAATGGTGGTATTGATGTGCTGGTGATATTTCTTGCCTCAGGATTACCAAGAAGAAGAGGAGGACGATGATGATGATGAGGATGATGAAGGAGGAATGGGAGAGGAAGGAGAGGAGAGTAATGAGGGGAGTGGCAGTGGGGATCCTAATGAGGCCTACGAGGGAGACGACACAGAGGTAGACACACTGACACACTTTCAGCCCCCAGACGGGCTTCAGTGATTTTGTTTTTTTTTTTTTTTTTTTGTTAATTTTTTTTTTTTTTCCGTGTGGGAGCAGTACTGGTTTAATATCATGAACTCCATGTGTTTACTATTACTGTTGAGTTAATTGCAGACATGTCCTAAGCATCCACAGAGGGTGTGAAAGAGTGTCTGGGGATAAGGAAAATGCGCATATAGATTATTCCCAGACACCTCCACACCCTGTCTGGAGAGAGCCTTATGAAAGCACTCTAGGGACATGATTTTTCACAAACCCACTAATGTACAGATTAATTGGTATACATAAACCAATTTTTTCAATTTCTCTCATTTCTCCTATCAATACGTTGTATGGTAATAACACTCCAGGTTTATTCATTCTGAACTCTTTCTCTCTCAGGGTCCTGATGCCACAGACCCTGGCACTGAGACTGAGGAAAGTCTTGGCGCCTTGGACTCGCAGGCTTTCATCAGTAAGCCATCATGAGCCATTTGGTCTGCTGCTGCTTTTTATAATGATTTCTGTGCTGAAAGACTGTGCAAGATCGATATAAGATATATGGGCTGTAAACAGTTAATAAATATAGTCAAGTTGTGTCAAGTTTTCTCCAAAGAATGTACAAAAACAAAAGGAAGAAGCTGCCACTTAGGCTACCACTCAGCTCTCACTTGTACCTGGATAGGCTACTCTGTGTGCTGTTATGTTTACGCATTCCCTCAGTGCGCATCTAAATGTGAGTCATCTCAATAAAAGGCTAAATAACTGCTACTAAATAGAATAACTAAACTGAAATAATCCAAGTGTGCTCTGATGCCACAATATCGTTTGATGTCAAATGCAGATCACAGTATATAACCAAACTGAGTTGTTGGTTTGTTGAAGGATTGCGTCATGATGACACTTGTGACTTACACCCTTAGTGAACATGGACATGATGTGAATGCAGAGTGAACATGAAAATGTTGTTGGCTTATCAGTAGCTCTACTGTGAGCACTGCCCAGCCCAATCTCCTGAATATGGTGCTATTGCCACATCAGCATTGTTTTGCTTCTAGATGATATTTCAGCTCGGTTCAACAAAATCAAGAGCTCCATTAGTGGATCTTAAAAGGCTATGCTTGAACTAGAGTGATTTAGTCGTTTGGCTATAACACCACCACAAGCAGCTGGGCTTCAGGGTAAAACTGAGTTGTTGAAAGGGTTGAAATAGAAAAATGCCTTTAAAATGTTGTAGTAATATTTTTGTGTTAATGCATTATTAACATGTTAACTTTGACAGCACTAAAATGTGCATTACCTAGCTTGTCTAAACTCCTATCTAGAGTCACAATGGTAATAAGTAACTTTAGGAGTCTTGCCCAAGCTCTTTTATTAATATAGCAGTGGTGTTCCTACCTAAATGGGGAACCAAACTGTCAGTCTTGAATATGTTGCTGGTATTAACCCCTATGCTATACACCATTTTGAGTGAGTTGAATATAATGGTAATGCCCACCGCTAGCGACTGAATGTATGGAAAATATGTTTGAAGTTCTAAACTGGATTAGTTTTATTCATTTGGGCTTCTTTAGTGTTGATGCCTATAAAAGCATCTCTTTCTCTCCTCTCTCAGTGGGTGCCAGCCCATCTGAGGCCTTCTCCACTGAGCAACCAATCAGCAGCTCTGCTTCCCGACCACCACAGTCTCCACGAAGACCACAACACCCACTGCCTCCTCGGCTCAACATCCTGGCCCCAACCACACAGGAGCTGGGTCCACCTGCTCAAGTCCAGGTACAGTTACGTGAGCAACCACCACTAAGAGTCTGACAGTTTACTGTGCTTGTGGGTTTATGACTAACTGCATTTGTGTTTAGTGAATGCTTGCTTTGACTGTCAGGTGAATGTATTTTCGCAGCGCATCCCTGTCCGGCGGCAGACAGGTGCACGTAGCCTTCAGCTTACTTCTGGAGTGGCCAGTAGTGCAGTGAGTAGTCTTTTCCATTTGTGAGAATGAGTTTCCAGTTTCTTAGGTGCCTGCTGATACGTTGTGCAGAAGTAGATGAGCTATAGCTAGTAACAGTAAACCCAGAAAGTGCATGTGTGTGGTAGGTGTTTATGATGAAAATGACCAATGAGTGTAGAGAAAGATAAATTTAAAAAGGTTTTATGGTTCAAATTTCATGTTTCTCTTCTGTCTCCTCCCTCCTTTGTGCTTCGTTCTCTTCTTGCATGTCCAGCAGCCACAACAGCACTTCTATGAAGAGGATGACCGCATGGTTCCCAGCACCCCGACTCTGATGCCTCGACCAGACTGCTTCCCTGAGACAATCAAGTAAGCCCTTAGGAGTGATAATAAGAGAAGTCCAGTCCAATGCGCAGCCTTACAGTCTTCTCCTGGTCGCTCACCATGTTTTAGAGCGAAGCATGGAAACATGTACAAAACACTCTCAGGATGGTTTTTACTCAGTAGAATATAAAATTTTAACCTTTCTGGCCATTCTACTGTGACGTTTGTGCCACAGAATTTTGCATTAAACCATACTTGCATTTGGCTGTGTTCTGTTGTATGTGATAGTTTAACTTTGATGTGCGGTAGAATAGCCAAAGTGAAGCTCAGTTAATCTAAAGCAATGTAATTTATGGTAAGGTATGTTGTTTGTGAATAATTAAGTTTTAATGAAATGTTTTAATGCTGCATATCATGAGGATGATGATGCACTCAAACCTTCATTTATTACACTTTTTCTTTTTTTTTAGTTTATTTTCTTACCCCCAAAAAATAGATCTGGTTATGTGATTTCTGATACTGTTATCTATTTAAAAAATAAGGGGTAGAGGCTGTCCTAAAACCCTTTATCTTGTGTATAAATAACAGAGTTTGTTGCTCTTTTCCTCCTCATATAGTCCTGTTTTGTGTTTTGAAGTAGTTTTGTATTACTGCGCTCCAAGCTGACTGAAACCATGTCTGCCTGAAAGTTCTCCCCAGGTAGCAGGTGTGCCACGCTTTGGGTTCGGTCTTCCGGACGACGTCCCGCAGACCAGCTCCTCGCACTCTGACCTGGGCCAGCTGGCCTCGCAAGGAGGTAGCCTGCACCTGTGATCTCTACCCGCTAGTTCACATTTCACGTCTCGATTCGAAACGCATGCAGGAAAATCAGGTCATTGTTTAAGAAAGAATAGTTGTGACCAGTGACAAAGCAGGAGCCCGGCCATCAAGCAGCAATAAATGGATCTTAGTTTTGTTCCTTTAGTCAATTATAAATTGCTGTCTGTTTATTCCCAAAGAACTGTTAATTTGATTGAATTATCCTTACACTATAAACGGCCCATGCCTTGTTTGTAGCTTTGTCCCATTTCGGGTTAAGGCATTTTGTGGGACCGCAGAGACGTAGAGAAATGTCCAAAACATCTATAATATGGCTGCACCTTTTTATAGTGTGGCTTTACCATCTGTGACATCTGACACAGTTACGTCTGCTCGAGCACTTAAACAATTAATCTTTTGGCCTACAGACCCAGAAAGAATGTTTGGAGTGGAATGCCACGATAGGATAAAACCACCAGCTGGCATATGGGTTCAGTGTGAAAATTTGTAATGTGTTATAGATGGGGCGAGGCCTTTGGTGAGATGTTTTCATCTGCACACCTGTAAAGTTTGGTTGTATATCCTGCCCTGGCACAGTCATGTCAGAAAAAATAACCAGACCCAAGCTAAGCTGAGCAAAGCTAAGTTGGCCAACTTTGATGTGCTATTTTCAAGTGCATCACACTTCCATTAAAACAAGTAAGCATATTATTCAAGCATGAATTCTGTGATTTGTTGCTTTGTCTGGCTGTAAGCTTAAAACCAGCTTTATCCACCATCAGACTTTAATGCTGCGTGTGTTTACTCAGTCCCATTTAACACATTTCAATTCAGTAATAAATGGAACAGCTCTTGAATTGCCCTCAAGGATCTTCTAAGTATAAAGGCGAAGTGGACAATCTCTTGTTAAAACAGGCATTGAAACAGGTGTTGGATTTTGTTTGATGAACAAGTCTGTATTTATGTTACTGAAGGTAAACCCTCTGTTGTGGCACAATCCATCAACCCCCATCCATCAATGGAAAGAGACCCACCACACTGTGTGCGCTGACTGGCCATTTTAGACAGTTCTACTTTCTATGTGCACCTTGTAGACATCCAGTTATTTATATATTGGGGTTTTTTTGTTTGTTTTTTTTCCCTTTTTCCCCCCATGCAAAATTTGTGATGGTCATCCTTTAGTTGTCTTTTAGAGGAAATTTCTGACTTCAAACCCATTGTTGGCTAAATATTTTTGATTGATGGATGATTCTCATCCCAGCAGTGACACCCCAGAGCAGTACTATCATTTATTGTGTGTGTGCGTGTTGCTAATGACGTGCCCATGTTCGTTTTTTGCAGGGCTGGGCATGTACGACAGCCCCCTGTTCCTGCCTGCTCATGAGGAGGAGTCAGGGGGACGCAGTGTCCCCACCACACCTCTCCAAGTGGCTGCTCCTGGTATGTGTTACCAGCAACACACTCACTCACCCACACTCATACAGATATTAAGCCTTGTTCACCAATCACTCTTATAAAGAATATAAGGGAAAAACTTGTGTTGGTGAATGAGGCCCTTTGTTCATCCAAAAATGTGTAGCAAGCCCATAAAACAAATACACAGGTATTACTGGTAAACTAACAAAAGAAGTACAAAAGAACACCATAATACTGGTAGACAGATTTAAATGCCACATTTCTATCCCCCTTCCTCTCTTCATGACAAACATCATGAACAAACATCTCCAACAAACAGCAGTTGGAGAAAGAGCTAAAAGAGATGTTTGTAACTGGGTACAGTGGCCATATGTGTCACTTTCATTCTGTGTTGCTCTTGTTGGTTCAGAGCTCATGGCTTCTGTCTCTCTCCAAACAGTGACAGCATTTTCAGAGACACTTCCTTCAGAGATAACTGACCATACCTCCCAGTCTGTGCCCATGGTCAGCACATCCACACCAGGTCCCAGCACTGCCGAAGAAAATGATGACCTCCTACTAGAGGCAGGAGGAGACGGGTGAGCTTAGGCCACTGGAGCATAGATATACAGCAGATTTGCATACTGTTGGTTATTTAATAGGAACAATTGGGCCAATGCGTAACGAGTTTTTATCTTGGGAATTTACCAGTATTTTGTTGGAAAAATGGATGAAAATTGTGTAATTTTATCTGTATCTGAGCTCGGTACATAGAGTTACCTCAGTAACAGCCCCCAGTAATAGTAAAAACTCATTTACCACTGGTTTAAAAATCCATCCTGCAAACACAGTGCAAACATTAGCATAAGTGTTGGTAGTAGAAGTGGTCGTATAATAAAGTGGTTTACCACAGTTATGGTCTGAATGTTTACCTGAACATAAGGATTGTTCACCTGTGGTGTCACTATGCTGCATTTGAGTGAAGTACAAAGAGTGAATTTATAGTGGTGTGTCTGTGTGCACGCAGAAGCAGTGCTGAGGCAGCATTGGAGCCTGCATCCCAGACAGAGGCAGAGGAGCCAGCCCAGCCTTCGGACGAGGCCAGCCTTCCATCCACCAGTCAGGAGCCCTCTTCCAGCTCTGCGGGTACACAAACACCCATGTGCCATACTTAAACCATCCAGGGTTCTCTGGTCCAGTTAGTTCACTTAGCTGACCGTAAATATTAGTATCAGCTCTTTGGCAGCATAATTGAATTTACAGTTTCCTTGTATTCCAAAACTAGTTTGATTCTTTACTTTTGTACTGGCGCTAATAGGCTCATGTAGTTAACAAGTAATAAAGGCTTATGGTGAGAAGACAAGTATGGAAAAATGCATGAGAGATCATAACTCTCAGCGTCCTGCCCTGTTCAGTGAAAAGATACCAAAAGCCACAAGTGTGGGAGGAAAACGCTTCTTTTTGTGCAGATATGTGCATTTGCAGTATCTAAAACAACCGGTTGTGTACACAGTCGTGTCACATTGTTGTGACCACTTCCTACCTTCAACAGCGGCAGCCCAGAGCACATGCAGGAAGTCACATTTTCGTGACATTCTCTGGGCTCATGTGGAAGGCACTCTCAACCGATTTGCGTATAAATCCATCCTTGCACATCACGTACGTACATATGTATACACATACATGTCTTCCCTGGAGAGGATGTCATCTTCCATCAAGTCATATACAAGTCACACAGATAAAAATGTCCGACATTGGTTGGAAGTCTTGGTCATGCTCTTCCAAATACTACCCTGGCCCCAGACTTCAACCCAGTTGAGCATATGTGGGACCACCTCGATCGTCGTGTTCGCTCTATGGATCCTCCCCCACACACCCTCCAGCAGTTGTGGGATGCACTGCAGTCAGCATGGCTCCAGATACCTGTGACAACCTACCAGGACCTTAATGAGTCACTCCTGTCTAGGTGCAGTCCATGCTACAACCAGCAGTTACTTTGCATATTGTCTCATAATGATGTGACTCGACTGTGTATATTATTTGAGCCGAAGTTCTACTTTTTCAACTGTATTTTTTTTTTTTTTTTTTTTTTGTCAGCTTTCCTAGAAGTATATACATATATATATTTTTTTTAACTCTCCAATTAGCATGAAGTTCAGCATTGAGGCCAAAGAAAACATCTCCATTTATGTCACCTAAATACACAGTCTTTGATGACTAACCAGGTTCTGTCTTGAGTTTTGTTTAAGTTCTGTTCCAGCTGTGTTGACACTGTGGTTACTTTTTCACTCGCCGTGTTTAGTTATGTGGTTTGGTGGTTAAGTAAAACACACTCAAGACTTTATCTTTCTGATTTTAAGCCTTTATTATTCTCTGTCTCTCTCTTGTTCTCTCTTGTTCTTTCTCTCACTCTTTCTCAGACACAAGCAGCAGTCAACCTCCTAAAACCAGAACTGTGTCTGGAAGGCAGTGGACTCGAGGACGGGCCACCAGAGGCTTTGTTAAGAGGGGTAAAACTCCCGTTCGTTGTTGCAAAGGCATCTGTTGCCATATAAACAGACCCAGATAAACTTGTATGCAACTTTATTAGGTTCAATGGCAATTACAAAATTCTCAAACATACTTTATATACAAAAGGCAATACATGTTTATAATGGTCAATACTGTTTCTTCCTGCAGATGGATTAGGAGTCATGGGAGTGCGAGGTCGCTTTGCCAGATGAAGCAAATTCCAGAAGCGCTGCCTTTGTTTTGGTCGCTACTGCAAGCACAAACTATAGGATTGCAGCTGCTTCCTTGCTAAGATGCTTCTTCATGTGTTTGACTACAACAATGTTTCCATTTCTTATGTTTAATGTATATGAGTGACTCATGGCATAAAACCCATGTTTTATGTGTATACAATAAAGACTTCTTTTGGTAGAAAGGCTATTGGTCATTTATATTTCGGTGTGCCAAAATACCACTAAATGTCTACAGTGTGGTGGCAATAAAGGGTTAATTTAAAAATTAACCTCATGCTTCGGGTCCTAGCGTGTTTTATGACCTTTGTGTTTCTGGGCATCTGAACCAGCTCTTGGCTGATTTTTGCTTCCCTGGTCCATCCCTGGGCGTAAGAATCACTGGTGTGTTGCCCTCCATCTTTAAACTGTAGTACTTGGCTGGAAAACAGAACATTACATAGTATAGTAGTAATAATAATAATAATAATAATAATACCATTAAGTAAAGCCTGAGACAAGACCTCATGTTTTGTTAGTGACAGCATTGCCAGACAGTGTGATCATCTCTCCTGAGATTCAGGTTTGTCAAAAGCTGTGTCAGATTTCCTACCCCACCCAAATGAAGACCCCAGCTAGACATGATTTCAGACAAGGTCTGGAACAACCAGGCCCGCATTCAAAATCTGCATGCATCATTTTGTAATTAGAAGACCTGTAGACTCATGACGCTCATTCTACAGTACAGCAGTTATGAATGTGCTACAACGGTTTTGGAAAATGTAGCTCAGTTGTGGAAATGTCAGTGGAGGTGCAACTTACTCTTTGAGAAAATATAGTATTTGTATCTGTCCCCTCCAGTAGAAGGTACTGACACAGCAGAGGTCACAGTTGGGGGGAACCCTCTCCATGTCTTTCTGATGTCAATCTCTTGTCCCAGTTGAGGGTCTGGAACACAAAAACTCATCAAAATGGCATATTCCATAGCATTTGGGCATACATCTGTCCTGAAACAACCATCAGAACATTTTAGAGATTTCTATACAAAGTTGGTGTGGCCTGGTGTAGTTTGACCAAGCACAATACTGAATTAGTGCTTTGACTAAGGACATACAATGTATGCCAAAAGTTTTGGGAAACAGCTTTTCCAAAAAACAAATATTTCAATAAATAAGCATATATATATTTTGTCTGTATGTAATAACAAACACTAACCAGCTGTCTTTTGAAGACAATATCAAATGTGAAAATAACTGGAGGGGAAATGTCCTTTGACAACTACAACAGCTATAGCTTTGTTGTTATTCATTCGTTGTTGTTTTTGATGACAGGTTACAGTTTAATTATAGGTTGTTCTCACATGACTTACATTATTAAAGCTAATGGAATCTATGAGTGGTCTTTAAATTTTGCATAACTCATTATTTAAGACGTTAGGTTTGTACATTACGCGTTATGTTGTCTGATGCATGACACATTGTTTTATAGCAGGGTGCAAATAAAACAGCCATTATTGAGATTAACCACTGTTTTAGCACCATCAGCATTACTTGTAAACCACTCAGACACGTGCAGGTTCACTGGTCAGTTTGGATAGTGAATGATAATATTTGTATTGTGGACATCCTGATCTCTGCTAGTCTGCAGATTTCTCTACAGTCTACTATCACAGAATACTCCATTACTTTGCTTGCATCATAATGACTGAATGGTACACCAAAAATAAAGGTCATTTCCTCATTTTAAAGTTCTTGCGAGCCAGTAAAGAAATCATGCAAAGTTATTAAAACAGAGGTGTCCCCAAACTTCAGACAGGGCTTTTTCCTGGAATACCAAAGTTTCATTATTGACAGTTGCAGTGTGTTCTCTTAGTCTCTTTACATTATAAGTTGACACAAGTGCTTGTCCACACAAAAACATGGCTCACTCCCTCTTGCAACAGTGCCCTTCACCTTGATTGACCCTTTAGTTCCTGTTTAACATTTTTCTCTGAGGAGCATTTTTTCTCTAGCACTGCATTTATATCTAGACTTCTGTTTTGTATGAGAGACAAGGGTCTGATGTCTGTTACCTGCTTGCCTCTTGACTTTCTTCAGTGTTGTGTACACGGCTACCTTTTTGCCACATTGAGGTGTAATGCGGTAGCTGTATCTCTGAGCCAGTCCACCTGTAAACATCCGATGAAATGGAAAATGGCATTAGCCCCTCATCTAATTTGCTACATGTTAAACATGTCAGCCACTACCTGTGGTTTCATTAAATTAAATACCACTTATTTGCATAGTGCCTGCAGGTAGACTCATTCCTTTGAAGTATTCCAAAACTAACTGTGGTTTTAATTCAGTGGACCTCTGATGGAGGTAAAGGTAAAAGATCATGCTGTTTGAACCTCTTTTGAAGAAAAACACAGACTCCTTCCTGCTCCGGTATTGAGGCATGGACAAAGCTGCAGTGATTTGACCACTCAGACCAAAGCCTGCACTGATTGTTCTGGGGAATCCATGGTCCATGATGTCATTCTCAAACCTCCAGTACTTATCCCCCTGTGGATACAAATTTCATAGTCTGAAATCCATGTGCCTGTTTCTTCTACATCACTCCCCCCACCCCCACTCAGCCATGATTTTTAACAGGTGATGGTCAGTATACCTTGAAAAAATAGGTCTTTCCTTCACAGTTACAGCGAGTGTAGACTGTATCAATGGGAGAGGGAATTCCCCACACGTCTGTGATTCCCAGAGGAGGGCCGGGTTTCCTTTTGGAGTCCAGTGTCCAAAAGTAGTGACCTTGTATAGAGTAGTAAGGCACACGTGTAGAATACTAAGAAAACGTAACTAGACAGAGGCATGGCAAAGTTTCTTGTACTGTGAATAGCTTAGTGGGTAAAAAAAATAGCCTTAATATTTGATCTAAAATATTTTTTTATTGCAAAATTTTACAGTTTCAAAAATAACAAAAAAAGGAAAAAGGTCTGAGGCAAAAGTTTGGGCACCCTGCATGATCAGTAGTTAGTAACTTCCCCTTTGGCAAATATCAACAGTTCGTAAAACACTGTTGGTTGCTGTTTGTTGTTTTTGCTCAAGACTAGTTCTGCAAGATTATTGGGCTGTCTTGCATACACTGCTATTTTGAGGTCTATCCACAGATTTGTAATGACAGTTAGGGGAGGGAACTGTGAAGGGCCTGGCAAAACTCTCAGCTTGCACCACTTGAGGTAGCCCATTGTGCATTTTGAGGCATGTTTAGGATCATTGTCCTGTAAATGCCAACCTTATTTCATTTTCAGCTTTTTTGCTAAATGTTATCGGAGAGTTGTAATCTCTTGGCGTGCCCAAACTTTTGCATGGTGTTGCTTTCCTTTTTCCACACTCCAAAATTACAAAACTAATACAGATACAAAACTAAAATAATACACTGATCTTGCTTAAAAGGTTGAAAAGAACGTTTCATCAATTTTATGTCTTTTGGAGATCAGTTCATCTTTCACTTATCTTTTCATGTCAATGTATGTTTGATTCATTCTGATTTGTAATGGTGTGGGGAACACAACAGCAGTGTTGTGACACTGTAAGTTACACTAAGGCTAAAGAGCAGCAGCTTAGTACCTACCTCGGAAAACCACGATGGTGCCATTTCTGAGTGTGGTCACACCATTGACTGGACGGCCACTACAGATATTGGTGTCATTGTTGGCATCTATAGGAAGAAAAAAATGTATAAAGAATTCACAGGCAGCTACAATGAACACTACAAAGTGTGTATTCACATTCAAAATTTGTCTTGTTTTCAATGATGTGTTATGTTTTTATAAAGGAGATGCTTGACAATCCAAATCTTGACATATTAATTTCTGTTCTTTTAAACCTTACCAGGACTTTTAAGTAGATCTGTTGAAGTATTAAAGAATTTGATGATATGATGAGTTGAAAAGGACAGTGTGAATACACCACAAGTAGGCCTGAATCACTTACCTGCCTGGTAATCCTGAGGGCTGTCCTCATCAAGAACTTCTTTAGGTTTAGTTGGTGTTTCTGGTGCTTTGGTTGGAGAAGGATCCGCTTTCACACTATCAGGAGTAGTGGAAGGCTCTTTTGTGGGTGGGGAGTCCTTTATATTTTCCTGTGCCTTTGTTGGGTCAGCAGTGCTAGGCTTCTCTGTTGGGTCCAAGTTCTGGGTCATCACTTCTTCAGAGGTTGGGTTTTCACTCAGCTCTGACTGAGGTTGCTCTGTCTGGGGTTCAGTCTTGTTCTCTGGGGCCAACATGCCTTCAGTCTGGTCTGGGTTTGTGGGTTTAGGCTCAGTTGAATCAGCTTCAAGATTATTGGGATCAGCACTGGGTTGTAAAGTGGTTTCGGTCTTTGGATCTTGGGCTGGGGCACTCTTGCCAGGCTCTTCAGATGCTGGAGTGGTGCCTAATTCAGCTGCCTGTGCTAGGCTTGTAGTAACTAGGGGCTGCTCTGATGGCAGCTGGGTGGTGATAGGACGCTGAGTAAGAGCTGAAGTAATGGGAGAAAGATGCTCAGATTCAGTAGTAGCCTGCGTGGCTTGTGTTGGGGAAGTGGAGATGGTTGTTTTCGGTACTGAGGTACTCTGCTCCTCAGGGAGATGAGAGCTGCCTTCATCTGTGTCAGCTGGCTCCAAAGCTTCCTTCACCACTTCATTTGTCCCTGTGTCAGCCTCAGGCAGGATGGGGGTAGGTGTTGATTCATTGTCAGTAGGGTCCATCGCCTTGTCTTCAGTAGCAGCAGAGGGTAATGGCTCACTTGTAGTAGGAACCACCGGAGGAGTGGTCGCATCAATGACCACTGCTAGATAAGTCAAAAGAACATATGAGCCACTGAGTATAACAAAACATTCAAAGATACAGAATATCAATGCAACTAAGTCAAAACAAAATCATTTCTGCGGTGTTACTTTTGGATCAGAGACAAATAAATATCAGTAGACTTTTCTTTATGGACATTTTGGATGCTAACCATCCAGGCTTATTGTTGATTTTCACAGGCATTTGCTGAGTATCCTGATTAAGCTAGCTAACTTTGAAAGTGGCAAGAGACAAGATTTTAGTACTTGTTTATTCAGTTACACTGAAGTATAGCCTATCAAATCCACAGTTCATGTGTCTCCTGACTCCAGGCTCACCTAACATGATCTAGGCACATACAAAGTGTTAGAATGTCATAATAACACAAACGTTCATAAACAGAAGGTGGGGATTTTCCTCAGTGTTCTTTTCCTTCTTATTCATCTATAACCAAAACTGCTAAAAGAGCAAATAGTGATTTGTGCTTTACTGTCTCATTACTTGTGGAGGACACTCAGTTATACCACTCTTACCTTCTTCCTCAGGGTTGTAGTCTTCTAAACGGGTTGGCATGTGACATCAGAAAAAAGTAGAAGTGAAAAACATCAGAAAGCTTTGATTATTGACTTGGTATCTTGAAAAAATGGCACAATATCATACCATGACTTAATATCTCAAAATATAGACTTAATAATGTTTATTCTTCTTAAAATACTGACTTATTATTTTGAAATAATTACTTGTGTATCTGGTATTGTATGTTACATCTTGCACACCATTACAAACCTGTAAGATACATTTTGCTAAGCATTATAAATATGAACCGTATGTTAAACACAATGAATGCAGCCTTGTTGCATTTGTAGAACCCAAATATTTTGCAATATGCAGTTGACTAAACTCAAAATGACTTCTGAATTATTATCTGGGTGTGCCCTATTCTGATGAGCAAGATTTTCCAGTTTTGTGTATGTGTGTGTTTGTGTGTGTGTTTTTAGTTCAGTTGAATGGGTTCAACATAAAGCATGGAAGCTAGAACAGAGCTAGACCTTACTGACAGGAACTCCAAAGAACTGCTTGACTGGTAATGCTAAGTAATATTGCATAATTACCCATGAGTCATCTTTCTTTCACTCTTTCTCTGCCCCTCCTTCACTCTGCCTCTGCTCCATCCAGTGATGGTGACATTACTTCCTGATGTTAGTTTTGGCCTCTAGTTCTCACTGTCTTTCACTTCTACTGCTAAAGTAAACTCAAGCTCATCCAACTAAACTCTCGTGTCTGTTACGCGTGGTCTTACGCACATGTTTCATTAAAGAAAACAGTTGGTTATAAAGGAAATAGTTGGAGTAAAAATGGCAAAATTGCTTATAGCCTCCAGTTAGTATCGTATAGGTTGCATGTTGGCAATTGGTGACTAGCTTTCATTCACCAGTAGCCGTAGCATGGAACTATTACTCTACACAGCTGATGTGTAGACTATCTTGACAAGCTCAGAAAATGGCACTTATTTTAAAGGGGAACATGGGTGTCACCTTCAGCTGGGACAGGGGTCACTTCAGGATCATCGGTTTCCTCTTCTGTGGAGCATTCTATCAGCCATTAAAATGAGGAACCACACATCAGGAACAGTGTTTGTGAAACATATGAGCAAGTGCATGCCTTCAAAATATGTGATTAGTGCACGATTGAGTTAAAAAGCTGGAGACAAAGCTACAGTAATTATACCTGTAGGTTTGTTACACTGTGAGTTTTTGCATAATCTAGTGGTCCTTTGTCGTGAGTCTGCTGAGATCGCTGGCTTTAAAGCAGTGTCTGTCACAGTCACACAGATGCACACAGTTAAGATCATGAGAACAACCAACGCATGGTCTTTATCTTCAGTCATGCAGCCTGCATGCATGCCTACAGCAGAGGTTCCACTCTATCCACCCAATCACCACCACAACCACCACTGTTCTATTTTTCCTTTGGATCAAGCCTGGTTTAGGTTGCCATTTGAAAGAGATCTAAACAGGGAACCTCTGGTCTGTAGTAGAGATGGTACGGTACCATTTTGTTCTTTTCTGATATCAATATCAGTACCTTATAGAAGCCTGTTCCTGCCAGGCAGAGGAGAAAAACAGAAGTAAGCAATCAAAATACTGACTTGGTATCTCTAAATACAGAGATGCCATGTCTAAAAAATACATTATTTAATTTAAAGAAAGTATGATACTAAAATCATTATCTTGGAAAGCATTGATTTGATAGTAATTCAGTGTTTTGGGAAAATAAGTAATTATTGTGGCATAACAAGTCAGTATTATATAGGCATAGTACACAGTTACTATGAGGTACTAAGTCATAATTTTGACAAAATTAGTCAATATTTTTAGAAAATAACCAATTATTTCTAGTTATTTAGTCAATGGTTTGGGAAAATGTCATTATTTCAAGACACTAAGCCTTCATTGAGCTTTGATAGCATCCAGTATCAGCCCATATCGAACAAATAGTTCTTCTCCAGCGTTAAAATGAGCTTAAGAAGGAGCTGTGTGTCATTATAACACTTCACCTAAGATTTAAATCACCTAAAAGTTGAAAGCTTTTCAAACACTGCAGGATTACATACACAGCTAGCAACATCACATCACACAGTGTGTGTGTCCTATTTCAGACTAGATTTAGGACTGGCCCTGATTCATGATTTATTCCCCTCCATGTCCTATCTAGCATTTTATACCTAATATTGATATATGACGTTTTGTATCGGTGCCATCTCTGATCTGCAGCATAAGAAATAGCATCCAAGTATTAGTGAGTTAGTGAGTTAAGCACATTTGTGTGAATTATTATCAAATACTACAATCAAATCTCACTTTTGAAAAAACAAGTATCTCTATTTTTAATATTTTGATATAATTTGGGAAAATCAGTTGTTCTTTACATTGTGTGAAAATGTCACGATGAATGGACCAAATTTCGTCCATTATAAGTGCCCTTTCCTGTAAAATCTTGGAGATGCTTGTTTTTCTTTGGACAGCGATGTTTTGTGCAAGTAGTTAGTGTGTGTTAGTGCTGCATTATAAAAGGTGCTCTTTGTTCTTCTGACAGTGAAGCTACTGTTTATTACAAAATGCTATATCCAGCAGTCGAGATGACGTTGGAGTCTTACCCTCGAGTGTGCACTCCGTTTCATAGTCTGGACAGCACTGGTTGAATTTAACACACTCGATATCACAGTGACACTGTCGTCCTCGCTTAAAAAGCTCCCCGCATCGGCCTTTACATGAATTACCTGGGATCACAATGCAGAACATCCTTTCATTAGTGCAAGTTATGGGGATTTACAGTCAATGTTTAGTCAGCATCACGTGAACATCAAGTCATTCATAGCTCTGCTTCAGAGTAGAAATACTCATCACATACTTTTACATAATATAATTTTATAATTACATAATTTTGGCAATCCTTCCAGTTAAGTATGCGACTTGTGATATATTCCAGGTATTCCAGAGTGGGAAAGGTCTTTTACCTCTACATACACATCAGTGGGACATAAATGGGACCCCAAACATAGTCTCACCCACCTAACAACTAACAGAAGTTTATGTTCACCAGTGAGCACAGGTAAACTGCATGCTTAAATCATCAAACTTGCTTACGCAAATTGCTATAACTGTGTGACATGCTGTTATCTATAAACATCTATAAAACAGAATAATATGCTATATAGAGAAATTCAGAAGTAGCAGTCACATCTTGAATCTTTTTTTGTCTAAATCATGTTTATAGGTGTATATAAATATATATGGATATACAGTCAGGAAAGAATCTGTTTGAAATGACTAAACATCTCAATGCAGTTGTGTTATGCTTATTGATGAGATATAAGCTTCCATTACTTGTTAACTACAGTAAAAGCCTCGTAGCTCCAGTACAAAACTAAAGTAGGAACTAAAGCATGTTTTGGTTGATCGACTACACTTGGGGTAAGAGGAGAGGTGTGAAAACGTAATTCTTTAACAAACTACCAACACTGTACAGTGCACAGGTGAAAACAGAGGAAACTCACTTTTGGTGCAGACAGACTCAAAGTTTTTGCAGCACTCATTGTGCGAGAGGCACTCATAGTCACACTGACACGGGTTTCCTCGCTGATAAGCTTCTCCACAACGGCCCCTGCAGCTTTCTACAAAAGTCACATTAAAAATGTCACGTGAGGAATACGCATGGTGACATCTATAACTAATGACACATTGTTATGTTAAGTTTGACTTTAAATCGAACGACTGAGAGAGGCAACGTATCACAGTTATTGGAATGCTTTTAAACGTGATCTAGTGAGGACATTCATTCTCTTACCTGGTATATCTTAAGATATTTATTCACAGACATATCGGACATTTCTTCCCCTGCTTCAAAAACACTCAACACGTCTTCTATTCATT
>CM067481.1:13603537-13646999 GCA_034552555.1 Semaprochilodus insignis | reverse complement strand
ATATCATATATAATATCATATATAAATATTATATGACAATGTAACCTATTTCTATATGTTCTTTACTTGTTTTAAGAAGGAAAAATTAAAATTTAGTTAAATCATCTCATAATGAGCTTATAACAATCTATAAATTAGAAATATTAGATATACTGGCTTGATTTAAAATCATTTTTCAATAAATCACGTTTTGCAAACACTACCACATAGCATAACACAGTACACAGTACAATAAAACAAACGTACTCACTCTGGGCAGAAGAGCAGGCGAAAAGCACACATGCTAACAGCAGAAGTACATAAGAGCTGGTCATCTCTGCAGTGTCCTGTGCAAATGAAGTGGACATGACTGAAGTGTCACAGACTAATGTGCCAGTAAAGCTGAGAGCTAATAAAAGTGTGATCCCTTACCTTAAACCTCTTTCTCTGTGGCAGACGACAGTGCTGCTGAGGGTTTTTATAAGGTTGTAGTGTAATTCCCTCAGCTCGGGCTGGTCCTTATCCGGTCCAATTAGACCATGAGTGTTACATCTGTAATGGTCTGTCTGGCGGAGGAGCAGGAATCCAACACTTTAGATGGCACTGAACACTCCACCCCTTTTCTGAGTAATGGCTGGCATGGAAAACTCACAATGATTTACAGGGAGAGTACTAGGTGTCAAGCTGACATCACAGACTAGTCGTCTGGTTCTGATGTGGTTAAAAACAAAATGTTCTACTAAACTGACATGCCTCCACAGTCTTAAAGAAGATGGGTCCTCTGGGCCCACACTGAAAATCTGGAATCTTTTTTTTAATTTAAACCTGAAATAAACAAGAGAAAGTTTAGAATCCTGAACAAACAAACAAACAAACAAAAATATGACAATTAAATTAAAGAAATATTTGACATTCTGCACTATTTCCAGGTCACTAAGCAAATTTCTGATAGTGATCATGTCCATGGCTTTTTACAAAAATCCTTTTAGTCTTAATCCTTCCATGTTGAATTGATCTACTCATTATTAGAGGCCTTATGACTGCTGTCACTACAGCGAAAGAATGACAACTCAGATACTAAGGAGTTCTGACATTCATGAAAAGATTCTACTTTTCACTCAAATTGTTGTGCTAATAATAACATTTGTAATGAAAAACCTGGTATTAAATTAGAAATTAATGTAAAATAGATGCATCTTTACCAGAGGTCTCAGACTTTTAGCCCCTAGTATATCCAGATCTTTTCTGTGTGGACTATCACACTTAGCCTCTGAATTGGTGCCTTATTGATGCTAAATAAATTAGCATATTTAAATAGGCAGTCAAGAACTTGGGACATTTTGCTCAATGTCCTGTGTAGTTCTAGGTTATACTATTAATCAACAGCTCTAGCTTTCTTTTTTTTTTTCTTCAGCAGCTTGATTAAAATGAAGCGTGGGTGTTCAAGAAGACACCTAATGAGAAAACATTTAGAGCCTCTGTTATTAATTAGAAATTAATGGGAGCCTATTATGCTGATTTTCAATGTTGGTTATTTTTTATGTTTGGGATCCACTAGAAATAGATTTATGTGCTTCAGTTTTCCAAAACAATGACAACAATATTTTGCTCATACTGTACATCTGTATTCACTCTCTATACATCTGTAAACACTCTGGCTGTGTCCGAAAAGGAAGGCTGCTGCCTCAATGCCTCGCTGCCTGTGTATGCATTATGGGATATAAGAATACAAGACAGAGAAGGATGCATCTATGCTCAGCAGGCAGTGTTTTATACAAACAATAGATTTGGACATGAGTGGCTACCCGCTGCCTCAGAATACTGTCTGAGTAGGCAGCATTTATGACGTTTCAGACACAGCCTATGTTAGAACTCCTGTCTTTAAGCCCCGCCTCCTGATGTGCCACTCTGTTCTGACTGGTCAACCACCAGAGAATTATCCTACTGCAAGTTACGCCCTACACTTCTGTGGCTATTCTTTCAATGGTGTCGGTTCTGCTGTATCAGTTAGAGCCAGAGTCTGATCCTGAAAGTCAGGTAGAAACAGTTGGTAGACCTGACTCACCTTCACAAGCTAGACTGGAGCAGGACATTTCAGAGTGGCAAGTTACAGGCAATAAGGATTGTGTTATGAGATGACATCACTTTGTAACAGAGGAAAGAGATAGAATTCCTGCTGAGTCCAATGAGGTGTTTCAGGCAGCTGAGAAAAGTGGTTTCTGTAGGAGAGAGTTTCTCCCTCATGAGAAACCACCCATGTATATTGTATTGACACTGTCAGAACAAAACATTAACCTTTAATGTTAAAGTTACTTTTTTGGAGTATTTGTTCCAATTTCAGTGATAGTGTTCAATATGAACAAAAGTTGACATCATGTGCACTAACAGGACATTTGACCCCTCTTTGCTGCAGGAACAGCTTCTACTCCTCTAGAAAGACTTTACACTACGTTGACAGCTACAAGAACATTAGTGAAGATGATTAGTTCTGGATCACAAACTCCACTCCAGTTTATCCCAAAGGTCCTGGATGGGTCAGTACTACTCCACAGCTTCTCCTTCTACTAGCAGTTATTTTCTATTGAGGTTACACACGCAGTGAGCACACTTGAATACCTGTGTTACTTTAAAGTAGCTGAGTTAGTGAATCTGACTTCTTAGTCAATTCAGTCAGTTACTAAAGGCTTATGATACTGAACTTGGTGAGTAATAAGAGGGAGAACAGTTCTGCTGTGATGTGGTCTTCTAGACCTTGTTTTGACTTCTGATTACAATAATCAGGCATGCTGGCTCAGAGGGCTTGTTTTCTCCTCTGTGGGTTTCCAGACTGTTATCAGGCACTTCCACATTCATAAATCCTCGGCCCACCTGTAACCTAACTCAAACCCCGGAGACTGAACCATCACTGTCCTGTTAGTGGAAGTTAAGATTCCGGCAGTAAAACCGAGATAGATTAAAGTCATTATAATTTAGATGTATACATCCGAAAAACACACACAACACCGAGAGCAGTGTGTGTAAGTTCTACATAAAGCGGGGTGTAATGTTTAAGATCAGAGGTCCTCGGAAATGGTTCCGTCCCCGCTGTCAGCCGGTGTGTTTATGATTGGTGAACAGGATGTGAGCTGAGCTGAGCTGTGTAGTGTACAGAGTCGCCAGCATGTTTTAATACAGCCACTGGGAACAGCTGATTTCTGGTCTTAAAATTTGTCGATGGTTCAAATGACTTGACCGAAGTCGGATTTAAGCAGGCGCTGGTGTGGGTATTAAAGCGTTGATTGTACGGTAACGAGAACCTTCGGGAAGAGTGACTGCTTTTCACTGAGCTGGGGAATTGACACGGCTAGGTTAGCTAGCATAGCGTAGCCTAGCTTTGTTAGTCAGCTAACTCAGTCAGGTGTTTATTGTATAAATCTGGGCTTTAAGTAGTAGGGTGTAGTTGTCGTTTGTTTTTAAGCAACATATCTGTCGTTAGAAATCTGTTTTACTCGCTGACGATTGAGTTTAGTTTAGCTAACGTTAGCTAACCGACTTGTGTGCTAGTTTGTATGACATTTGTGCTAGCTAGCTAACGTTGTTAACCTGTCATGATAGCTAAGAAATCTTGGACACAGGTTGGAGAAATAGCCTTTCTCATGTTTAACAAGCAGGGTGTTTTTTCTTCAGGCTGTGGGCGTTATGTTCATTAGCATATTAATCATAGCTAATGTTTGGACTGTTTATTTACCACAGTAAAATACTAAGAGAACACATTTAGCCTCTGCTCACAGCTTCTGTTTTCTGTTGGTGTAGTTTTAGTCTTAATTTGTCCACCCAGTGAATCCTGGCTGCTTCCATATCATATCGTAACATGTAACATCATAAGACGAATAATTAGCAGATTATTTCCAGAAGCCCTTCGGTGCCTTGACTTATATATATACTTTATATATATACATCTATCTATCTATCTATCTATCTATCTATCTATATATATATATGTGTGTGTGTGTGTGTGTGTGTGTGTGTGTGTGTGTGTATATGTATGTGTGTATGTTTGTAAGTAAGTGTAAGTAAATGTGTCACTGCCCTGTTTGGTGCCACACTTATAAAGCAGTCTGTGCTGCTCCTTATGACTTATGCATGGATGGGAGGGACTAAACTACTGTAGGCTTAAAGCAACATTATGTAACAATTTTACTTTAAAATAACAGCTTCACTGACCATAGTGAGAACGGCATCTCTGCCATTGCCACTCTGGTCCCGAAACCACGGCTATAGTGCCTTGTAACTTTGGAGGAGCATCGTGAAAGAAACAGCTTTGGGTTTTCAGTTACTTCAGTTAGCTTAGGGACTGTGAAGAAGGTGCAGAGAAAAAAAAAGCATGTGACCAAGTAGCTTTTACATGTTTTACATCTCAAACTGGCTTTTACATGTTGTCTAAAGCAGATAAAAGAATGCAAGTCTCGTTTATCTGTGTTACCCATGTCTCATAGTTTTGTAGTTTTTCAAGATGCCAGTAGTCATCTAACCCTGTCCTGCTTCAGGCTAGTATGCAAAGAAATACCTTCATCTCACATCAGAAAGTTTGCAGCCTCCTACAGTAATAAACTGCAGTGTTACTCTAGACTGTAGGTTGACATGGTTCTTTCTCTTCTGATGTTGTCTTTGACGACATGCGTGTAAGGTTGAGACAGAGTTGTATACCTTTACTGTCTTTATTCCTTTCCAGTCTGTATTCTCTACACAACAAAAGACAGAAAAAAGGCAAAAAAAAATCACTCAGCTTCTTTAAGCACTACTTTAGGGAATTGTCATTACCTGTGGGACCTAATAAGCAGCTTATTACTCTTTTTATCATGACAGTGTAGTTAGCTGCCCTCTCCGAGCAACCATGGGAGCGGAGAGCAGTGCTCTGCGGAGCTGCATATTGGAGGAGCCGTTGCTGACTCTGCCTTCGGGTCTCACAATGTACTCTGCCATCCTCCAGGACAGCAAGCCTGCTTCTGTCTTTGTCTATAAGCGGGGCAGTGAAGACAAAGTCAACAAAGCTGCCAAGGTATGTTGAGCAATGAAGTTACTCACAGAAGTTGCCGTTAGGTTTAGGTTTTTTGGTCAGTGTCCATCCTGGTCTTGTGGTTTACACTGAAGCCAAACACCCTCCTTGTTGCCTTTTAGCACCTGAAGACTCTAAGGCACCCGTGCCTGCTGCGATTCCTGTCATGCTCCGTGCATGACGAAGGTATTCACTTAGTGACAGAGAGAGTTCAGCCGTTGGAGCTGCTGCTGGACAATCTTACAACAGAGGAGATTTGTGCAGGCATCTATGACCTGTTACAGGCCCTGGTCTTCCTCCATGACAGGGTAAGAGCAGTAGAGTTCTGAAGGCTTGGGACAGTGTACCTTCTGGTGACATTTCATTTAATATCATTAGGGGAAATCTGTATTCTGTGTAGGGCTGCACAATATTGGCAAAAATATTTTTATTGCAATATGAAAAATGGATTTTTCCTTACATGACTTTATAGATTTATACTTGCAAAGAAGTGGTCGTTCTAGTATGATAGGGGTTGATCTTGTCGGGGAGTGAATCTGCAGAAAATGAATAATTTAAAATAGGATGAAAAAGGACGTTCATTTCTTTATGCCTGTGTGTCCTAAGGGCAAATTGAGCCACAACAATGTGTGCATGTCATCAGTGTTTGTCAGTGAGGATGGACACTGGAAGCTTGGAGGGATGGACACTGTTTGCAAGTTTGCCGAAGCAACACCAGAGGTGAGAGACCAGCCAGTAGCCACTCTCAATGATGCCTTAACAAACTCTTCTTACAGTACAACTCTATAAAAAAAATTGCTTATTTGATCCTTGTCAGATTATTTGGTGGTGCTAAAGCAACACCAGTGTCTGAATTATTGATGTGATGGAAAAACTAATTTCAGTATTTGACAGGGAAATTTAAGAGTCTTTTTGTGTTGCTTTGTCTCCCCAGTTTCTTGCCAGTGTTCAGACAGTACGAGAAACGAGTGCTGTTCCTCCTGAAGAGAAGGTGAAGCACATCATCATTCAAAGCAGGCTGTATGATTTTCCATTAGCACATTAGAAGTTATAGTTCAGTGACTCAGTAACAAAAACAGTTTGTTCTTTGTAGCTGGATGGGTTCAAAATGCATCCAGACAAGCACGCCCACTCACGGGACGCCTTCTCGTTTGGTGTGCTGGTGGAGGCCCTCATTCCCCTACTAAATGGATATGGTTAGTAATGCTCTCTGTTCAAGAGTCTTATGCCAAGTGACCTGTGTGCGTCTGAGAAACATCCTGTTGTGGCAGACGTTAAGTCTCCACATCTCACTATGAATTATCACTCTTGGTTACATGCGGATTTCACAAAGGGACAAAGTTGTTGATAGGACGAACTGTTCACTTGGTTCTATCAGTGTTTAGAATACTTAGAGGGAGTACTGAGGTGTTCGTTTTGTGATCTTAAATGCATGTGATTGTCCTAAGACTGACAAAAGTCCTTACTATTATGAGTAATTAGCCATTTTAATTGTTTGGTGACAGATATTCAGAAATAAATGTTTTTGTTGGAGAGCACCAACACTGTGCAGCTGGTTCATCACTTTATCCAGTACTTATATGTTCCTCTTGTCTCGCTCTTCTCCTTTTGCTAAATCACAGTGTGTATTTTGCTATTTTTTTCTCTCTCTCTTTCTGCCCCTCATAGTGTCTGAAGAGCTGGCAGAGAGTCTGAGGAGCACGCTGCAGGTCAGCCTGCTGACTCCTGACCCCACAGCCCGGCCACTTCTCAGCAGTCTACTGACTCATGAGTTTTTCAGGTGTGGCTTTAGACATTTTTCCCATTTTCCTACTCACATATAAACGTTTATTCTGTTATTTACAGGAAATTCTGGATGAATGATTGAATGAAAAGACACTTTCATGTTAACTAGTTTGGGCTAGTTTTGAGTTTTACCTCTCGCTTGTAAATTGTTGATCAGATCTAATTTTTATCGACTTTTTTACTCCCCCAAAAGAAATGACTTCCTGGAAATCATGAACTTTCTGAAGAGTCTGACTTTAAAATCTGAGGAGGAGAAGCACGAGTTCTTTAAGTAATCCTTTTTTGTACCTTTTGCTCTTTTTAAACCAAACTACAATAGTAGAAGTGGTGAATTTGTATGTTGTTAACATATGTGTTCATGTTTCTTCTTCAGATTTTTACTGGACCGAGTGCATAGCCTTCCAGAAGAGCTAATTGGTGTCCGTTTGGCTCCTAAGCTGTTGAATTCCCTAGTGTTTGCTGAACCCACAGCTGTTAAAAGCTTTCTGCCTCACCTGCTACGGCCAAAGAATGGTAATATAGTGTTTTGAATATGTTGTTGCATTGATTCTATGACATACAGATCATGTGGTATACATACAAGTGCAGGTTGTTGAGGGCGGTGGGTGGTTCGGGGGGAGGGGCAGTATTAGCAGTATCAGCTGGACGTTTCATTATCTCTACTGATTTTACCCCGATATACAGTTGAAAACAGAAGTTTACATACACTATATAAAAAGACACATAACCTTTTTTTTCCTTACTGTATGATCTTAAATCAGACTAAACCTTTTCGGTTTTAAGTCAGTTAGGATTACCAAAATTACTTCAATTTGCTAAATACCAGAATAATGGATATATGAATTTATCGTTTTTCTACGAGGTCACAGGTTTACATACACTAAAATTACTATGTCTTTAAACAATTTGGGAAAACCCAAATGATGATGTCATGGCTTTGGAAGCTTTTGATTGGTTAATTGGCAACATTTGTGCTAACTGGAGACACACCTGTGGATGATTATTTAAGTCACACCTCAAACACACTGTTTCCTTGTGTGACATCATGGGAAAATCAAAAGAAATCAGCCAAGATATCAGGAAGAGAATTGTAGACCTCCATAAGTCTGGTTCATCCTTGGGTACAATTTCCAGATGCCTGCAGGTCCCACGTTCATCTGTTCAAACAATTATACGTTTATAAGATTATTAACAATTAACAATTATAAGTATAAAAGCCATGGGAATGTCCAGCCATCATACTGCTCAGGAAGGAGACGGGTTCTGTGTCTCAGAGATGAACATGTTTTGGTGCAAAATGTGCGTATAAACCCCAGAACAAAAGCAAAAAACCTTGTGAAGATGCTGGCCGAAGCTGGTAAGAGTGTCATTATCCACGGTGAAATGAGTCCTGTACCAACATGGGCTGAAAGGCCTCTCAGTGAGGAAAAAGCCATTATTCCAAAAGCAACACGAAAAAGCCAGACCACGGTTTGCAAATGCACATGGGGACAAAGACCTTAATTTTTGGAGACGTGTCCTGAGGTCTGTTGAAACTAAAATTGAACTGTTTGGCCATAATGACCATTGTTACATTTGAAGGAAAAGGGGGAAGCTTGCAAGCCTGAGAACACTATCCCAACTCTGAAGTATGGGTGTGGTAGCATCATGTTGTGGGGGTGTTTTGCTGCAGGAGGGACTGGTGCACTTCACAAAATAGATGGCATCATGAGGAAAGGACATTATCTGGAAATATTGAAGCAACATCTCAAGACATTAATCAGGAAGTTAAAGCTTGGGCGCAAATGCGTTTTCCAAATGGACAATTTCCTAAGCACAATGCCAAATTAGTTACTAAGTGGCTTAAGGACAACAAAGTCAATGTTTTGGAGTGGCCATCACAAAGCCCTGATCTCAGTCCCATAGAAAATTTGTGGGCAGAGCTGAAAAGACGTGTGCGAGCAAGGCGGCCTACAAACCTGACTCAGTTACACCAGTTCGGTCAGGAGGAATGGGCCAGAATTCCAGCAAAATATTGTGAGAAGCTTCTGGAAAGATACCCAAAACGTTTGACCCAAGTCATTCAGTTTAAAGGCAATGCTACCAAATACTAAGGAAGTATATGTAAACTTCTGACCTCGTAGAAAAGCAGTTGGTAATCCTAACTGACTTAAAACCAGAAAGGCTTAGTCTGATTTAAGATCAGACAGTAATAAAAAAAAATAAGGTTGTGTCTTTTTGTATAGTGTATGTAAACTTGTGGTTTCAACTGTATATGGTCAAGGTGCACACCAGCAACTACATTGTGTGTGGATGTGTTGCAGATTCTGGACTGGGGAGTGGTGAGGAGTGTCTGCTGTCCATGCCACTCTACCGCAGACATGTAGTGCCGCAACTTTTGAAGCTCTTCAAAGTTAATGAGGAGCATGTGCGGATGGTGCTCCTCTCCTATATCCATGTCTATGCTGAGTTCTTCTCGCATGATGACCTTAAGAACCAGATCCTTCCTCAGGTAAACAGGGAACCAAGGGCCTTGACTCCTGTTTGAATGACTGCATTTTCTTGACTTGTTAAATGATGAGATTAGCGGGAGCATATTTAGGTCTCCCCTGTGCAACATGCTCAGCATTCAGCGTTATGTCTCATTTACCTGTGCTTATGTTGTTGTTGTTGTTGTTGATGCTCATGGTGTTGACCTGAGGCTGTCTTCTCTCTGTTGAATCAAAATGGCATTATAAGGCTTCATAAATAAACATGTTCCATGTAATACTGCATGTCAATAGAAATGCTAATGCTTAGTTTTTGGTTCCAGCAGTATTGTCTTTTCTCCTGTGCTGTCATTGAGCTGTTTCATGAAGCTCCTTAGTAAATGAACTGAAACTGTTTTGCAGGTGTTGCTGGGAATGAGGGACACAAATGATACTCTGGTTGCCATGACCTTACAGAGCCTGGCAGTGCTGGTCCCATTGCTCGGTGCACAAGTGGTAGTAGGTGGGGAGAGGACCAAGGTCTTCAAACGGACTACGCCAAACTTCACCAAGTCTACAGAGGTTACCCCAGAAAGTAAGATCCTTGTTGTGAATACGTTTATTTTTTTGTTTCTTAACGTTAGTGAAACACAAGTGACTAGCCATTTTTACTAGCCATTGACGCTAGTGTATGTTAGCCTATGTACAAAGCTGAGTAATAGTTAGCTGGTACTTTGCGATTGATTTTTGGCTTTCCTATGCAGGTTCACCGGTTCATATTGTTGGGCCATCACTTCCCCATATTTCACAGCCCTCAAAAATTGTGAGTGTCTTTCCTAAGCCCATTGAAGCAAAGTCTCTTGTTCTGGAGAACTTGGGTTCAGTCAGGGAAGATGCTGCTGTCCAACACTCTTTAGCATCAAAGACAGGTAAGCATGGTAAGAGCTGTCTCAAATTGTTAGAGTCTAGCATCTCTATGTCTTAAGCATCCCAAGAGAAGAGGACTGATGCTTAAATTGTTGCTGGCATATAGGATCTGGTAATTAATTCATATAGACCAGCTTGTTGCATAGTGCCTGACAACTAAATTAAGTCTGAAAATCAAGTTGTTTTCCTTGGCATTGAGAACTTTATTAACCTGGTGTCTAATGTGGCTGATTTCTGCATTTTTCTAGTGATCAGAGAAATGACTCTTCCTCTGAATGGCTTGAGCAAAGACAAGCAGGAAGAGAATGTCAGCAAAATGACCAAGCTTGAAGAGTGGCCGGACTGGGGTGACACGGAAGAGAAACTGGACAGAGGTGACAGCAAACCTGTCCAAATCAGCATACAGGCTATGGACAGCATCGCTGAACTACCGACCACCAATGCAGATGATACAGAGGAACCCTGGGACGATTTTGAGGATTCGGAGGTTACCTTAGACCAGTCGCCTACCACACCTCTGCCAGTCCCAGTGTCAAACCACAGCAAAGAGGGTGCTGCCATATCTATATCCACACCTAGGTCTGGACCTGAAAGAGTCTCTAAAGCACTCAGATTGAGCTCTGCTGTGAAACCTGCTCCCGAGCAAAAGAACACATCATGGGACACTGGCTGGGATCAGAGCATGGAAACTCTCAGGGTTAGCAAGCCAAGTATAGCTACAGAGCCCAAACTTAAACCCACACACAGGAATGCTGGAGCTGGAGGGCTGGGAGAGGAGTTCACCATCGAGGTGAAAAGGAAACCGGAAAGCGATCCGGAGCTGGACTTCTTTGCCGACATGGTGCCAGAAATAAAGCTGTCGTCTTCTTCAGTGCTCTTCCCTGCAGGTAGTTCAGTGAGCAAGACTGCTGCACCAGTATCTCACACTGAGCCAGACAATATACAATCTGTAGACACACTGGAACTGACTGCCAAGTTTGCAGCAGTAGATCTGACTGAGGTGAGATGAATTGTTTGATTCTGCTTCCTTACACTAACTGTTGTGACATCAAGTTGATTTAAGTGTCAGAATAACAGTGTTTAGTTTAAAGATGCAGATTTTGAATTATTTTAGAGTGTATAGTAAATAGACATGAATCTGATTTGTCTCTGCTAAATTTTGCCAAGTTAGAGTGGAGCTTTAAACAGCTTTCAGGATTTGCCAGATGGATTAGTGGTGGTCTGAACATTTAGTGGCTAGCACACTGCTGATTTCCTTGTTCCCAGGTTCACTTGTCATACCAACTGAACCTGGCGAATAACTATGAATCAGGAGTGCATGAGAAGGAAAGATCACCAAATGATCCAGGAGTCTGGCCCTTCAGGCATGGAGTTCCCCACCCCTGGTGCAAAACAAAGCTATTCGATTTCAGTCCTGGAGGGCCAGTTTCTGGCTCAAATGACTTTCCTGTAAAGAGGGAGTTGTAAAATATTTTTAAGCCCAAAAACTGTTGCACTGTGAAACAGGTTAAAACTGCTGGTGTCGAGGATGAGGAATACTAAGGCTATGGTCACTCACTGCTCTGTTCCAGTCATTCAGACATTATGATTCATATTCCTGAAGATATGTGATTCAAATCTGTTACTAATCCGAACCTGTGTCCTAAAGCAACCTGGTTCTGCTACCATGTTGACGTGGAGTGATGATGCAAAAAAGAAAAAAAGAATTTTATCGTACAAACCTTCTCATCAGGGTTGCATGGCAGCAAACTGAATATGTTTCCAACCTGTGTTTTTCTAAACAAAGTGCATACCAAAAATATCAGCAAAATCCAGGTGACCTTTCCGGGGTCACTGTGTGCTGCCAAGAATCATGATGATCAACTATCAAAAACTGGCAATGGAGAGAGAGAGATTGCAGACTTGTGCCATCTGGTGGTTAAGTTTAAAATAATTTTGTTTATGTAGTCATGGGGAAATCTTTTAAAAACAAACTGGATTGGTGGTATTTTGCAAACAAATAGGGCTTGTACAAATATAACAGATTTTAAACTTTGCCAAGCAGTAGAACTGTAGAACAGACTTTGTCAGTGTCTTTGTAATTCAGCAGTGTTTTGATAATTTCACCTGTCACTTACAGCACAAGGCAGGTGTCATGCAAAACTGAAAACCGACTCTTGTCTCTTACAGACCGAAGCAGAGGGATGGGGTGACGGTGACATCAGCTGGGAGGATGAAAACGCCTGGTGATAAACTGACCTTTTCGTAAAGCCATAGAAGCCCATGCAAGACAAATCAGTTTACTATTGACCGTGCAAATATGTAAGGCAAAACTGGGTTGGAAACTGCCGTGTCCCATGTCATCCTGATAAACCTCCTAAAACTATTTTCAGTACAATGGAGGAGGATAGCTTTGCCGACACAGCATTTATGGTGAATCGGCATCTGTTTGAAATTGCATTCTTGTGTCAGGGCTACATTTCCTGCTCAACTGCATCAGTTTTATAAGAGTCTGTGAAAATAGATATTTCATACTGTGACCATTCACAATGGCTATATTATGTAATCTTTACAAATGACATCATAATATGGACAGCTTGAACTGATAATGATCAGGCATTACAAATACTGTCTCATGAGATTTTGTGCCACCTGGCATGGAGAACAGATCTCCTGAGAGTAAACCAGGAGGCACTTAGACTTTTTTTTTTTTTAAATCCCTTCATCATTGTCTAGCTCTTTGCCAAGTCCTGATGGAACCTTTCTGCCGTGAAATTCACTGGAAGTGAATGTGCTGCGCTTGTCTTCAGTTTTAGTCCAGGGTTTATTTTGGGTTTTTTGGGTTTTTTTCTTTTTTGTGCCATAGACCTCTCAAATGTGTTTTACCTACTACAAGAAAGAGCCTTATAGAATAGCCAGTCTCAAATATACAAAGTATATATTCAGATTAATGTTTGTATGGGTTTGGTGCGGGACTGTGTGTGAGTGTGTGTGTGTGTGTGTGTGAGACAGAGAGAGAGAGAAAAAGAGAGAATGTCTTAATTTATTTGTATTCTCAGCTGCTGATGGAATAAAATGGTTTTGTGGTATTGGTTTGGTTAGGTTTTGTTTTTTTCTGCTATCCAGATAATGCAGTCATACTTCATTCCATGCTCCTCTCTAGCTAATTAGGTATGGACAGCTATGTATAGACAGATCACATAAAAAAGAAAAAACGTTTTCTCAAATGGTAGCTAGCTTCTTTTTTCAGCATGTGAGCAAGGATGGTGGGCACCATTGGATCTCCTAAAACAAACCTGCTCTGAGTCATGTAAACATTCCATTAACCAAAAGCACAATTAAAAGAAGACCAGAGGACGGACTAATAACAGAGGTATAAAGTTTAATATACAAATAATACGGTGAGAGGGCCCTTTTCATAGAAGTGTAAAACGTGCTCCTGGAACATACAGCTGGCCCAAAAGCCAGGTACATTGTTTTGCAACTGAAGCTTGGATAACCAGAATTATATTAAAAACAGAAGGAGGAAGTGCTGTGCTTCAGGGTCTGGTGGTTGTAGGGGTACTGATTTGGGTGATAAGAGTCTGCAGGGCCTGGAGCCTGGTTGTTACCCATTGTGGAGGTGAGCTGGGTGCTTCAACTGCCTGCAACGCTTTTAGGGCACTTTCTGCTGTTTGTAGGTAGCGCTCGTATTCTTCATCCTTACTGGTCTCCTGGCGTGCCCGCTTCACACGTGGCTGAAGGAGGAGGAGATCCAGTACAGAGCATGTTATCATTCAGGATACAGATGCACATTCCTGCTCATCTGTTCCTTTCCAAGCAAACTGACTAACATAGCGTTGCTGTCCAAAGTAAAACAAGTATCTCCAAAATGGCAGCTTTACAGGAGAGGACGAAAACCTCATTTCATTTTAATCTAAGTCAACGGAACCAGATGTCTTTCCAAGCACTTTTGGGCCATTTCAGTTCGTCCATTCATCATGAGATTTTCACACAGTGTAAACAGCAGCTGCTGTGGTCAAATAATGCATAAAAGTAAAAATGGACAAAAATGGAGATACATGTTTTTCATTGGACAGCGATGATGGGTTACTCCAACACATGAAACAGCAGTGCTGCCTCTAGTCACTCACATAGTTGCTTTTTTGCATGTAATGGTGAGAAGATTCTTCAAAGTGCAACAATAATACTACGAATACAAAATAAATCGTCTATTGCAGGCCTCAAACGTACATGCTTATGCTTGAATATTTAATGGTAGCTTATGTCCACCATAGGTAGCTTGGCTTTAATATAATAGTACAAATCCTACACTAGCAGGAGTCACTAGCAGGAATGAGCATTATGCTCAGTGTGGTAACTGGATGAACAAAGGCCACATACAAAGCTAATTAAAATGTTTTGCATTATAGACTGCTATGTAAAGACATGACAGGGAAATACTAATAAGTGTGTGACTATATCTGGCTCTCCATGTTACCTACAACCCCAAATCAGAAAAAGTTGGAACCTTGGAAAATGCAGTGTTTCTTACACTGACATTTCATTTCATTGTAAACAGTATGAACCCAAGATATCACGTTTTGTCTGGTCAACTTCATTTTATTTGTTAATACATCATACCTGCATTTCAGGCCTGCAACACATTTCAAACAAAGTTGTGACAGTACAGCATTTACGACAGTGTTGCCCTTCCTTCCCACAACACTTAAGACTTTTTGGCACCAAGGAAGCAATAAAGAGTTTCAGGTGTTATTCTTCCTGCAAATGCGTCTTAAGGTGGGCAATGGTACAGGGCTGATGCTTTTTCGGTTTAAAATTCTCCACATGTTCTCTACTGGTGATAGGTCAGGACTGCAGGTAGGCCGGTCCAGTACCCATACTCTCTTCTTCTGCAGCCATGCCTTTGTAATGTGTGCAGAATGTGGTTTTGCATTGTTTTGTTGAAATATTAATAGACATCCTTGTAAAATACATCTACTTCAAGGCACCCTATGTTGCCCTAAGATCTTTGTGTACTTGTCTGCTGCCCGATACCATGACAGACCCTGGCTTTTGAACTTGTTGCTGGTAACAGTCTACATAGCCCTTTTCTTCCTTGGTCCTGAGCACATGGCGTTCATTTTTCCAAAAAAGATCTGAAATACTGATTTGTATGACCACAATACGTTTCCACTTTGTAATGATCTGCCACAAGTTTCTCAGAGCCAAAGCTGCTTCTGGCCATGGTTAACAGAAGGCTTTGATTCTGCACAGTAACGTTTTAATGGCATTTGTAAATGTAACTGTATCGTAGTGCTTGATAAAGGTTTGCCAAAGTAATCTCTCGCAAATGTGGTTAAATCAGCTATTGGTGACGGTCCTTGATGCAGTGCCATATTGCAGTGCATTGACAAACTGGAGATCCTCTGCTCATCTCTGCTCCCCAAAGACTCAGCCTTTCGTGGATACGGCTTTTGTACCAAACTATGAATACAATCACCTGTTTAAAATCACATCATTTACTAGCCCTAATTGTCCCTGTCCCAACTTTTTTGAAATGAGTTGCAGGCTTGAAATGCAGGAATGATTAACAAATGAAATTATGTGGACCAGAAAAATACGAAATTCTGATTTGGGTTTGTAAATGAAATAGGTTGAATATTATGATGCTGGTATTTATAGCAAGTAAGTATTCTTAAAAAAAAAAAAAACAAAAACAAAAAAATAAAACACTTGCTACCTGTGCAGGAGCTGGTGTTTTATTTATATTAAAGAACGTTTTTTGGTGCAAATGGTGGAAATGCAGGCTGAATAGTGTATGTAATCTGTAAATGTGTGAGGAAATTTAACAGTGATGGAGCCAAGATTTATTTGAGCCACTGATAATTAGTATTAAACTACTTGGTTCAGTTTTAGGAGCTATAGTTCCTCATGATGGTAATGCCTCTAGTGTCTGAAAACAAGATGCATGTCTTACTTCCTCCCCAACAGGTATATGTACAGGTGCTTCCTCTTCTCTGTCCAGTCTTTCACTGTGCCTTTCTATCATGTTTGCTTCTACTCTAAGCCTCTCCACACGGACCTTTTCAGCCTCCTGCGCTGCGATGGTCTGCAGAGATGCACATTACATTGATATATTATCATTAAATCCACAAACACATGCTTACAGACTGGTGTTTATCTGGCCTACTGAGGAGCATACCTTACTGAGGAAATTTACCACTTTGTTCTTGGTCTCCTCTGACATCAAACTTTGAGAGATGACTTCCTCATGATTGGTGACCTTTAAATTAAGGAAAAAACAGCTTCAGATCAGGGTTGACCACATTTATTATAAATAGGCAGTACTCCACGTGAGGATGTGAAATTATTGATGTACCAAGGCTATAAAAAAAAAAAGTCCATTGTTTTATAACTTGGGTCAGAACAAAGTGCCACGTTGAGTTTGATAAACAGTTAATGGCAGAAAAGGCTGACCTCAGCGAAGATGGCGAAGGCCTCCAATGCATGTTGATGGATCAGCTTGGACTCATGAGCCAGTAGAGTGCTGAACAGAGAACTGAGTCGAGGCAGCACCTGAGACTACACACAGGAGGGGGTGTGACACAGGGCAACACAGTTACACAACACAATACAGACAAAGACTTGTTGTTAACCTCAGTTTCACATGCTGTGATTTGTAAATCCACCTGACCAGTCCAGCACAGTTTGGTGATCTCCTTGATTGACTCAACTTATCTGTTTGAGTAGGACTATTACTCACTGTGCTGGACATGTGGTCTCCTGGAATTACACACAGTCCTGGAAAGTCTGTGGAAAGTCTGTACAAAATCACAGTTACCTGAATGTCAGAGGGAACAAAAACTTTCCCCATGGAGGCCAGAAACTCCAGAGCAGCTAGAATGAGGTCATCAGGGCACTGCTGTAGATGCAAGCCACTCAAACAGGAAAATATCTGCAAATACCAGAATCTTGCTAAATGGTGAAGGATTATATACTGGAGTTAGGGCATTGTAATTCATTGCTGAATTGGAGTAAGGCATGAATTTCAGGAGAATCCCAACACTGAATAAAAGTACAATGAGAAAAAGGAGTGAAGGAAATGCCAAAACAAAGCTTGTTACCTGAATTACCGCATGTGGTTCTACATATTTAATTAAGATTGCTGAAATCGACAAAAGCAGCCTCAAGGTACACTGAAGAGAGGGATGGACCTGCACCTACAACAGACAACAGCTTAGCTTCCAAATAGGTTAGAACATTCGGCCAACTAGACAAGAAGAAATGAAAGTTGAGTTTTATTTTGTTGTAGGTTCAGTAACAGTAACAAAATAAGTTGGGGAAAAAAGTTTCTAGTATAAATTAAAATCATATCAAGTAATAACAGAGATGAAATGAGATGAATACAAAAAATAGAGCAACTTAAATTAAAAGTTGAAATGAATTAGCCTTATGCAATGGCTCCTCTTACCTGGTTAGCATACATGCGACTCCAGAGCTGATGAATAATCTTCAGTGAAGAACCCAAGCATTCAGGCTGCAGGGGCTCATCTCGGACCACCACCAACACACAGCCCAGGGTCTTGTTCTGAACCAGAGCAGGGTGAGTAAACAAAAGAGCGACCGATACTAGCATTCAAATATTAATTAAAGCAAGACACCCCTCTTTCACGCATCTTCAGACTTCTTGTTCAACATGATGTACACACAGTCAGCTTTGAGAGCATGTGTAATTCAGGTAAACCATGTACAAATTATACTGTCAATCAGGAAAAAAATATTTCAAGAACATGACAGTGACATCAACTGACATCAAGAACACAAGACATGACAGTGAAACTGGCCAAGGTAGTGTGGTGGTGGTGGTGGTGGTGGTGGTGGTGATGGTGATGGTGATGAGGCAGGATGAAATCTGACATGCACAGAAGCAGATTAAAATAGGTCAAATCTAAACCTCTATGATGCTGGTACTGATACTGATATATTTCTATTGTACTAGTTTAGAACTGCGCATCTGCAAACAAGTGTACATGACAATTGTGATCGGTAATTATATTCAGTTGTCCAGTAATTAATGGTTTCTGAAAGGCAAAACAATGTGATAATGTGACCCAATTAAAAAACGCATTAAAGCAGACAATCAGTATGCAGTCATTTTAAAATTCAATATGCTGAAAGTCTCAAGCATGAACCTGTAGTGCCTTTTACATAAAGACTCTACAAATAACACTGTTTAAATACTATTGTTTTGCTCTTCTCTTGTGTATTGTGAACTGCCGGTAAATGGCTAGAGAAAAAAGCGCCTCTGATATTTCAATATGTACCACATGAACTTCTACAGTAAAGAGCTCTAGTAATGAAAATAAATGTTGGCCATTTTTGCCATGGCCATAAACTATTCTTTTACTGCTACTTAACTCATTTACAGGAATGATGGTGGGTCTGTTTTTATTCTCTTTATCAAAGTTTACTCAGGCTCAGTTCTGTGAATACTGAACACAATACTGTTGCCTTGCCCTAGATCTGCATCTAGGCCTTTCTTTTCTTTTAATAAACACATGATGACAGACATCTTGCTTATAGCTGCCAGCTGTATGAGGCCTGCTCACAATGGATTTACAACTCAATATATTAACACAAATTAATTATGAACACTGGAGCAACCTGCAGACTGCCTTTGACAAGCCTAAGGATCTGGATGTTTCCGCTGTGTGTGTTTGGGCAGTGATAAGAGACAGGATGTCCTTGTGCATCTTTCCTGTATTCAAAGGTATTTCCCCCAAACATTGCCAAGTACATTAATTCAGTTTGATGGTCAGTAACTTTACAACTGGCCAAATGTCACGTATGCGAGAATTCAAACAACCATGTCTGCATATTCAGTACTCAGGGCTTATTTACCAGAAAACTTTCACGAGCCCGAAGGGAAAAACGGTCTGGAAAAATGGAATGTCGTAGACAGAGTAAGCATGGTCCTCACCAGCGTGTGCATGCTCCCGAGCCTGTAGCCTGAGGTTTGCCAGGTATCCAGCGCAGATTGAGCTCTGCTCAGCACCTCTCTCTCCACATGCACACGTGCCTCGGAACAAAGACTCCTGAGCAGGATCAAACGCCACACACACAGGTTGCCCTCCTCAGAGGGAGCAAAGCGTTCAACAAACTCCATCTGAGAGAAAAATGCAAATAGGCACTGGGTTATTAGAGACAAACTATCAAAGAGATGCATCAGAAACACAGACAATCCAGACAATGTAACCCTTAGAAGTAGTGTTTATTACTACATATGCTTCTTAAATGACACAATTCTGTACATTAAGCAATCTGTTATACATGAAACTGTTTTGAAAATACAAAACAATTTTTTATGCTAAAAATGTTAACATGTACACAAAAATTAATTTCGGGGACCTAAACATGCCTATAGTTGCAGAAACACCCATATATATTTATGGTACAGTCAATGGTTTCAATTCTTCTGTGGCATTGGACCAGTCAGTAACATCACGGAGGAAAAGAAAACTGAGTATATGATAGACTTTTATATTGCCAGTTATTTAATTTCACCCATCTGTTAACCCCCATCTATCTATATTTTATGTGCAACTATTCTTTTGATGATGAGTGTATACATCGATCAGGCATGACATTATAACCACCTCAATGTATCTACACTCTTTATTCATTTTATCAGCTCCACTTACCACATAGGTGCACCTTGTAGTTCTACAGTTACAGACTGTAGTCCATCTGATTCTCTGTATACTTTGGGTTATCTGTGCTGCAAAGTTCAAGAGAGAAAGAGTGACAGACTTGCCTGGTGATTTGGAGTCATGAGGAAAAACAAGCGTCTCAGCAGAAGACTTAGGTGGGTCAGCCGATAACCCTCATTTGGACACGACTTTATCTACAATCACAGAGGAAATGTTTAGAACTCATGCACAGCATGACATATTGCCTGCTCAAACTTCCTATTAAGACATTTAGTACTAAAAGTTCAACCCACATTCTTAGAACACAAGTGAACAGTAAATGTATTACTTGGATTACTGGTCTGCACAGCTTCAACCTCATCCTCGTCTAGCAGCCAAAAGGCTTATCATCACACTGCATTTTAAATGTAGTAATTTTGAGTTTTCTGTAGAACATTCATACTGAACATTCTATTTCTGCTGGCTTAATGGCTTGTCTTCTATATTTAGCTTTATTCAACTACCATGTTAAGGCTACTATAACTAACTAGGTTAAGTTATAGACTGTATTGGTAACTGCACAGAAATTACTAATTTATTTTATATTTATTTAATATTTTTAATAGACCCCTAAACATGTTAAATGTATATTTGTTGATTTTGCCAAAATAAATACACTTAATAAATACACTTAATAAATACACTTAATCAACTAAGTCCTAAGTGAAAGCCTTAAATAATAGGGATTTGTGCAAGCATTTCAAAACCAATGCACAACACTGTTAAAAGTTTTTTCAAATGTAATGGAGCATTTAGTTAATTTCAGATATTATTGCTGTAACAAGTAAGCCGAAGAGTAGCATGAGATTACAGACAGGTGTCCTGTCTCTGCAGCAGATTTGGCACCAACTGTCACCTCTAAGAGAGTTTAAAAAAAAAAAGGCAGCCACCCATGTACCTGTCTGGACCAACTTCCAGAAACACAACAGAGAACAGGGACAAAGGTCAAATTCCCAAGTGACACTCACCAGGTGAGCCATGAGGAGCACATGGTGCAAACACAACTCAGCTGTGCCATACCTGGATCGATGGAGAGAGGAAGAGAACACATTTCAACTTACTGAACTGCCATTCAAAATTTATGTATAAACTGCATTTATTCCACTGGTCTATTTGTTCTTCATTAATCTTCTCTGTTTCATAGATAGCTGTTCTGATGGCATTATAGTAAATTCTGAAAAACAAATCCATAAGTGCATTTCCCTGAATAAAAACTAAACCCCCATTAACCAGTAGTCTTACTGAGTGTCTAACACAAAATGCATTTGCATCAAATGGAACATATGTTATATACCTACATAATTGTTAGCATGTTGGCTTAAGTCACTGAAGGGTAAAACTACATTTCTTGTGTCATATTATCAGTTACATCAGTTACGTTCTTTTTCTTGTGAAATATGAGAACCCATTCTTTGCTTGTTCGTGTTTGCTCTCAGTGAGTGTCATGGAAACTCTGCAGTCACTGCTGGAAGTGTGCACACACTCACCGAGCCAGGAAGCACCAGACATCTGTGGCCAAGAGAGCCGTCTGAGTGTCTGACTGGAGCACAGCACCTAACAGGGAACGCTCCTAATGAAGGGGGGTGGGGCAATGAAGTGGGGTGGGGCAGTGCAGGGGAATGAGAGGCAGGGAAAGAGAGAGAGATGTTTGAAAAAAAAGTAGCAAGTGAAATGCACAGACTGTAACAATGTTTTCTATTTACATGTTCAATTTTTGCTATAAAATGGGATCTTTACAACTACACTGATTCAACACAATCATCTTCCATCTCCCTACATAAAACAGATGCCCTGTTCTGTTGTTCATGCTCCCAAAGAACAACCACCATGTATAGTTTTGCACAGTTTCCCCATGATTTCCCCATGGACCCATGGAATTACTATCATGCTTTGTGTTCTGGAAACAATTAACTGCAATTTTGTTTAATTAAATGTTACATACTAAAAGCACCAAACCCATTTATCGCAAAAACAAACTCTCTACAAAAAAAAGCTTTGAAGACCACCAGTCTGTATCTGTGTTTTATTCCAGGCATAGTCAACACCTGCAGAACAGTGATTAACAAGCCCTGGTAATGGCTGATTAGCAGTGTTGGGGATGTTGAAACGAAAATAGAAATGTGAACTTGCATCTGGAAATATTGGGCTAGGAATATCATTACAAACAGAAGAATTTCTGAATGAGGACCATCTAACTTAGAAAGCACCAGAGCAGTAATCTTGCAGTGCAGGGTACTGACCAGTGGGGGAAAGTGTTGGGCAGGCAGTGCTGCCACGCAACCACACAGGTGCACACAAACATGTTGGTGCAGGCTGACCTTGCCCTGAGCCTGACCATGTAGCATCACCCCCGGCAACTGCACGGGCACAGCCCGTTCCAGTGGGCAGCGGCGAAAACTCAGAAACACAGCCTCAAAGACAGACAGCCTGGTAACAGAGGAAGAGGAAGACAGAAGGAAAAAAAAATTATCATGAGAAAAGTGAGAGGGGGAAAGTAATTATTTTATCATCAGGTATTGCCTCCAGTCATTTTCTTTTTTCTTTTTTACATCAATTGAGCTTAACAGCTACAATGATCATTATGTAACATTTTAGGATGAACAGACTAATAGAAACAAACCAAAATAATCTGAAATAAAATATATTAACTTACAATAAAAGTAAAAAACATCTATGCCCTCTACTGTAAAGTTACTCATTTGGATATACTTGTACTTTTGGATAGTGATGATATTTAATCATACCATTCTTTTTTGGCACATTTTTTACCCAGTATTGGTTAAACTTCCTAGGTTGGCTGCTATCAAAGTGGTTAAGGTCAAAATGCATGTTGCTGGGTGTGCATTCCAGGCTTAACTATATGGGACAAAATAACATGCTGCAATTACAATATAACTTGCAAACCCGTTCATGACTTGCTTTAAGATTTCTTGAATCATGTCGATTTCACAACACCACACAAACCCATCTGGAATGGCTTAGATTAACTTTCTTACTGTGTGCAATATGAGTAGCGCAAAGGCCAATGTTGTGAGAATGATTAACCAATGCAGGGATTCAAAATTCATACAGGCGCAGTGACAGGACTCCACTCGTAACTAACAAACACTCTTTAGACAAACAACTTAGGCTGATTTTAGATAGCACACCTTGGTGTCTCTTCTGAGAACTGACTGCCGTCACACCAGAGGCGCAGTGTGTCCTCAGGCTGAGAGGAGAGTTTGCCTACCACGTCCACCAACAGCAGACACTGGGGCAGAGCGAGCTCTGAACTGTGCGCTAAACACAAACCAAACCAAAAGATTTCAGCCACAAGACCAACAGTTCTAAAAACATACAACATACATACGACATACAAATAAAAAAAAAAAAAAAAAAAAAAAAGACATTAGCAGCAGTTTTCATCAACCTTCCTACAACATTACTCCAAATCTAAATAAACCACAGCTTCATTAAGTAATTTCATTTCCCCCAGAGTCTTTATGAGCTGAATAAAGTATGTTGGGTTTTAGATTTCTGAGTTGGAGCTAAACTTGGCAGAAAGGTAGATTTCCAGGAGGATAACATCATAAGAACAGTCAATTTTTTCAGTTTCAGAAAAAATGGAAAGGACAAATCACATCTAGCACTATCTAACTACCATGTCAAATGACAAAAAGAAAACTCATCTTTCCTACAAAAGGCCAAAAACTAACTGTCAGTGTCCGCAAAGCCCTGGACACTTCCTTCTCTCCCTCTCTGACCTTACTTTTGCAGTTGTCACCAAAATTAGTGGCCATTGCACATACAAACAAATGATCAGGGAAAGAACAGGATGTGTATATATAGTATTTGTCCTGACTAGTCACTGAAGTTCAAGGTCCTCCTCTTAATCATTCTATTGGCCCCCCTTTCAGCGCTGACTTCTGTTTTCAGTATAGTTGTCTTCTGCATTATTGTATGAGAGTATGTTATACCTACACCTTTAACTAACATGAAGACAATTTGGCTCTCATAAGGGCTTAAAACAGGTACACACATATATACATACACAGAGTTATTTAACTAGGCCCTTGACACAGCATTTGCTACACTTCCTGACCCAAATGAAATTAGACCAGATATGTCAACTGTACAACAACAATTCACTGTCACATAGTTAGTGAGGGATGAGACGTGATGGTAAGGTCACACTTACTCTGAGTCGGAGCCAAGACGCACTCTGCAAAAGATCTCAGTGGTAGCAGCTGGGTCAGCACAGCATCCATGGGAACCAAGACGGCTGCGCTCAGCTCGTCACCCAGGCTCGGGGGCACAGATGGGGGAGTAAGGCTTGGTGGAAATTTGCTAGGGACAGATGGAGAAAAAAGGATGTTCAGATTAATTAGTGGTGTTACAATACCAAAATTATGACTTTGACACAATACCTGCTTAAATACCTCGATACAGATTTTTAAATAACACCATGGCAAAAGCCTAAAACACCAAGAAAAGTAATGGAATAATAGAGGACAAAACATGGAACTTTTCATTTTTTCATGCTAAATTGCAGTTTATGTGCTGTTATTGTAATTTAAAACAAATAATTAGATGCAAATAATTAAGATCACACTGTTATTAAAACTTTTACATGGTATGAAGTAATCTATTTCTTTAACAGTTAACTTTATATTCGCAATCAGTTCTCACTGATTAAACAGTGTTAATAAGACTCCATACACATCCATGGCAGTCTGAGTTCTACTAAGCAAATTTTCTAGTAATAAAAATAATTATTGACAAAAATGCCATGATTACCATTAGCAGTACTGCTGAGTTTAAACTGATCATTTATAACTGGTTTAGTTGATCTGTATACTTATAAATGGCTGATTTTAACAGCTAAGAGGTTATGGCAAAAGAATGTAGGAATGTTTGACACGGTGGTAAGTTATAAAGGCAGTTAAAAAGTTATCATAAAAAGTTATCATTGACCCTAACTGCCTCACTGCGTGTATGAGAAATAATACTTTGCTTCATGCATCTGCTTTTTCTACAAGTCGTGGACAAACAGTAACAGGGCTGCCAAAAGGCATCAATTATTATTCCTTCTAAAACACACAGGGTTGAAATATTCAAGTGTCACTTTCCTCTTCACAAATCAATTTCTTGGGAGCGGTAAGAAACCAGGAAGAATAGGCAGAGCGCTGGACAAACACACCACCTGGTAGCGGTACTAATAAAATGTAGCATTTTTGAAGGCAGAGTACCGCAATAGTATTGGCATATCATGCAACACTGGATTAAAATCACAGCAAAAAGAAAGCACAACTGTCAACAAATGGGTTATACACAACAAATAGCAAAGCAAGTGCTGCTCTACAATACTGTCCACTCATGTATTAGAAGACTCTTGGATTACCTGAGGACCTGAAGGCAAAGCTGGTGAAAATGATTACAGGCCTTGGAAAGGAATGGTTTAAATTCCTGTAAAAGACAAGACAAAGATGTTATCACCACAGTAATAACATTAATAAAACTGACACAACACTTGTCTGTTAGCACGTACCTTTATATAGTGAACCAATGTGTTCACAAAAAACCTGCACATCTTTGTTGTCTTCTGGAAAAGCTTGTATTCAACACACTGCACTACCTCCTTTTGAGTGGTTAACAACAAACAAACAAACAAAACAGAAAAACATTTAGGTAACTATCCAAAAGGCCAGAATATGATGCCTCAGATTACAGACACACATATACACTGATCAGCCGCAACATTAAGTACACCTCCCTGTATCTACACTCATATATTAAGCACATCTCCTTATATCTACACACATACACTTAACATCTACAAGGTGGAACAGCAAGGTAGGAGTGTCTAATAGAGTGGACAGTGAGTGGACACAGTGTTTAAACACTCCAGCAGCACTACTGATCCACTCACACCAGCACAGCACACAATAACACACCACCACCACATCAGTGTCACTGTAGTGCTACAAATCATCCACCAACCACATAATACCTGCTCTGTGGTGGTCCTGTGGGGGTCCTGATCTTTGAAGTACAGGGTGAAAGTGGGATAAGAAAGTAAACAGATGGACTACAGTCTGTAATTGTAGAACTGCAAAGCGCTTCTATATGATAAGAGGAGCTGATAAAATGGACAATAAGTGTACGTACAAGGAGGAGGTTTAATGTTATGGCTGTTCAGTGTGTTCTTATTCATGTTTATCAAGTAAGAAAAAACACTGACATAAGACAATATTAAAGCATAATAGACAATACATTAAACAAACTATCCTTTTAAAGAGGCTGTTGTTGACTTTGCGGTTTAGTTGTGTGGGGTTAATCTACTGGACACCCCAAGCATTTTGTACCTGCAGACCTGTCTGCTGCATTTGCTCTGCTAACTCCAGAGAGCTGCGCACAGATGCCAGCAGGCCCTCACACAAGGAGGAAGCGATGTCAGTGTGCCGCAAGTGCTCCTCCACCACCGACTGATACTTCACGCTCTGCCTACAAGCATAGTGGTTAACACATTTCAGGCAATTCTCTCTATAAATTACAGAATATAATGTTGAGGATTCAGAAATGTTACATGTGTTACATTTTTTCTGTGGTAAACTTTACTTACTTGATGATGAATTTCCATGTGTTTGCATGCAGGGAAATGTCCAGGGTGGATATGACTGAGCATATGTCCAGCAGACTATGAATCACTGCATATCAAAACAAAACCTTTACCTATTCCTGTGAGAAATGGCCAACTCCCAATTTGCTCCAATTTCCTCCCTCATTTACATTCAAATACTGTACATTTTCACCATGAGTATCTATATTAGACTACTTGCATAATATGAGACTTCTACAGTGCTTGCAAAATGCTTGGATTTACTTCTTTTTAATAAAATAAAAATACACACCTGTCACTATATCAGATATGTCTTCTCCGGAGGCACTGTTCTCCAGGCTGACCTTTTCAAGCAGCTCCATTAAACCCTTCTGTAGCGAGTACGCTTCCTTAAAGAGGCCCTGCAGCAGATCCCCCACGAGTGACAGTCTCCCACTGTACATGACCTCACTCTCCTGTACACAGTGACATTATGGAGAAGTGCTATCACATTTCTGTACAATAAAAAACTCTACATTTCACCAAATAGTTACCAGGAAGTAGCATTTATTAAGATGTGCAGTCTGCAAATATTTGGGCACCTTTGGTAATAAATAAAAATCACGGTTTGTTGATATAAAAGGAACCAAAAAAGTAACCATCCTCTACAGAGAGCTCAAACTGTTGTACATTTTAATGCACAATTACTGTTCTCTTTGTGAGTGTTAAATGTGTTAATTCATGACCCCAGTACCAAAAAAATAAAAGAATAAATAAAACAGAAAGCAGTGATAGGCAAGTTCTTTCTTTCACATGTATTAAACTGCAAACAGTACCTGCACACTCTGATTATGAAGTTATGCTGTTTTAACATATGCTGAATGTTGTCTGGCGTTGTCATGTAGAAATAATCATTAATCCCCCTGAAAAAGACATCAACTAGGCAGCGCGCATTCCTCAAAACTTGTTCAGCATTAATGGTGCCTTCACAGCTGTTGTAGATATCCTCCCGATATTATGATAGTTGCAAGCTTTTGAATGCTCGCAATAATCTGGAGGGTCCTTTTCTTCTTTGACACAAAGAAAACAATGTCCGAGAGAAATCATTTCCATAACCAATTTCATCAGACCACAAATCGTCTCCACTGAACATCAGGCCATTTCAAATAAGCTCGAATCCATAGAAGTTGCCAGCGTTCACATTTGGTTTCCACTGTGCACACTACGTCTTAATCTGTATTTGTGCGTGCAGTAACAGAAGGTGTTTATTGACAACAATTTGTCACAGTTTCTGGGAACCCAGGTGGTGCTCTCCAACATAAAAACATGCCAGTTTTTTTTTAATGGTGTACCATCCGAGGGCCAAAAAGCTCCAGATTCCCTGAATATTTTGATGATATTATGGCGTAGAGAGTGAAATACCCAAGAACTTTCAATCTCCGGATGAAGATTTTACACAGTTGGACTTTTTTTAACTGCAACTTTTTTTGAAACATATTGCACTTTGAGAAGGAATAATATATTTACAAAAAGCAATGAAGCTGGCAGGGTAAAATACAATTATATGTATTCATTTTGTACAGTTCTTGTTTATATACACGTCAAAGTAGATTTATAAATCCCTTTTTTGGAATTGGGTTCGCAAAATCAACTAAAAAACTGGAGATACTTTTGCATGATTGTATATACAAGTCACTAACTAATGCATCTCATGAATCTGAATGCACAATCAAAACACATGAAAAAAATTTTGTTAAGCACTTCATAGCCAAATGTACTGAATAGCCAAATGTACTGACATAGTTATTTTTTATAACAATCAGTACCTTCAGCCACAGAAGAAGTACAGAGTGTGTCTCAGATTAAGTGTAACAGAATGTGTACCTTGCAGTGCTGGAAGGTGTTCTTTAGGACCTGGAGAACACAGGAGGGCAAAGAACAAATGGAGTCCAGGGAGGCAGCCTCCTCAAATGAGCACACATGACGCACACATCCAGACAGAGACACCAAGGCCTGCACCATCATCTGGACACATTGAACAGTGAATGTATTACCCCAAAAAGCTACATATAGTCATTAACAAAACAGACAGCATAATAATTCAGTGTAGTATTTTCTCAGCAAAAGGGGTTCTGTATAGCATTTTATAGGATATCTGAAGGACTATATGTAGTAAGTAGAAAAGAAATAAACCATTTATGCATTTATCTGGTTCTTTGAGTTGTCATAGTTCTTTACATAACCATCACTTTTACTAAAGAAGTCTTACAGAAGCACATTTACAAAAAAAAAAAAAAAAAAAAAAAAAAAAAAAAAAAAAAAAAGCTTTGAGGATGCTCAACTATATTGACTTGCATGACGGCAGTGCCCTCTGGAAAAAGCATAAATCTGATTAATCACCTTACCATGCAATTTCTTATTTAATAGAAGAAAAAGACCAATGTATATTTAAGCCTTCCAATTCTGAAATTGTAGCTGTTAAGTAACTGTCATATAAGCAATTATGATTATATAATTGTCTTTCAAAAATTGTATTATAGTACAGGTCCAAAGAGGGACAGATTTTGTTGTATTGACTGTAAGATCTATGCTATGTTTTAATAAAGAAATAACCCACCTAATTATTACATTCTGTTTTTGTCAAGTAACCTAACAACTACAAAAAATAACTGCATTCGGGTGATTATGTAATAACTGTGACAGGCCTACATATATTTAAGATATGCCTCCCCACTCCCAAAGGATACTACTCTCACTTTCTGACTCTTAAACTGATACTTAGCAGATGTTCTGATACACTAGTTACTGCACCTGCAAAATGTTCCTGAGGAATGCTTGTATCTCTGTGTTCTGGCTAGACAGGCCTCCGATTTGCTTGGAGATCTCTTCCAAGAAGTTGGTAAATATCACCACCACCTATTGCCAAAGATGCACGTCAACATGTTTAATAAGAAAGAAGAAACAAAACACACACAAGACATGAACACAAAAAACATGCACCCTCATGTAGGTGCACTAATGCTAAACCATACTTTAGGAAGAACTTTGGAGAAACACGCCTCTTCCAGTTCCATCAGAGGTAGATGGGGGAGGAACATGTCGACAATAATTCTGAAAACATCTGTAAACATAAACAAGAAGGGGTCATTATATAAAACTATACTATTTTTAAAAATGTATTAAATTATAAAAGCAAACAGATAGATGAGTGTCACTTGTTCATCACAGCACAACACTAAAGGTGTGCAATATGAACGTTTGTCATATACAATCTGTTTATAGCAATGGTGGAAAAATTCCTGACTTACTGATATGTTCCTCCCAGCTATTAGTGTTATGATGTATGGAGTGTAAAGGGTCAAGGGGTCAAAACTGGACATGACAACTGAAATAAACCATACTTCAGAACATCAATTTAGAACATCAGTACAGCAGTGCATGTGAAGGCTAAAGCTCCAAAGGATATGACTAGTTTTGGCAGCACCACTTTGATTTCTTGTCTGCATGTCTCCGGGCTCCACTGAACAACTTCCTCTAAAAGTGTCGTTTGAGACATCGCAACAGCTTCTAAAGTTACGCTGTAAAAACATATTGGTCGAAATAGAAAGAGATGGTATTAGTTTGACTAAACCGTAGCAAGTACTTCACTTATTATTGCTTATTGAAGTAACATAACTCCTGTCAAGAGTACTACAGACTGGCTAACTTCAGTTTAAGTTAACGCACGTCACTACCTACAAACTTAGGTTACCGGTTTGCAGTAAAACCAAATTCTATGATACCAGTTTCACTACTGTTTGTATTCACTAGTGCCTTTCCTCTTCAAACTGTACACCTCAGACTTCAAGTACAAGAAGTTTTCAGACGATACTGCTATTGTGGCTTGTGTAAGGGGAGGGAAGGAGAACAGAAAACTGGTGGAGGATTGGTGGCATAGGAACAACCTGCTACTGAACACCTCCAAGACGAAAGAGATGGTGGTGGACTTTCGCAGGGCCAGGCCACTCACACAGCCAGTCTCCACTGAGGGGGTTGAAGTAGAGATGCTTAAGACCTACAGGTATCTCGGACTGCACCTGGATGATAGGTTTGACTGGTCAGCCAACACAGACATCCTGTACAGAAAGGGGCAGAGTTGGCTCTACTTTCTGAGGAGGCTGGGGTCCTTTAACATCTGTAGGAAGCTCCTGCAGATGTTCTATCAGACTGTGGTGTCCAGCTGTCTCTTTTATGCTGTGGTGTGCTAGGGAGGAAACATTAAGAAGAGATGCGAGATGCGACTGGACAAGCTGGTCAGGTGAGTAGGGTCAGTTGTTGGTGTGGAGCTGGACTCTGTGGTGAAGGTGGAAGAGAGAAGGACACTGCACAAACTGCTGTCCATCATGGATGATGATGGGCACCCACTGCACATCATCATTATGGACAAAAGAAGCAAGTTCAGTGGCAAGCTGCTGTCAGAGAGCTGCTCTACAGACAGACTCGGGAGATCCTTTGTCCCGAGAGCCATCAAGGTGTTCAACTCTTCCCAGTGGGGCCGGAAAAGGGAAGAGGACAGATGAGGATTGAATCTCTTATGTTAAATCATAGATATTTTTATCTGCACTATATGACACTTTACTGTATATCCTGTATATATGCACTCCTGGACACTCTAGACATTTTACTTAAATACCAACACTTTACTTAAATACCAATATATGCACATTCAGTATTGTCATTATCTGCTGAAAACTGATTCCTGCACCCCTTGCACGTTTTATTATTGCACGGCATTTTACATATTTTCTACTGGTCATCTACAGTGATATAGACAGATTTTTTTGTATATATTTTTGCCTCTTTGTAATAAGTTACATACATTTATCTATAGCTGACAGTATTATTTATAGGTAAGATTTTTTTTGCTGAGCCGGTACTTACATGTTCACACTGTACCACCCTTATTACTGTATTGTATTACAGTGCTGTATTGTGTAACTGCTACTGGCTGCTAAATTTCCTTCGGGATCAATAAAGTATCTATCTATCTATATCATATATTTAAACCTTCTAATTCCTGCTTAAATGGTGCTGCATTTTCATTCTTGTGCTCCAGGCTTCTGAATGAGCACTGAAGGGAGGGGTGTATTTGTTTTGCTGTTTGTCAACCAGCGTTCTCTATTATCATATACTGCAACTTTAACAACGTTCGTATTGTTGTATAAAAATATGTACAGTGGCACTGCAGGGGCTAAATGTGTAAACGCTTTAAACAGACTGTACTGAAAAATCATCAAAGCACTTGTGTTTTTTTTTGTAGTTCATCATAAAGTATTTTTCCTTTACTCCAAACAAGCCGATCTCGGTCTGTGGACTACTGCGGCACCACTGTAGAAGGTAAGCAGGCATTAAAACAGACTTGTGTAGTAATGGATAACTTTAAAGTGTCCCTTTAACTGTAACGTTTCTCTCTCTTGAAAGGTAAACCCAAGTCCTTCCTGTAAAATAAAACAAGCCAAGCTGCTTTCTCTAATAGGACCACGGCTAGGAGGAGACAAATACTACAACAGTACAAAAATTGATTTATTAAATAAACGGCGTGTTAAGTCTCTTACTGTTCAGCGAAAAAGTCAGTGAAGACATTAGATGCCGTTAAGTTAGCTAGCTAATAAGAAAGCACAGAGGCTAACGTTAGCCTTGGCCAACGTTTAATTGGCCCGCAAAATACGGTTATACTCACCGACCCGCTGTATTAAACATACAACATAATAAACATAGCCACAACTTTCCGGACCTGGTTTGAAAAAGTTACGGTATTCTGAACATAATAAAACTGAACTGAAACTGTCTTCTGTTTTGAATTTGCCTCCTGCTTCCTCAACACCACGCATGGACCATTCCATTCTTTCTGTTTGGGGGGCGGTTTGTATGATGTTGCGTGATAAAAGCTGGTGTTGAAATTTTCTTAAAAGTTTCATAATAGTGTAGAATACAATACTAAATGGTCTCGTTAACGTTATCCAAGTTATTTGGTTGGTTATGTTATATATTAATACATTTCATTTCGAAAAATGGTACGACTCAAAAATTCCCGCGTGTCCTGCGGTGACGTCAGACACAGGCGCGTCTATGATTGGTCAGAAAGTTTGTACCCTCCCGAATGAGGGTGGGTATGAGTTTATAGCCTAAGCATTGTAAAGCCTCAAAAGTCTCATTTTCTCTGTAGGTATATATGATAAACGTGTTTTTTAGATCTCTTTTTGGCACTGATGTACAGAAGCAGATCAGTTCCAAAATTAAAATTAAAATGTTGTATATAAAATAGCAATGTACTGTTTTTGCATTTAAATATTCCACTCATAAATCCAATATTGGACAATAAAAAAATTGGAGAATAAAAACTACACATTTACACAGATGCTTTATGAGTATCTAGCTTTATTTAAATTAAAATGTGTTTCCCAAAATGGTAAGGCTTCATATAATTATATATTAGTAGTGTCAAAATGATCATTAAAATGATCACTAAAAATCTACTTCAAATGTATTTATACTCTCTAATAATGCATCTGAATTTGCATTGTCAAAGAGAACAGCAAACATTGAAAGATGGCAAAATTCCAATGTAAAAAGAGGCATGTTCTACAGTATATTCATATTAATTTATATTATATCCACAGAATTGATATAAATCCACAGAATAAACTTCATGCTGCATTTTATACATTTTTAACTTTAGAAGAACATATAACATACATCATCTAGAAATCATGTAGTTGGTTTCAGCATCGCCAAAAATGTTTCCCCTGCTGATAAAAATAGCTTACACCAATATGGAATTCCTGCTGGTTTATGTTGGTTAGTGCTGGTTGACCAGCAAAATCCATGGTTGACCACCAATCATGCTAGCTGTTTGTTGTGTTTTAAACAAGCGTTTCAGCAGGGTTATGTTTGCTGTGTTAAACGCTTATTATTATTTCCAGTACAGTGCTCTGTGTTTACACATACACAGACTGAGAAACATGAAAGTAATCAGAAGGCTATACTTGTGCTAAGAAAACCAATTACTAAGCCAAAATCCAGCTCAGTAATTAATCACGTAACTACCAAAATCTAATTATGCCCGGATAACTAAGTTACCTTCTGTATTAGCGGAACCATTTTTTTCACAGTTACAGTTTCCAAATGCTTTTGTTTTTAAGGAACCAGGCTTAATACTTTGATTGGAAAGCAGCTACAAACATGTAAGAAAAACATTTACACACATTAAAGACAATTAAGACGTCTTAGCCATAAAGAATGATTTAGCTAATTAGCTATTAACTACTGTATAATCTACAGTAAACTGTCATGTGTTTACATCATTTATCCCGACATGATCCATTCAGCAGTTAATAAGTTGGATTCTTATTGAATGGATACGTTAACCTCTGTCACTTACATGAGACTGCAATATAGTGTGCAGCTTATTTGACAGGGACAGTTATGTTACAGTGCAACGTCCTGTGATGTCACCTTGAACCTGCAGGGTTGGGAAACCCCGCTTTAGAGCAAGGAAATCAACAAAGTATGTACGACTCCACCTCCCAGTTTCCCAAAGATGGTACAAAAAAGTGGTGTTCCAGAATTAATGGCATGCTTGGTAAAGATGATGCTGTGAAAACATGTATTTTATGTTTATTATCACTGAGAAAATGATTTAAAGATTTGGCTCGTCTTTTCAAAGGGTGCCAACAGTTGGAGGAAACCGTGTCATTTCTAATCAGTATTGTTTGAAATGAACAGATCCCAGTGACAGCCATTCTTCAAGCAACATGTGATAAGCCTTGTTTTGCAGAGTATTTCCTCCGGCCTGTACTGAGACCAAATCAGTGACACCAGTGAAACAATGCTGAGAGCTTATCATGTCAAACTACTGTTTATATAGGAGTATTTATTGGGTCCTTCACAGTTTGAGTACAGTGGCTGTGATGCCTCAGTACACAACAGCAAAATACAGTATTAATACAGTATTTATTTCATACCCTGCATATTAAAATAGTGAAATGTAAAATTCTCAAATCTGTTTATTTATAATAAGCTTAAAACACTGCTGCAGCTTCACCTAAGCTACTGATCGGAATCTATTTATTAATTTTAACTGAAATGCAATATCGATATCACATCAGCAACATAATTCTTAACTGCCATTTGGTCTCTACATTTTACTGCAAGTTATCAGATCGCGTGACTTCCTCACTCACTGTGATCAAAGAAGACTCCAAGATTCCCGTAGGTGGGGGAGGAGATGGACTGGAAGCCAACACAAATTCTCAAACGGGGTTTTCCTCTGGTCTGCTGGAATGAAGGCTGTCTGCAACTATCAATGGACTTACCAGAATACAGTCAACATATGCATATCCTTAATTCCTAATAGTATAGTCTCAATAGTCTTATCATTTCAAGTTCTTTTGGCCCATATGTTCTCTAGCCTACAGGAGTAGTCATGATTCAGTATTATAGTTTCCATAGAGACACAGCTGCTCACAGGAGAGACCTATAGACTGGAATTTGTACTTCTGTTATTATAAGTAATGTTTCATATATTTATTATAGCATATTAATATTTACTCATATTTATGAGCAGAGCACATTCACATTTAGCTGCGTGTTGAGGGATTTCTATTCCTAGTCTCCCAACAGAGACATTCCGTAAAGGAGACAGGATATGTTTTGCACAGCACACTCACTTCCTGTATAGACTGCATCTTACACTGTTAAAATATCAGGTCAGAACAGTGCTGTTGAAGAGACATTGACTATAATACATGTAGACAAAAGATGTTTGTATGTTTATTAAAGTCATATTTTTTATTATTTGAGGGAAAACGTTCCTTGTAGACATTTACACATGGCTGCCAGACACAAAGTCAGGTTCTCACAGTTTTTCCATAGTAATCTCATAGTCTCTTTTGCATGGTAACAGCATGATCAGCCTTCCCATCACACAGGAAAACGTTTTGATGAAAAATAACTGCAGGCAAATTGGATTTGTTTCTCAAATCAGATCTTTTGAGACGACTGTCTGCACTGTTATTTGCAAGTTATCAGATCAGATTTGTGTGTCCAGACATCACTAACCTAGTTGCATGGTTTGCTGTGGTAACAGCATAGGCGTCAGTAATTACGCAAACACTCCCTGCACTTCTGTCACTCTGGATTTGACATTGTCATTGTTGTCCTGTTGCAAGAGACACCATGACATCCAGAATGGCCTGCATCTGTAAAAATCTGATCAGAATTTCAACCCACCTCCAAATACAGTTTGAATTACATTTGCAGAAAGTAGTTTTTGCTGTCCAGTTTTAGGTCTGAAACTTAAAAAAGCTCATTTGCTTCAAGAAGCCTGCTCTTGACTGGTTGGGTAATTACGACGCTAGTAAGATAAGTTGCCTTTAGATTAGTTAAATGTTCAGTTACCATAGGTCCCCCTGTTACTCACAGGTTCTGCTCCCTGCTGTCATGCTCCATCTTGCATCCACTGAGGCAACTATTCTCCAGTCCAATCTATGAAGGTCCATGGCAGAAAATCTGCTATACACAGAGAAACCCACGTCCTGCTATAAGATATAAAGGCATTTTGGGCAGATTACGCTTCTCTATTTATACACAGCCTAAAGAGATAATTGTATCGACATAAGCTGACTTCTCTGATTGTGGTCCAAGATTGGCTGCTAGGGATGATAACGCTAACATTCTTTTTGATCCTTGGTACTAAGTAATACAAAGGTGAATATCCTGATAATGATGGTTTTAAATGGGGAATTCTTTGTGAAAACTAATCAAAGTGGGCAACTTTAACATTGTTGGGTTTTGCATGTTCTGTTATGCTTTATATATGTTCAGCAGTAATGGGCGCTCCTAATGTTCAAAAACTACCTCCTGGTTACATGCACTCCAATTCTAGAGGGCACAGTACTATAACACAGTGTGTCTGCTTTATGCAAGCTTTCTGCAGAATGTAACTCTGAACAGGAGGAACAGCTGCACTGCTACTGATAAGGTGCTCTGTACTTTAGTGATTACTGCAAAATAAAGACAGAGGACTCTGTGACTTAGCTTTTGAGCTAGTCACAGATAATGGCTCATCTATTTTGACCTTGCCACAGAGAATATACTGTGAACACTTCAGTGCCTGTCAAGTTACAGAGGCACATGTAAAACTAGTTACAAGGGTGTTATTCCAGTCATAGGTTGCCTTAGTGCTCGTGATGGGCTAATAGCACCAACTACATTTCAAGTTAACTCAGGCTCATATTTACTTGAAATTGCCTTGATAAAGAAAATCATCACTGTATTGAAGCAGACACTCTTTTAAGCAAGACACAAGCTGGTTCAGACACCTGAGATCCACATGAGGTGGTGGATGTACAATTATCCAGAAAGTAAACATAAAATACATTGGGCCTCGTTCACCAGTATCTTCCTAAGTAAAAAGGTCCTAAAAATTATGTCCAATTCATAATATGACAGACAATAATCACTTAGCTGCCATGTTAGATGTATCTGCCCCACACGATAAGGCCTCATCTTATTCTTTTTAAGGCCTTCTATCCTGATATAGTAAAGTCATTCCAGATTATGCTACTATTGTGGAGTCACTATGTAAAGCACTAAGGACCTCCATTGACAACCGAGGACCCTGAACACAACCGGACACTAAAAGCCCTGCTCAGTTTCCAGTTGCCCATCTATTTACTACAGATACTTCTGATTGCAGACTTGGAGTACTGTCACAGGCTCACCCAGACGGTGCCAAACAAGTAGATGCTTTTATGTTCCAAACCCGGGATGATGTATTTGACTGTTGAGAGAGAAAAGGTCTTGCATGTGTATGAGGAATTAAAGGGGCGAACATTTCTACTGGGATGTCACGTTGATGACATATTCGACTGTTGAGGTAGAAGACCTTGCATCTGTATGGGGAATTGTAAAATGAAGAACACTTCTGTGGGGATGTCATTTTATGCTTCACACTGGCCACCAGGTGCTGACTACACTCCTGACATAAAAAGGGAACTGGACTTGTGGATATAAGAATTGCCAGACGGTCACTCTGCCTGCTGTCCTATACATATAATGCCATGTACTATTCTGGAAAACAAATTAAATATGGTGCCTGTCTATCCTGACTGCCACAAACGGGTGATACAGAGGATAAATCAGACATGGTAGTCATTGTTTTTGGCTGCCACATCAGTTGCTTAGTTTTCGGCTGCTTCAGAGAAACTGCCTCTACTGACTACTTACATTCTCAGATAGAAAAGGGGTGTCCTAAAAACTTGCAAGATGCACACCAAGATGAATGAGCTGGATGTCAGTTTGACAGATACACAAACACATGAAAGACAGAGCCAGCCGTCAACAAGCTAGAAGCAAGGTCTACAGCGATGTTAGGAAGGAGGATCCCTAAATTCACAGAAGAGTACACAGAAGAGACCAACACGGGTCAAGAGGGGACTCAGAACCAAATTCTGCAGAAGAAAGGCTGGGTTCAAATACGTACCTTCTGTGTAACGTAGAACGCCTTGCATCTGGCATACTTCCCCACTGAAGCACAGAAAAGCCCAAATGAAACTGCATCAGGCTGTGCACGTTTGCCTCAGACCCTGACACCAGAGAATGATTAGTCCATCATGACAGGCAGAGGTCAAAACACAGGCAGGAAGAATTATAAATCATATTCATATTCAAAATCCTGAAAGACAAGGCAAGTGTCAGAACACACAGACTTTGCGAGCAAACAGGAAAAACAGATATATGTAAGAGCTTCCCCTAAGGGGAGACAGCAATCCTTGGTCTAAAAACTGCAAGAGGGTGCCAGCAGGAAGACCAGAGGCTCTGAGTGAGTCAATGGGAATACCAGGAATGCCTGAGTACCCTGAACAAACTGCTGTTCTGTGGACATAGATCAAATAATAATTTACCCATTCATTTGGTTTAATTTCACAATCTTTGGACAATAAAAGGCATGTTCATGTTTCATAACAGCCTGTATCAGACAGTGTCAGAGACAGTAACTCAGAAAAGTGTCTCTAACAGCAGCTCCAAATGATAATGCGTTTAGTTACGGCAGCAGTGCAAACACATCTTTGCAGTGCTGGTACAGACAGGACTGCATACCCTTCATTATATCAGTGAATTATAAAACAGTGATCAGTAAAGATTTCTTTAAAACTTACTTTAGTAAAGTACTAATGTTTAGCAGAAAGATAAAGATGTTATATCAAGTTTCGATCAGTGTAATATGATCAGTAAATTCCAGTCCTCAAAAAGATTACTCTTTTAATGTTGGTAATGTCTGATAAGGAGTTACACTTTAAATGGTGCCCAAGTTCCTCGGTGGTCAGAATATCTGCTACGCCCTTTAAGGTGGAATGGGAAAATATGAACAAGAAGCAGGCAAATAAAAAGCTGACTTCAACTTTGTGTGATTTATGGTATCAAAATATCCCACCTACAGCTTTATGTAAAGATCTACCTGTAAATATTATATTTATATAACTTATGGTAGAATATATTTAGTGTTGGCTCTTATAAGTAGTACAACACCAGTGTGGAGTTTACATGTTCTCCCTGTGGGTCTCCTCCCACAACCCAAAGCCAAAGGTCAACTGGAGATGCTAGGTTACCCCTAGATGTGAGTGGGTGTGTAAATGTGCATGTCTGCATATCTGCGTTGTGTTGGACTGGCAACCTGTCCAATGTGTTTCCTGCCTTCCGCCCAATGTATGCTGAGATAGCCTCCAGCATTCCCCGACCCAGAACGATAACTGGGTTTAGATAATGAGTAAGTAAAAACTTATCCAAAAAACATTTCACCATGGCAGGCATTAAACGTGTTTATAGTACGTCTTATCTGAAATGGCTTGACGAACTGATGAAATGGCAGTCATTTGTTCAACTTCCATTGTCAGGACACAATGAAAGTAAATTTATTTCTTATTAGCTCACTGGTCTGCACAGCCTCAGCCTCAACTGACTCGACAGGCAAAATGTTATTATCACAGAGGGATTTTGCTTGATTTACCTTGTCTGCTTGTCTCATATTGCATTCTGACGGTTTTGTTGTGCTGTACTTTTTTTGCTAGGTGTTTATAAACTCATGTCACTGACAATGTTTTATCTGACTCCAGAGAACACATAGGGTATGGAATAAAATGTTTCCGTTTCAGCAGGCCTAATGGCTTCGGTTATTATGTTAAGGTTATTATAAATAGCTATGTTAAGTGAGTGCTTTGTAGCTGTACTTAAAGGGGTTTGTTAATGTGTCAGGACAAATCCTGTTAACATTTGGGTTCCGTAATTAGTTTTAATATATACATATATAGTAAATACCTGTTTTGTACTGATTTATTTTTAATGATAAAAAATGTATAATACAGTAATTATTACAAAACAATGTTAGGATACTTTAATTAAAAAAGACAGACATCCATGATTTGCTAAACCTCACAAAGACAAAACAGTCAATATTTCTACTAATTAAATATAAAGGGATGCTGTCTAGATGGCAGCACATGTTGCTTTAAAACGTGTATGTACTGTGCTGTGCTAACAGTGCTCTCACTGATGTTCTAGCTACCCACCAACACTCCCTAATACCATGACTGATTCTGGCTTTTAAACTGGTAGTAATTGGTACAGTCCTTTTCCCTGTTGGCCGGAAGAACACAACATTCAACATTTCCAACAACTAAGTGAAAGATGGACTCATCAGACCACAGCACATGTTACGACTTTGTGTCGGTCCATTTCAGAGGAGTTTCAAGTTGGCAGAGTTTTTGGATGTTGTTGATACATGGCTTCTGCCATGGCTTTTGCATAGGAAAGCCTTGACTTGCATTCGCAGATGCGATGCAGCAAAGAGCTGTTTTCATTGATAAGTGTTTTCCAAAGTAATCCCTATCCCATGTGGTTATAGACATTACAGAAGCATGTCAGTTTATGCAGAACATCAGAGGGATCACGGGCAATTAATATTGGTTTTTGGCCTTGTGATTTATGCACACAAACAACTCCAGATTGTCTGAGCCGTTATGGACTGTAGATAGTGAAGTATTTGCAATAAATACGTTGTAAATGTATTATAAATGTAATGGAGCTTGACATTAAAATCACTAAATTTTACTCAAATAAAATGTAAAATAGTTTCAGGCCAAAGGCCTTGTGAGGAGAGGACAGTAATGCTCTAGAGGTAATATATTACAGGGTGCCAGTGACAAAAACAGCAAGCACTCTGGTCCCTCTCCTAACAGATTTCTTGATTGAGAGAGAGAGAGAGAGAGAGAGAGAGAGAGAGAGAGAGAGAGAGAGAGAGAAAGAGAGAGAGAGAAAGAAAGAAAGAAAGAAAGAGAGAGAGAGAGAGAGAGAGAGGGCAATCAATGCACATTCATCAGCTTACTATGTCATATCATACTGCCATACAAAGATTTGTGTGAACTGCATTTATTCTACTTAACTTTTTATTCTTTATTTTTATTTTTTAGCATTGCTTGTTGCACCCAAATCCTATTAACAGTTAATGGGTGAAGTCTCAAAATTAACAAACAAACTGCACTAAACACCTATAGTGACTTAAAACACTAGTGTAGACTCAAAGTCATAAAGCCTGGAGAAAGCTGCACAACAAGGTAGGTGGGAAAATTAAGAAAGAAAAGTGAGAGTGAGAATTATATCCTGTATAGCCCTTCCAGACACCACAGCGTTTTCAAATTATGGGAAGGTGCATCTATCTGGACTCCTGGTCAAGGACAGTTGCAATCATTTGATTGTCATCACACCAGAGAAGCAGTGTGTCCCACAGGCTGACAGGAGAGCTTTCCCAGCACTTGACCAATAACAGACACAGAGACAGAGCTCTGGCCTGCACTCTAAACACAAACCAGAATGAAAACAGTGTCAGGCATATGACCAAAGACAATGACAGAGGACAATCACACACTGTCAGATAAACAGGATACAGTGTTAAGTTGTTGTGATTTACTTACACACATACTAATACAGTGGACACCAGCCCTCTCCTGGATATCAACCACCCTACAAAGCTGTTCTTATTCTAAACCAACCACAACTGTTGTAAATACGTTTTCCAGAGAGTCGTTACAAGCTGGGCGAAGTATGTTTCAGACTTCTGGGATGGAGCTAAACTTGGCAGAAAGGTCGATCTCCAAGAGGATAAGATCAAAAGGACAGTCCACTTATTAAATTCATCTGACAGTCACATCTCATCACATGTAACCACTATGTAACATAATGACAAAACGAACTCACTATCTTCCCTATAAAAGGCCCAACTATCAGTTACCGTCTGCAAGGCCCCTTACATCAAGTTCTACAATCATCACCAAAACAATCAGCAGCCTGGCACATGCAGACAATAGAGAGCGTTGAGATAGAACAGGATGTATATTTAGCCTCTGCCACGGCAGGTCAATGGAGTTCAGGGTCTCTTGATTAGTTCTTTGCACCCGCACACATAATCACACGCTGGTATTCGTGAGGATGTCCGCTGTGATTTGTTTTGTTGCAGGAGAGTTTATTATGCTTATACCTACACCTGACCTGTACCATAACCTCAGTAAGGTAAAAATTCCACTGGGTTTTTCTGCTATTGAACCCAAATTAGCTGCATCTGCAGAGAAAAGTGCAAGGAACAAAAAGTTTCCTCACTTGTCACCTCAGTGTCATTCATTCTTATCATGAGTACATTTGGGACTAAAACAGGCGCGCACACACACCCCTATACACAGTTATGTAACCGTGACTCGGGGGGCATAGCATCTCATTAATTTGACAGGCCTGTCTGAAAGAATGGCCATCAGCAAATAACTGTGTGTTGGCATTCGCTACACTTTCTGACCCAACTGAAATTAGACCAAATATGTCAACTGTACAACAAAAATTCACTGTTACATAGTCAGTGCTGAGAAGTGATGGTGGAGTCACAGCGGTCACTATGTGCTGAAGCACGCCCTCTGCAAAAGCTCTCAGTGGTTAAAGCTGGGTCAGCACACTATCCATGGAAGCTGCGTTCAGCTCCTCACCCAGGCCCGGGGGCAGAGGCAGGGCAGTGAGGCATAGTGGAAAATTACTAGAGATTGAGACAAACAAAGGAAGTTCAGATTAAATTCACAGTGAAATAAGAACGTCATGTAGATTAAACACTATTACTCATACGTGGAATACTTTACTGAGCTAGTTCAAAAGGTCCCAAAATAGAAAAAGAAAGTTTTTAAAAACAATGAATTATTCAGGTCTTTACAAGATTATATTATGATCTAAACACCAGGCATTAATTATAACATATACAGAATTATACATAATCATAATTTATACTTTATATTGGGATGTGTCAGCCCTATGCCATTAATTGTAATCTGTGAAAATAATACATATGATCTTTTTTGTTTCAAAATTAACTAGAATTCTCAGCAGAATGTGAAGAAATAAGTTTTAACAGTGTGTCAAAGTCATCTGAAGTGGTGCTTGATAGTTTCTGAGCATTTTAGAATTTTTCTATATTTCTGCATAAATTTGACCTAAAACTCAGATGTGATTCATGTTACGAATCTGAATGTGTATATTAATCTAAGTGCATATATAGTAGATAAAAATGTATTCAAAAACTTTAAGTAGACTGAAGAAAGTATTATTAGCATTACCCATGAACACCTTTATTTCTAGACAACTTAACAGAATAAAACTTAATAATAACACAATATGATTTTAAGTGTTGAAAGCTATTAACATTCCCCCTAAAAGTTCCATGGAATAGTTTAAGAAATAATACAAAAATGGCACATCTCAGAAATTTCTGTGTCCACTACGGCAGCTAAGATAACATTAAAAGCAGGTACAGCTGTGATTGGTCAGAAAGTTGGTACATTTAGCCTTTTATTGTAAAGCCTCAATCTTACTTATTGCTCTATTTTGCTGGATTTATTTTAGGAAGTATTTATTTTATATACCATCATATATATAT
>CM067481.1:13551694-13603037 GCA_034552555.1 Semaprochilodus insignis | reverse complement strand
AATAGCATTTCATTGTCACCTGCCACTTAATGTAGCAATGTAGCACATATTTATTTAATATGAGGAATTTATGTACATATACAGTATTTTCTATATGAAGAAATGTATGTATGTATATTCACATATATTAATATATATTGCACATATATTTAATAAGATTTAAAAGATGTATAAGACATGTTTGTTCCATTTGGGAACTCTTAAAAGCTGGAGTTATTGTAAGAGATAATCAAAGCATGCAATTTGATTATTTCTCATTGTGGATGATTAAAAAAAAGTGCGGTCTAAGACTAGGCTTAATGGTTATCAGGGAAACTGATCCTAGAATTTCAGTAAGAGGAATAAAAATGAGCCATTAAAATGACATTTATCAAATAATTACAAAGGCTAAATCCATTTTTAAATCCAGTTTTGTAAACGTATGTGTAAATGATTGTGTGTGTGCAGCATCCTGTTTTGAGACAACCTGCAGTGAACATGCTGAGTGTGTAGAAAACATCGGCAGCTACTTTTGCAAGTGTGATCCAGGCTTCACTGGTCCCCGCTGTGAGGAAGGTACAGTAGTGGCATAACTATCTGGTGGGCTAAAGTCTTTACTGGGCCCATCATACAGATACTGATTAATTTCTTACCAACATTCCTGACCAGTTAGCTTCCATCAACAGCCAGTTAAAGCATCTTATCCATGAACCATTTTCAACCAGATTCTTCACAACCAGCCACATGGTATATTCACTACTAAAAGTTTTAAAATGCTTAAAATAAATAAAATATGGAAAACATTCCATTCAAAATATCTTACTTTAGTATTTTTTAATTAACATTTTTATAATAATAATAATAATAATAATAATAATAAATACTTATTATCACTTTATAATTTCATATGAGGAGCACCTCCAGGCATCAAAAAGTGTATGTGTGTGTCTGTGTGTGTGCATGCTATGATCATTTTCTACTTTTTCAGCTGTAGACTGTGGGCCACTCAAGAAACCTGTGCAGGGATTTTTGCAGTGTAATCATGTTTATGGAGAGTTTCGGTTCAGTTCCTCCTGCCATTTCCACTGCGAACATGGCTATACACTTAACGGTTCACAGAATCTAAACTGTCAGGACTCAGGGAAATGGAATACTGACACTCCTGAATGCAAAGGTACGAAATGTGGATTTCCACCATTGATAAGATTGATATTGCAACCTTGTACATATACACCATTTCTGTTTATAACTGTGGGTCGTAGTTTGTGACGTGCCAAAACATGAAAAAATGCAAGTAATTTTTATCTATGTGATAAATGAATCCTGGGCATATGCACCAACAACACAAAAACAGATTCCAAATTTAGTTGTGAAAACATTCATATTGCAACATACAGTTTATGTTACAACCAAACTACCCCTCCTGTGCATTTAACTAATGCCACTAAATTACATACAAATAAGATTTCTACTATAATTATTACACTATTTCAGCTGTACATTATTTGTAGACTACAACTGCCAAGGCCACTTGACTACCATACTTGAGTGGGGCTCCTTTCCCCCTTTATGCAGGCAATAGAGAACTGAGTCCCATTCACGCCAGCAGGACGTTTTGGCCATTTCTCCAAGTGTTAGCAATTATTTTTCCCCTTAATCTTGTGGTTATTTTGGTGATTACTAGAATGTTTTGTGGGTCTTAGTGTTTATCACTATTATAGGCAGACACTGATAATCTGTGTACGTGTAGGCGGAACATCTGATGTTGAAATTATACAATCTCAATATGTGATATATGTAGCAATGACTTAAACACTGATTGATTTAAATACCCAATAGCTCGATGACTATGATTTAAACGTTACTGATATTTAAGGCAGAATGCACATAAGACAAAGCATATGGGTTTTGGAACTCAAAGGTCTTGAAACTCTAAGGTCTATTTGCTTTTTGAAAATTGCAGTTGTTCAGTGTCCTTCGATTACTGTTGCCTCCTCTGAATTGAGCATGAACTGCAGCCATCCTATCGACACAAACAGCTACAACTCCACCTGCACATTCAGCTGTAAGGAGGGCTTTGAGCTGGTAGGCTCCCTTGCAACTCACTGTGACTATACAGGACAATGGACACACAAGACACCCACCTGCACAGGTACTAATTCAATTCTTGCAAAAAGAGTATAAGATAAATGAAGTTTTATTATCTTGCAGATTAGTAATTTAGCTTCACTGACATTTTATGGACATGTTTGTCTGTGTGGAAGTGCAATCAGTTCTCACAATGAGTCTGGCAGAAAGGCAAAGCCTCTCCCTTCCTTTCTTGTGAAAGAGCTTTAATAACATTGTGTAATATGACCAGTTTTTTCATGCCTTGCACAATGACTTTGGAAATCAGGGGAAAAAAAGCTGACTTTCATTGCACCAGGTCTTCTGGAACCCCCTTGTGACCCCTAAAAAGGGTCAAACGACCTGTGCTGGGAAAAGTTTTTCAAGACGCATGTGCATAGTGCAGTCTCATTGTTTTACCACTGCCCTCACTTATGTCACTCCAGTTGTGTCTTGTGGCACCCTGCTGACCCCTGCAAAGAGTCACATGATCTGTGCTGATCCACTGGGAAAATTCTCCTTCCATTCATCTTGCACTGTAAGCTGTGAGAAAGGATACACCCTAAGGGGGGAAAACACAGTCACCTGCCTGAAGACTGGCAACTGGTCTGCAGACGCACCAACATGTGAAGGTATAGTATGCATGTGACTCACAAAAGAAATTTAACTGGGTCTAAATACTGTGATCCAACTCATAGACAAGAACATTCTATTCAACACAGCCTGAGCCACAGCATTAAGCTTTGAATCTGAATCTGAGTGTAACTTTGACAAAAGTTGACAAAATTCTGTTAATCTAACCGTGGAATGACAAAACTGACCAACTATTGTCCATTAAAGCTCTGCCCAGCCACAACTGTGGCCAAACTAAATTGAGTCCTAATGCATAGCCAGAAAGTTTGTGATTTTTTTTTTTTTTGTATTTCTGTATAAATTTGATTTCATTAGATTTTCACACAAGTTCTAAAAGTAGATAAGAACCAAATAAGACAAAAATATTAGACTTGGTCATTTATTTGGAAAATAATCCAATATAACATAACTGTGAGTGGCAGTATCTTGTGTGACCAGCATCTTGTGTGGCCCCCTTGTGCAGCATTAACTGCAACTAAACATTACCGATAACTGTTAATTTGTCCTGCACATCGGCTTGGAATTTTAACCCATTCCTTCATACTACAATTCTACAATTGTGGTTCTACAATTACCACCTGTCCATTTGTTTCTCCATAACATTTGTTAGCCTCCTTTACTCTGTTCTTACTGTCCACTCTATTAGACAATTCATAGAAATGTATTGGTTTTCCTGACATCACAAAAACAATAAATTCAAAACAAGATTTTTTGCAGCCTATTTTTTATTAATAGGATGCATGGAGTGGTGAGTCAACAGTAAGTTTCAACTTTAGCTATATTCAAATGCCACATCAAACTCGTTGTAAAGCAAGTTAGTAGGGCTGGCAGTCACGGCACAGTTGAGTTGAGCAACCTACCGTTCCTTCTGCAGACATTCATGGTTTTATTCCTTGAGATAACATGTTGTGGTCTTGTTTCTGACTATTGGCAACACATGAAAAAGATGCAGCCTGCTATAAACAGACCGGTTGTTGTTTATAACCGCTTGTAACTTTCACTTACTTAACCTACTGGAAAAACAGGAACACCATTACTGCTTGTCCCTTAAAGTCTTATCTATCTACACAATCAAAGCTGATATTAGCCATCTGTGAACAGTTTTCAGGGACTGTAAATGGGACAGTAACAAACAAAGGAAGACTGTTGGCTGTCAATTGGTGCAGGTCCAGATAGAGCTGATTGTTCTCTTATCACAAGGTCCAAAATAATGCCACTTTAGTCAAGGTACTTCTTTGTAGTGCTCTTTGATAGGGGGATCATCTAGCTAGCAAGGCCAAAGAGCAGACTAAAATAATCTTGAAGGTGAACGTGAGTGTATGAAGTTGCCCAAGTATCTTTGTCACATCACTCTTGTTTAGAACTCTGGACTCTGGAGTGCTATATATAGCTTGAATGGGCATAAGGTTATGAAGATCTGTGCATTTTTGTTAAATAGGCCATTCATCTGGGTTAACCTTAAAGGGGGAACCTTGACTGGTAGGACTTAAATGCCTTAAAACAGTGTAAATAAATACCCACCACTATTCAAATATAGGTTATCAAGCATATGGGAGTGTTGCTCTACATGTAGGCCACCATTGTCACACTGTGATGATGTCATATGCAGCAGTTCTCGTGAGTGTCACTCTCTAACTAAAGCTGGAAAGACTGAATGATATAATAGGGGGTTAAACAAGATATTATGTTCACTGTTTCTCGCTCAGTGGAAAAGAGAGAAAGCAACCACTTGAGGTGGCAACAAAAAATGATGGTCTACCAGTAAAATGACATCACATGATAATATTTAATAATAAATGAAGTACTTTGCTTGGTTTGTATTTTGATGGTTTTGGATATGTTCATCATATTGAGACCTATATACAGGATCAAAACAGTAAGGGTACCCCCTTAAACGAGTGTATGTAATTTGTATGTCATTTGATCAGATATACCCAAACATGTTTGCCAGTTTGTCATGTGGTACCAAGGAAATGTACTAGTTTATTCAAAAGTCGTTTGTTACCACATAAAGTACATTTTTAAGTTACCATTATTTTGCTAATGCTTTTTGTAAATGCTTTGCATTTCCTTTCAATAATTTAGTTTTACCTTTGCGAATGCAACTGCTTTTATAAACAAACGCAAAGTATTGCAAGGAATTGCAAAGTTACTGAAAACACTTTNTAGATACATACAAAAGAAAGAAATAAAGTCTGGTTTAAGATGAAAAACATAGAAATGTCTCAGTCTCTGTTTTTCTGTCTCTTTTTTCTCACCAACACACAGCTGTTCAGTGTGAGCCCCTCTCTCTCTTACCTCTTGCCCAATCGTACAGCCCTCCTGTGCCCTTCATGAACTGCTTCCATCCCAGAGGCAACTTCAGCTTTGGCTCTGAGTGTATGTTCCAGTGTTCAGACGGATATAGGCTGAATGGAAGCAACAAGCTGATCTGTACATCTACTGGGCTTTGGACACATCTTCTGCCTACCTGCGTCCGTAAGCCTTCACGAAATGAACCTCCTGTGATCACACTTTGCTTACACTTTTTAAATTTTAAAAGCACAAATGAACTGTTTCTCGTTTATTATATATTTCTCACAGTATTACATATTTCTCTACATAACTGTAATATAGTCAATGAAATGATATGAACAATAACCACTCAATACTGTGCACATGTCAGAGGCCACCATTAATTTACATTAGAACACTGAAACTGGACATCTGAGATATGGAATAGAGGTGTACGAATTGATGAGCCTACATTTATAAAATGCTGAAAGGAAGTCCAAAAAATTGAAGCACATGGTGAACATCATTAAATGGTGAAAAATATTACATCTAGTTGTTGGTATTTTCTGTGAAACATGTTGACATTAAATTAATAAAACAACTTGATATAATACGACGATATGATCAAATAACCGAGAAAGCTGTGCAACACTGAGACATACTTAAAGAATGTCTTTGTATTTGACACACAGCAGTAAAATCTGAGGCTATAACTAACTTTAACTATTAATAATTACAACAATTAATTACAGTATTTATCATGTAGGAATGTTTTGATGTTCCTAAGCTCAAAACAGTAAATGATATGTCTTAAAATGATGAATTAAAATCTAGACTACAGTATTTCAATTTACTTTTTACATGCCTTAAAAAACTGTAAAAGTAACAGCAGTTATTAGTGATAAGTCATAGTGAACTTGAATCCTGGTGTAAGTGGAGAACGTAACAGGGTCAGGGAGTGGGAGTACGCGATAGGTGTGTTTAATAAAGTGGCCAGTGACTGTTGACATAAAAAACATGCATATGCAGCTTTAACCATGATTAAGGGCCTCGTGTGCATGTGTGTGTTTCAGCGGCGGAGATGCCATTAGGCACCAGCCTGCTAATGTACACTGCCATTGGTGCTGGGTCATCACTTGGACTGCTGATGGTAGGAGGGCTGTTCCTATTAGTGGTGCGGCAGTTCACGAAGAAGGGTAAGAGACATCCTCTTCTCTCCCAGTAGAGGGCTCCACGGAACAGCCCAGTGATTTTGGGGGCCGACTGATTCCTAACAATCAAATCTTCTATGCAGTTACATGTGTGAGTTTTGATTTGTTTCTTTCCCACTCCAGCTAAATTCACACCAGATAACTCACCTTGGGAGGGGGATCTGAATCCAGCCTTCGAGGACATTTAGCTTACAAAAATGTATTCAGTTACCAGCATTTCTATTTGGGGCTTTCTGTCTCAGCTATTTCCAGCTTTGTAGCATTTGTCAGAATATAAGATAAGGTTTTCAAATCTGGTGTAACTTTAACTTGGTTTTAGCTGCATATCTTTATATCTGAAATGTAAAAAGACGTGGTGTGATTTTTCATGTTTGTCCTGTAAGTCATGAACTGATTTCATCTGTACACTTGCTGCTTGTGCAAAAGTCAGTTAGACAGAGTTAATTTGGTTAATATCAGTTCCAGTTAAGCCAGCCAGTGTAAGTTATGCAATGTAAGCTGTAAGTTTTTCAATGAAAAAATGAAGGGTAAAAGGTTAATAGGTGAAAAAAAAAAATTTCCTATATTAATTTCTGACTGACTAAATAATTTAAACAATTAAAATGATACAGGAAGAAACCCACAGGTGTTTCTGTTAATCTGTCTACTGTGAGAAGAAAGCAGCACTATGGAACTGAAAGGTGTAGCTGTCAAGAACCTGTTACTGAGAAAATAAACAGACATTTAAAAAATGCTGGTGTTTTTAGAACAGTGGACTGACCACCCCAGACCACCCCAGTCCAGACCTCAACATTACTTAATGTGTGTGGGATTACATAAATTGTGAGAAGCAGAAAATACTTTTAAGAAGGAACTTTGGGTGTGTGGAAAAATATTGATTTCTTTTAAATAGTTGTAATAAAGGGGAATAAATGATGATAATATGCAGTTATAGTTAGGTATTGAAGTCTCTGTGTAGTTTTCTGTTAAATATGTGTCCTGCTTTTTCTGATGGCCATTTTGACTGGAAATAAAGCTGTATGTTTGCCACAGTATATTAGTGTATGTTTTCAGACTGAAACAAATATACTGCTACACAGTACACAAGTCACCAGTTAAACAATACACAGAACATTCTAGATACAAAAATATCAAATATTAATAGAAAATATAGGAAAATATTAATAGAACAAATTAGCAATATTCTCAGAACGTTTTAGAACAAAAAGAAATCTAGCTGATAAGGTGTTTCATCTGTGTACATCTACTAGAACAATACATGTACCAGTTTTCATCTTCCCTCTTTGTACATTTGTAGTGTTACATTTCAGATATGTTAATACTTGATTAGTATCTAAAAGGTAAATATTGTGACACTAAATTGAGTAAACGTCAGAAGATCAGTTATCTGTATATGTATAAAAATATGAAGAAGAAGAAGTGGGGGTGTGATCAGCATGTTTGCAATAATATGATCTTGGGTATCATTTCCTCATTGATTCATAACATTGTCTATTATTCACTCACAGATACAGTAGATTTATAGATGGCCAGATAAGTCTATATGTTGGCATGGTCTGTTGCCAAAGAATGACAGCAGGGTCATTCCTTAGCGTCTGGGTATCTCTCTCTCTCTCTCTTTCTCTCTCTGGTGGTAGAGGATAAAGACTGGCCCCCTCTGTGGCTCCCTGCAGTCAGATTGCTCACACACTCAGTGTTCTTTCCAACCTGGCCCTGGAGCGGTCAGCCAGGCGAAGCAGGGCATGCTGCCTCTGGGCACTGTGCCCATTGTCGCTCACTTCCCGCCCGCAGACTGACCTCTGCCCGTTCACCTTGGTGTCCAGGAGGGAGGGGTCTTCTGAGACTCAAGGGGGTGGGGGTTTGGGTCTGAAGCCTGTTCATGTATCCGTGCAGTGGAGTGATAGACATGTTTGATTCTGACTGCATTTAATTGTTTATTCTTATGGCAGCTCTGTTTCGAGTCAACAACTGCTGCTGAGACGAATAGGAAAGATGTTCTAAGTGCTAATTAAAAAAGTATTTCTCCTTTATTTTTAGAACTTTAAGACATTTTAGACCTTTTTAGGCCCTTCCCCAAACTGTGCAGTTTAGTTCACTGCTGTTTTACAATTACAAATATTACAAATATCTCTTCTGCTTCTTTTTCAAAATTTCAGCATAATTAGAATGTAAACACATTTGTTCACAGTGGTGGTGAAGCTACCTCATAGAAAGTTATTACACAGAACGGTTATGAATATGTTACCTGAAGCCTGCCCTGAGATGTTGTTTTACAATAGTTTTGAGATAATTTTGGCTTGCAGGTTGTTTAGTAGGGTGTTACATGGCAAAATAGAACCCAAAGAATATTTTTTTTCATATTTACCATTTTATATTTACCACTGTTTTACTTATATCAACAACAGACATAAAAAATCTAGCCATTGTGACTTCAGGTTCCTATCACCCAGTGTAAAAAATTCTCTTCCCCAGTGTGAAGAATCAGATACTAAGCTTTTAAAGGTGGTTTAAAGGAATGATTTATAAGATCACGCAACCTGCCGAATTCGTACTCCAGTAGCGGTCAAGCTATCACCAGAACATGCACAGTCGTTCCTCCTTCCCCTTCAGTTAACTCCTGTTTTGCTTCTATTTATAGCAGTTATTCTTGACGCAAGCGAGCAGCAGTGGTCGTGACAATGGTTGTTTGGTAGATAATAGACATACAATATCAGATATAGTAGATATCTCTGTAGCCCAGTCCATAGATGTCTTTAATGTATCATAAAACTTGATATTTCTTCACGTTCTGTTGATAGTTTTATTTAATTTTGTAATCTTTTAAACTATAAATCTTACATGTTACTCATATAGCGGAGGTTTTAACAGGTAAATAAGCGGTATACCATTATTTCCAAAGTTGCACTGTCAGATAGATTTGTTTATTTTACACATGTTTTATTTTCAGTTATCCACATGTCCCCAAACTTTTGATGGACACTGTATATAAAAACTCTATGATAGAATCTGCAAATGGTTCTCATATAAATAAAGCTAAATCTCTCAATGCTCAGATATAGACCGATTGTAAAATACCCATCAATGAATGAATGAAAAGACTGTGATGGCACAGAAGGACAGATCAGATAAGGTGCACCTCTTTCGCGAAACACGGAGGTCTGCTATGGTGAAGCCGCCGCATCTGTTTCTGCAGTGTCCCAGCGTGATGCCAATTATAACGCTTAGGAGGCAGAGGGTTTTCTGCCCATTCTGGCACGGCTGCTGTAATAAATAACCGATCAGCTGACTGCCAGTCTCTTGGCTGCTATCAGAATAATAACGAGGCTATTGGTGCCCGCTGTGACCGCATGATAGCCGTTTGATTATTTTTCCTTCGCCTTGCATAATGAGCGAGCCAAGTGCCTTCCCAGTGCCAAGGAATGCACCAGAGACTGGAAGGCATGGCCAAGCAGATCAGACCCTAAATGCAGTGTGGAGTGTATAATGATTGTTGGGTCTGGAGGATCTAAACACCGCATGTCTGGAATAGCAGGTATTGCTGTTGCCCTAAAGTTCAATTCATTTGACCAGGATGTGTTTTGATTTAACATTCACTTCCATTTTTCACTCCTGTCAATATGTTTGCATAGTTCTTTTGTGTCTTGAATGTGGACACCTAAAAAGGGGCTTAAGAGGTTAAGGGTCCATATCCTACATCTTTCTTGCATTTTATTTTTCTCTCTTAAATCCCTTAAATATCATAATTCATTTTGGACACTATTTGGATCCTCTGTACTTCAGCACTAATCATACAGTTTTGTTTATGCCTTCATGAATATTCTTGGATATCAATTTTGTGCACAATCACTGTATTATTATTATTATTATTATTATTATTATTATTATTTTCTCTCTCAAAACATTTAACCCTATACATTGACACATGCCTATATGTATTGTGTCTTGTTCAGTGAGCAGTTTGGCCTGACGATCAAAATCCTCAAGGATGTTGGGAAATATAAATTGCACTCCTTATGCATGTCTGAATCATTTGGAAGGTTATGCAACGACACATTTGCTCAAAGAGCACCGCTGCTCATCTTTGTATTTCATCCCTCACCCCTACTTGGCAGGACCAGAGCCTGATGAAAGACAGTTAGATTGTTCCTGATCATCGACTTACAGCCCTTGCATCTCCAGCTCTGATTTCAGCCTCAAGAAATCTGAGCAGCCCTGAGTCGCAGAGAGTGAGGGTTCACTGCTGGGGCAAGAAGGCCCCAGGTTTCATATCTAAATGACATGCCTCGCATTTTCTCCTGACATGGCTCAGAACCGAACCCACCCATCCATCCATAGCCATAGCGCTCCCTCCTAACCCCGGCATGAAGGCATTCCAGTGGGTGGTCCCTGCTGATCTGAAGGTAAAAAGAAGGCTGAAGAATGTGAGTCATCCTGCATGTGAAGGTGGGGAACACAATACTGGCGTTCATTACTGAACTGAACTCTCTTAATGCTGGCCTTTGAACCTGTCCTGTGGAAGGGCCACAAAGCTGGGCATTCTAACCAGCACCTCTGAAACATTAACATGAGGACAAGTCATGTAGGGGTGTCTATATGATACTGACAGGGGAACTGCGTCCTAGATCATCTGAACATTATATTTAGTGCACCAACAATATGTTCGCCAAATCTGGTGAGGATAGTCATTTTGTGGCAGTGACTGACTCTCATTGGCCATTTATTAGAAAAGCCTTTTATGGGGTCCACTTTGCTGGTGTACAACAGCCAATTTGTTTCCAAAAAGAATTTGTGTCAGTAGTTGTCAGTGGCATCCCTGTTTAGTAGTAGTCCACCACCAACATAATATTTTTTCAACAGCTGGTCTGTTAATGATAAATAAGGTAGGTTGTAGGTGACACTGAACAGATAAGCTACATACCAGCCACTTCATTAAGTACACCTACATGTATCTAAGCTCATTGTCCTTTTTATTAGCTCTACTTACCACATAGGTGCACTTTATAGTTCTAAAATTACAGACTGTCCAGCCCATTTATGTTGTTCTTCAGTGGTTAGGAGAACCAAGAAAAGGGTGCATACTGACTAACAATGTATGCAGCGAAACAGGTGGACTACAGTCTGTACTTGTAAAACTATAAATTGCACCTATGTGGCAAGTAGAGCTGACAAAATGGACAGTGGACAAAGTTTTTCTAAAGTGGAAATGTCCTTTAAGATACTAATATCAGACCTTCAGCAGACATGAGCTGATATTTCTTCTTTATAAATGACTAAGCTTAAAATAAAGCTAGGTTTAATAGAAACATTTAACTTCCAATTACATCTAATCACATTCTGGCTACTCAGAAACGGCCATACACAGCAACAACATGACTTTTAGGTTTGTTTTTTTGCAGAAATTCTTTTTTGCCCTCAGATATCCGATTCAGCATCTTCTGCTGTTATAAGGCACATAGTGGTACCCAATGATACAAATAAGGCATCTGTAGTGGACATAGCTATGTGCTAATAATGTGGATGATGTGTATCTTTTTTGAGAACTATGCCAGACATACTTTTATTAAGTCAGTTGTTCCATATCTGTGCTTCACAACAGATGGGCTACAATCTGGCTATAGTATTGTGCAAAAGTCAGACCAGCCTTCACTCACTTCATTTTCAGTTAAAATGGTCATTAAGTAAAAGTTAACTTTTCAGTAACCAGAAAAGCAGAAAATTACATAGAAGCCTCAACAACGAAACTCAGTATCATTGTTTACAGTATTTAGTGCGCCCACTCTTTATTACAGCTTCCATTCTTTTTCAGGACACTTACTTCTGTTTTTTTTTTTAAATCTATATAGAGATTTGTCTACCACCACAATTCAGTCTTAGAAGTTGGTTGGATTGTCTGCTTTTCACAATCTAAGTAATTTCAGACACATTCAGTGCTGGGGTCTGGAGTGGAATTCCTATTTGTTTCCTTTTCCCAGTAAGGGTTTCTTGACAGCTACACATCATTTTAGACCCAGAGCACCGAGTGGTCTTCTTACAGTGAAAGGGTGGACATAAGCACCTGTGAATGTTTTCTTGATTATGTAATTTCCTCAAAAATATCACCTGAAAAGTGAATCTTGTACTTATGACTGTACTGTCTGATAAATTAATAAATAAAGGCTGACCTCAGACTGTATATCATACTTTGTGGATATTATTATTCAACATTAAGTTTAAATTTTCTGGCTTTAGTTAAATCAAAAGCCATACCTGTTATTTGTACATGATCTTTTTGTACTGATCAGTCATTTATTTAATTGTAAATTGAGTCAAACCATTGAAACAGATTACAGACAGGACACACACCAATAAATAGAAATTACACAGAATCAAGAACAATTACATTCTCATCATTACTTATCCTCATTAATCCCAGAGTGCTTCACAAACACACAACATGCACACAGATCACCTCACACTCAGGAGGCAAAGTAAGAGTCATGCATGGAATACAGCCGGTCAATTGGCGTCAGGAGGGATGCCTCCCCCGATGACATGCACTCCCCCAGGTGACACAGAGGGTCATCGTCCGCGTCGTTGTAGAAGGCCTCACAGCCTGAAGAGAGAGATACCAGGCTCAGAAAAATGAACTATAATCTGCGTACCGTGTGGGTAGACAGCAGTCTTTGACTTGTTTTACCATATGGGTTCATGTGGTCCCCGGGCATCTGAGGAGGGGTTAGGCCTTGGCGGAAAGGGTCCAGCTTAAAGCTGTGGGCTTCCAGAGACACAGCCTGCTCCTGCTGGTGGGCTACAGACACATACAAGTCCACATGCTTCAGTTCTGCTGCCAGTCCACAAGAGGGAGCTGTGACAGGGAGGAAAGAAAAACCACACTGCAGCTTACACACACCTGCTGCCTGCTCAAAGTTTGGGGATACTTACATTCTTAAATAAATTAGCATGATTTCTTACAGCTCATGACTCTCCTAGCAAAACCATCTCTACCTTTCATTTCCAACAGTCATATACAAAACCTTAAACCTCCCTATGTTTTAGTGAAACAATTCTGCATTTTTTGTGCACAATTTCACCTTTGACACATGGCAAGAAAATAAAACAGAAAATTTAAAATGTGCCATGATTTTTGAACAGACCACATTTTGTTTTTGCCCTCTGATGTGCTTTTTATTAGTGTTTCATTACAAAATGCTGTATATGCATATACATTTTTGCAATATTTTTTTGGGTTTAATGAGTCTTTGAAAATAATAACAGCTAATGTGTAAAAGAAAATGCATTTTATTTTTCCAATAAATTGGTATTAATCATAAAATAACACTGATATTTCTTGTATGTGCAAAGCCCACTCCCAACAACGCAGGTAATGAAATAAGAAAAACAAAACCTTTTTTTTCACTTGAAAATTCCCCAAAGTTTTGCAAATAACTCTACCTGGAAATCACATTTCGCTCATCTGTTTTATTTGCACTCATCAGCACCCAAACCCTTCAAATGTTTCACTATTAAATCATTCATAAGATTTTTATTATGTGTGTTAAACTATAGTTTGCTAAAGGCAGAACACAAATCACAAAACATCAAACACAGTTTAACCTCCTATTTACACCAAGAAAGACACTTTGATGGACAAGAAGCTGAATTCAATTGAAAAATAAAATATAATATAATATAAAATAATGACTTTTATGCATCATTTGAAAACAGCAGCTGCCGTTTATACTGTGTGAGAATTGCATAATGAATGGACAGACAGAAATGGCCCAAAAGTGCTTGGAAAGACGTCTGGTTCCATTGACTTACATTAAAGTTAAATGAGGTTTTTGGCCTCTCCTGTAAAGTTGCCATTTTGGAAATACTTGTTTTTCTTTGGACAGCAACGATATAAACAGTAATTGTGCAATAACATGTGCAGGGGTGTGATTTGACCATTGGGCACCTTTGTTTTGCGTGCATCTTTATTTTTTAAATAAATTAAAAAAGGTTTTGTTAACATAAAACAAATCCTTTGGGTACATTTAGCATGGATGTGCATATATTATCCAGAGTCATGTTCATCAAAGCATCTTTCCTAATATGTAGAAGTTCAAATTGTTGTACATGACTGTAACATTAAAAATCAAACATAACTTGCACAATTACAACTGTGTCACTCAGACAGCTCAGTCAGCTCAGTAGGGACTCTGAGTGTTGTATGGTCTGAGAGTGGCGGAGTGGACAGTAGTATGTGTAGAGCATTGAGTGAAAGGGTTTGTACCAGATGTAAGTGTTTGGGCGTCTCCCTGCTCCTCTGGGGACTGGCACTGCTGCTGCTGCTGCTGCTGCTGTCGTCTGGCCAGTTTCTTCATCTACAGTTCATTCCAGATAAAGATACTGTGCTTAGAGCTGTGAACCCAGCTACTGAACAGAGTCAAAATGAAATAACTTATATGACTTATATGTACTTTCTCATTTTCAGTGATCCACACTTCTGCAGCACGTAAGTGTAACTCAGATAGTCCAGTCATTTGAAATGGTTTCCGCTGAGCTGACAGTACTCGATTTTTTCATATTTGCTTTCTTTTCAATTAGTTAGGTTAACTTCAAATAACCTTCCTTGTGTAATCTTCTGGCATCAGTTAATACATCCCATTGTATTAAATAGATGGTTTCATGCAGGTATGAATAAATGGCTTAGATAAATATAGAATCACCTGTTTCTGAGGAGCTTAATGCATATTTGGCATGTTGTTAGCATTCTACAGGTGAACTGGTAAACCACCATCATGGTGAGAATAACATGAACACAAAACATCATGCCCATTGAAATGGGATTTTTTAGAATGGGTGTTTTTGTTGCTCTGTTGCTCTCAACAATATGGCTAAGCAAAATGTTACATGCTACATTTTGTCCTACATACATTATTTCCAGGGTAAAGCACGGGATCCTCTGAATTAAAAGTCTCTACATCCATGCTAACACTCCTGTGCACTGAACTGGCGCTGCATTAAAGTAGGTTTGCAATTAAACTTCAGCTCTAACTTATAATAACAGCAGCTACTCCTAAGGTACTCTACCACTACCACCAGAACCATTATGCTATATGAAACTTGCTGGTTTGTTTGGGGTATTTTTGCTAGGTTGCCATTCTTGTGATTTCAATTCAGTGCACAGCAGTGGTATGGTCACATGTAGTAAAATTCATATTTTGACTGTTTTACAACCTCATAATATAGAGGATCCAGTGACTTTCAGAGGTAAAATAAAGATGAGAAATACAGTTAAATAACCTCTTGGACCTCCTCAATGTCTCAAAATAAGCATTCTAGGGGGTCCTTAAAAATAAACTTATTGTGACGTTATGCTATCCGTTAGGGAAACATAGACTCTCTAATACAAATTTATATATAGGTAATTGTTTACCTGCTTCTCCCACAATCAGCAAGCTTTTGTCTGTGATAACCAACTAGAGATGCGACATTGATCTGCATTAGGGTGGCGCTAATGCAAACCTGTTCACTCATAATCTAGCAACTGTCCGGGATACCTCTGAAAATATACGGGAACCATATAAATAAACCTAAACCTAGTTTTCCAGAGGGACCAGAGGAAAGAGTGAATTGTTAGGCACTTCTCAATCAGACGTCCAAAGAGCAGATGTGTAAGATCTCAGTTAAAGTATTGAGAAGCAAACTAGAAAAGAGCATTTTCTGAAGAACTGTTAAACCAGTCAGCTCCACTATTGCGAGTGAATTGGCAGGCTGCCAATGCTGGAGTAACCAGCCAACATGGGACCCCTCATCTACCAGGGGGTATTTCACACTCTACATAAGCTTTTTTGAGGTTAGAAACCATTTTGACGTCCACAGTGTGTGATAATTACATCCATCTTTATCATAAGCAAACCCAGTTTTTACCCAGAGTTCCTAATATGGCCCTGTCTCTGACTACAGATTGACGAGACAAGGAAGCAACCCACGAAAGACAGTGTGTTAGGTGACTAACAGCACATTCACCATGGCACTTACGGCTTATTACGGCTCATTGTTTTTATAATATAATATAATATATGTTTATAATACATTTTATAATATATAATATATAATAACATGTTTCATAGGAAAGATTAAACATCAATGTTTAATATCTCTATTTCTAGAGATATTAGACAATGCCATATTTATCCTGAGAAGACAACCCAGTTATATTAAGTGTGTCTCCTCTTGAGTTTTAGTAGACCTCAATAAAAAAAGTCTGCAGCTAACCTAAAGACGAGAACTCAACCTTTTCTCATCCAAGACTAAGAGCCGTCTCAGCTGTGATGGTTTGCTATTGTGTTTTTTGTCTGGGCCATATGTCTTTATGTCTAAAAGGAGAATCACCCTTTAGTCTTCTGGACCATCAGAGAGTAAAACTCCTCTGGGTGAACATGTATGTCTCTGTGTGCTTGTTATGTAAGAGTGTAAAGTCATTGGGAACACTGAGGGGACTGTTCATTTTTGGTTTCAGGTTGGAGGGCACGGAGTGGAACACACGCAGAGAGAGCCTGTAAGGAAATACAGCGCTAATCTAAGGAGATCTACAAGCGATATGTCATCAGTTTCCTACATGTGCTGATAACAATGCAGACTTCCTTATTGGCAAGCTGGTCAGAAAAAAATGAAATTTAAATGTCCTTTTCAGGAAGTGTGTGTGTGTGTGTGTGTGAGAGAGAGAGAAGGGCATCATGTTACCTTTGCTCTTTGGTTCTGGAACCAGACCTGAACGACCCGTACACTCAAACCTGTCTCCGCTGCCAAGGTCTCCCTTACCTTACAATGACAAAGAGAGAGAGGGAGAGACAGAGAGAGACAGAGTGAGAGAGAGGGATAGACACTGTGACCTTCATGGTCTGTGGGTCATGTAGGCTAACCGATGTACTGACCCTGGCTGGAGTATCAGATCAACAGAGATAAACACAGTGCTGTATTCAGAGCAGCTGTGCATGAATTGAGCCAGTGCTTCTGTCTTCAGACCTTTCTTTCCCCTCATGTCTTGCCTGACTACCACTTTACACAATGACACTACACTACATGTCCAAAAGTATCTGGACACCCCTGCTAGTTAGTGAATACAGCTACTTTATAGTGTAACTGTTGCTGATGCAGATGTTAAATTGAAGGTACACAGCTATAATTTCTATAGCAATGCATGGCAGATAGACTGGGGGGTGTGGGTATGGGCCATATAGTCAATGCCAATCATCAACTAGAGGGTTATAAAACCCGCCAGAATTAATCTCTTGGGCAATGGAATTGAGTTCTCTGGACAGCGCTCCATCTAATACCTTTAGGATGGCTTGGATGTGGAGTTTATAATTCAGAACCAATGATCCAACATGAGTAGCTGACCTCACTAATGATTTGTGGCTGAATGCAATTAAATCCTCCCAGTGATGTTGTAACATCTAGTATAAGGCCATCTTAGAAGACTAGAGGCTGTTACTGCAGCAAAGATACAAACTTTTGCACAGTGCAAACTGTATTATATAAGTACTAAAATAATATAATGATAGAAGCATAAATATAATTGATCTATAAAACATGTATCTCCATTGTTTGTAGTTCTTTTCCTTTTGTATAATAGGAAAGTCCAGTTACCATTGGCCTTATTATTATTATTGTACTATAACATTATATAACTGCACTACATACTTCAATAATTCCTACATTCAAGTTCACTATATACATACAATGACACAGCACTTACTTTTCTGCAGGGCTTGGACGAGACCTCGAATGAGGCTTTGAAAGCTCGTCTCTGCTGTGTGGTAAGGATGGTACGTGGTCGTTTGGGCCTCTTCAGCTCCCCGTCTCCAGCTGCGTTTCTGTCTTCTGCTGCCTTTAGGTCGCCTTCTTCCTCTTCATCATCCTCATCCTCACTTCTACCTGTGTATGACATTCACAAATAAACAGGTGCTAGAAATATAATATGTATAGAAATAGAATTATTCTAATTTGGTAACTGTGGGTTTTGTCTGTAGATAAGAACCATGAAATAGACAATGATGTTTCAGGCTCCCATGAAACACTGGATGAATTATGAAATACAGATGACAAAATTATTTTTTTTTCATAACTAATAAAAATATGATGTCGCCTTCTGAGGCAGGCGATACTGTATCTCTGCAACATGATACAGTATATAGATATCTTTGACACATAGTGACACATGATTTTTTGTTTAAAATTTTAATTTCATTATATATTGCTTCAAAAACAGTGCGTCCATAGTCCCCATATCAACCCTATGCTGAAATTATAAGGAGTGTTTCCGTCCAGACTGGGTTTTAAATGAGGCACAATACCAACCAGCCAATCAAAACAGGGGCCATATGTCGGTGAATGGAAAGATGTGCCTGTGTTTGTTTTGTACCTGAGTCGGAGGTGGCGGGGCTGCTCAGTGAGTGCTGGTAGTCTCGGGTGCAGAGCAGTCTGTCTCCCACCAGCACACAGCGGTCTCCTTTCTGCAGCCTGCAGGAGCACACAGAGCAGCAGAAGCAGCGCAGGTGGAACACTGCAGAACCAGCACGCATCACCAGCTCAGCCGGTGAGATGACCTCAGCACAGGCCCTGCAGCGCACCAAGAACAACCTAGAGAGAGATAGAGACAGAGAGACAGAGAGAGACAGAGAGAGACAGAGAAAGAGAGAAAATACGGGAAAGGGAAGAATAAGTCAGTAAAGAGTAAATGTTGTTGTGGACTTTACAACTTTACACCGTATAGACCAGATCTGGGCTGAGGACCCAACCGTTCACTGAGCCAGAACCAGCTCAGTGATGTAGTTCACAATGAACCAAACAAATTTTGCTAACTGCCCGGATAGCATGTGGATGTGGACCACATCTGGCAAAGATATGGCACTGCTGGCCCATTGTTGACACCGTCAGCCCACATATTTAAAACACGCATTTGGCCCACCTGTCCCAAAACAGATCTGGTTCACTTCTGGCACAGATGGCCTACTTTTGGCTGACACATAGGCCTAATCTGGTGCAAACGTGGCCCACATCTTGCAACCTGGGAGCGATCTGCCCAAGTGATGTCAAGCCACGTGTCAAGTTAGCCACATGAAAATGGGGAATGTGGGCCAGCTTTGGCCAGAACAAAGTTGCTACCTGGGTAAGGGACAGCCTTTTACAGAGCACAGGGGCAGAGTGCAGAGGCCCCCCTACCCGCACACAGTCTCATAATGCAAAAGAAATAAAACTGAAAAATAACTTAATAAAAATAAACAGCTTGTTTTTGTTTACGTGCTCACTGGAAAAAGATTCAAATTTAAAGAAAAAAGTTTTTCGTAGATTTTTTTATTGTTTATTGTTAATCTAGTTTTGCAGTGGATTTTTAACATGGTGGGAGGATGCAGACTGAGAGCTGAGACCTTTTATTTCATTTATTTAGTGATCATATATTCAGAGGCTATATGATCAATAGATACTTGCAACTGCAGTGGACTGTCCCCAGTCTTTGAGTCACCCCTGGCTTTGTGGTCTGAGGGCCCTCATGCCCCCTGCAGTCACAAACCACTAGGCACTGGCCCCACTGGCCTGGTCAGTAATCCATCCCTGCACATTTGAGTCTGTAAACAATACATTTGTGCTTTTATTAGACACGCTTATCTATAGGCATATAAAGTGGTAGCCAGCGTATAACAGTAACATTAGAGCTATGACTGGATTATACAGAGAAATTCTGTATGACTGGATTATACAGATATACAGCCAATCAAAAGGAAGCTCCTTTACATCTACGTCTTAAAGGCCCAGTAATAAAACCAGCTTGTTTGACTGCGAGTGAAAAAAAAGTGGTTGGATGCAAAAATTCATTAAGACTGTTTTTGATACAGGCACCTACAAAACTTTATCAGTGGACCTCAGAAGGAATACCTAAATCAAGAAAGTTGTAGGATATGGATAATCCGTCATATTCTGTTATTTGTCAGCAGTATTAGCCTCGTAGCTCCAGCAGAAAATTAAAGAAGCAGTTTACATGTTGTGCAAGTCAAAAACTGTGTAAGAATGCAATACACAGGAGTGTATCTGGGAGTCCAGAAACTAAGTTGCCTGTCCCTTGGTCTTTCACTCATTTGTTATCAGTTGCAGAAATTCCAGAAATACTGTCGGGTTGCTCTTTTTCAGGAGTCAGACAAGACTGTCATTTTCCCCTCCAAACCTGTCTGCCCTTTCCCTAAAAGACACCCAGACACACACCCCCAGGAGGGGCAGGAGCTTGCCGTCTTAATGCCTAGCAACCGCAGCCGGGGCCTGAGCAGGGCGTCCCGGGGCGCACTGAAGAAAAGCGCTCTGCAGGCCGTGGCTCCAGCCCGAGCAGCGGCAACCAGGCCTCCCGGTGAGAGAGGCCGGTCCAGGGAATGATCTTAACCGGACTTAACCAAAGCCCAGACAATAGCAGAGTTGGCCTCGAGCCGTGCCTGCATTGTGCCGCCCTGGCAGCCGCCGCATTTTCTGTTTGTCAGACCGGGGGCTGAGATTTCCACGCCCAGTGGGTGTGCGGGGGTCCGCGTTAAGGGTTTGAGTTTAGGATGAAGGTGAAGGGAGGGGTGGTTGCTCCCTCCAGAGGTGGGACAGTTCTAAACCCAGCGAGACAAGCTCATGGTGTTTTGTGGAGAGGAATTTATGATGTTTCAATTTCAGTTCTAGGCTGTGCAGTGGAACACCACTGAATGTTCACTGTATGGCATTTGTCAGCGTCGAGACAAGAACTGTTGGTGGTGTTTTGAAAATGCCAGCTTGTCTGGACATCATGTGGAAGTTTCTTGGTAAATAAATACAAATACTCCAAAATACTCCAATTTTTTTATATTGACTTCCATTAATCTGCTGTAAAAGGAAAATTATGGAGATGTGAAGTTTGACGCCATACAAATGTTTTATTTAAAGAAACGGTAGTTAATGTAGATGGATAGATAGATAGTATATGTCTAGCAAACACGTATATTATCATTAATGCATTAATTATCATTATCACGTATATTTATTATCAAATTATCATGCAAATTTGTAGAACCTCAGCAGAGCATCAGTGCAAACTATGCCAACACAAGTACAGTGAAATACAAAACTGCACTGCTGTGTTTTATTTGTTGTTCTGTTTATTGTAGTTTTAAAATGAGGTAACTTAATACTTAGGTACGTTTCAGTTATCCAGGTGCACACACACACACACAGAAACACGAGCACACACACTGAAATTCCCCCACTGATGAGCATGAACTGAAAGATCCCTGAGCTTTGCATTGTTGAGACCTATTAGTGTTGCTGTGGGGTCGCCAGGGAGACTAAGCAAGGTTTCTGTAGAGTTCAGGGAGAGAGAGAAAAAGACTTATCGCTCCTAAACTACGTTTTTACTGAGTGTCTACAGAGTGCTGTCCATTCTGCAGAGGGTGTCTGTGGCTAGTACTGCTGACCAGCAGCTTATATTCATATAGATTGTCATCTGACAGTATCACTCAATCTGTTCATTCTCACACCATCAGTCTGAATCTCCCTCTGAATGAATCCTGATGATTAATATTTCAGTGCATCCGTGCGGATTACTGGAAAGAGAGAGCAGTTCCATGAGTAAAGATAAGTATGTTCATGGTGAGTTTAGAAGGAAACCATTAGTGACCTGAACATTACCGGGAATAAACATCAGCTATCACACGAAGGCCAGATCAAATTTACTCAGTTTTCCACATCACTCCTATTGCAGATGATCAGCCACAGCATGCTTAATAACCTGGAAATAAACAACAGAATTCTGAAGAGGAAATTCTGGAGATTCTGCACTATTTTTATATGACTGTTCCAATGTAAATGCTGATCATGTTAAGGGTACAAAAAAGACAGATTTGTTGTTTTCTCTCTTTAGTTGAAGCTCCTGTTCAGACTGCCAGGTGAATTTGGTCTACTCATAAAGGCTTTTGCACAAGCATATGGAGTTAGGTATGTCAGCTCAAGTGCACATATTCATGAAAGCAAAAGGGGTTTACGAACCTCCCTACAAAATTCGTTCAGACTTCAGATCCACAGCAAAAAAAAAGCTGTTACAAAAGCAATTACGCTTTCAGAGCTTAGATATTTACAAAGGTTATGTCATAATATATTTAAACCCAAGACATTAATAGGGATAGTAATAAGATAAATATATACACAGTCATCATTTATAGGGTACTTTCTATTGACAGTTGAATATCCCAAACCCTAAACCCCAAATTTACTTATAAATAAACCTCAACACTTCATTGTTTTTTTAAGTTGAAAGACTTTTCAGTTTGGAGACTGTATCTCCAAAACTTTATGGGAAATGGAAAAATGGTACATATTTTAATATAATGTAAAGATCATTAATTCAAAGAGAGTTCATATTGGCCCATTCATCATTTCCACACAACTGTGGTGTTTAAATGACGTACAAAATAAAAATAATGAAAATCGCGGGGTTTTTTTAAGAACAGCAACACCTTAGCAATAATTAATTATATTTTTATAAATCAAAAAAATGCAAAACATGCAACCCTGGGTCACATGGTAAGCAGTTAGAGCCCAGTTTTGTGTCCAAGTAAATGTGTCCAAAAGTCTGTTACTACTGAAACACATTTTCTGCAAACTTCTTTCTTTTAATAAAAAGTATTGAAAATGAAATGCTCACTCATTTGTTTTTTATAAAGCCAGTCTGTTAAAAGTCCAAAATGTGTTTTGACTCTAGATTGATCTATATATTATTTACTATGAATTCTAAAATTCATGTAAATATTTCAGAGATTTTACAGTTCACTCATGCTGATACTATTTTGTATTAAAACATTAATACAAGAAGCATTTTCTCTATTAGACTTTTGTAGAAAAGCATTGTCAATGCCACCCAAAATTATACCCAGACACTTAGTCAATTTTAAAATGTAACCGGTGGTGACACTGGTGTTCAACCGTAGTTATTCCTGTTCCTCCATAGTGTTCACCAGTTTCACTCACATGCAGATTATACACAAATAAAAATGTATACTAATACTGTTGCACTACCTCAACACTACTGCCTTACTGTTTGTAAATATTATATATAGTAAATATATTGTGTATACTGTGTATATTGTATATTGTACAGTGTCTGTATTCATTGTGTATATGTGGGGTCATTGTGTAGATTGTGGACTGTCAAGTTAGTTCTGTATGCATTGGTACAGTACTAGAGAGACACGATCTGCCAAAACTAAATTCCTTGTGTGTGTCAACATACTTGGCCAATAAACCTGAGTCTGATTCTGATTTAACTATTCAACATGCACAGTTTGTATGATTTCCATAGAAATGCATTAAGCAACAGAATGGGACTCTCTGGAACTGTTTTAAATAAACTTAAGGCTAATATACTCAAATCCAGGAGGTGACTAGAGGCGTATAAAGCCCCCCCGCTCACAGCTCCCACTGGGCCCCTCACCCAATTTCTTCTATTTTGCTTAATCTGTGACATTTAAATGTTTTAGATCACCCAAATAATTCTAAACACGAATAAACACAAAATGCAGCTTTTAAGTTATGGTTCCCTTTATGAATATACTGAAAATTTTTATCATGTGAAAAAGTAATTCCCCCCAAACCTAAGAACTGGCAGCACACAACTGACAGTAACAACTGCAATCAAACATATACGCTAACTTGCTATGATTTTTGCAGAATAGCTTTAATTTGGCTACACTGGCAAGTTTTTTGAGAATGAACTGCACATTTTAGTTCATTCTTCTCCAGGCTGATCAATTTCAATGACTGCTTCGCTTCTACATTTAAATCACTTTAGAGTGTGGCATCGTGTGCTGCTTCTAGCTGGTTCACATTGCCAGACAGTTTCTATTTAAGAAATGTTTAGATTCGGTAGGCCTGGCAGTAATCATGCCTGGGTGTGGTAGTGAAATTAAACCCAACAATCAATTAAATTTGGTTGACTACTTAAAATAGTAGCTAAGAAGGGCAAATACATTTACATATAGGGCAGGAATTTCCTTTTCATTAGCAAAACATTAATTAATCATCATTTAAAAACAGAATTTTGTGTTTACTTGGGTTCTTTGTCTAGTATAGTATAGAAGTAGTTTGTTGATCTGAAACATTCAAGTGTGACAAATATGCAAGAAAGAAGAAATAGGGAGTTAAAAGTTCACTTGAGAGAAGAACTCAAGGACCTCAGAGGATTTAATGGATCTACCGTACATACCTCATTAAAGATACATGAAGTCCTGTAAACACTAAGTGCATGTTTAGAACCCCTACCATGGTGGACAAGCATGACTCCACAATACGTAATACAGTGTTTAAAAGGAGCCAAGAGTTTAATCATTTAGAGATTCAACATGTTGAATATCGTGGTGAGACAAAACTTATAAAGCTGAAGCTCCTAATATCTGCTCTGATCTCTTTTTGCTACTAAACATCAGAGCCCCAAGACAAAAAGTTATCACCCTGCACTGTCAGAAAAAAAAGTACTAACTGCACTTTTCAGGGAATGTCTTCAGTGCCTTTACTTATGGAACATAACTGTACCATTGGTTCATCTCATGTCTTCTTCTTTGCCAAGACATCAAGCTATACAGTATAATTGTGACTTGCTGGGATAACTATAGTCTATGAGGAGTTGATGAAAATGATCTACATAATCTTACTGTTAAAAAGTACAGATCAGAAGAATGGTCTAATAGAGTGGCAACACATCAAATGTGCCATAGAGTACTCTCATCAATGGATAAAATATGTGGCACCACAAGGACATTGCCATGGTCTGGCAAAAACCCACAAAGTTAGAGGCCTACAGCTGCACTAAAAAGCTGGCACAACAACAAAGTTTAGCGCAATGGCAACAAAGATCACCACCTTGAGAACACAATAATGACTGTGAAGCGTGGTGGTGGAAGCATCACATTTTGAGGCTACTTCTCTTCAGCTGGGACAATACTTCTAGTCAAAACAGACAGGATAATGACATTCTTCAAATATCAAGATATTTTGGCCTAAAACCAGTCAGAAAGCTGCAGATAAAGAGGAATATGATGATGATCCCAAATCAGAGTCCACCAAGGAATGGCTTGTTTCAAAAACAAAAAACTATGTCTTAGAACACACAGTCTGTGAAACTGTCTATTTCAGAGTGTGCTCAGGAGATCACCTGGTGATTTGAGGAAGCTTAATTAATTTTTTTGAGAGGTGTAAAAACATATAAAGACTTACTGCTGTAATAAATCAAAAAGGCGTTTCAACAAAGTACAAAGTACTGTATATATCCTATGGAGTATGTATGTGGACATCCCTCCTAATTATTGAGGTCAGGTGATTTCAGTCTCCCCCTGACCTCTACAGATGCATAAAATCAAGCACATAGCCATACAATCTGCATAAATTAACACTGGCAGTAGAATGGGCTGTAGTGACTTTACACATGGCACTGTCCTAGGAGGCCACAAGTCATTTTGTGAAACCTCTGTCCTGTTAGATCTCCCCCAGTCAACTGTAAGTGCTATTATTGTGAAGACATGGTTTGATGAGTTTGGTGGAAAGGACCTCAACCACACTGAACACGTTTGGGATAAATTACATTTTCATTTTGAGCCAAGCCTTTTCATCTATCATCAGTGCTCGACCTCACAAATGTTTATTTGTCTTAATGGGCACAAACTCCCACATACACATTCCAAAATGTTGTGGAAAGCCTTCCCAGAAGAGTGGGAGGTTATAACTGGAACGAAGAACAACTCCATATTAATCCCTATGGCTTTGGAATGGGATGTTCACTTATGGGAGTGATGTATTGGTGTCCACATACCGTATAAGTTAGCATATACATCGTGGAAATGTGTATCCTAATACGTATCTGTACGTATCCTAATACGCATTTGTTTTTCTCTGGAATTTTGTTTTTGCAAGGTCTTTGGTTTTACATTACAAAGTGGGACACTGTAAAATAAACTCATTCTTTTGTACACAATGGCAATGGCAGCCAACATCTTTGACCAGCATATGTCATTATCCATGCTGTTGTTGTTGTAGGTCAAGCCATCATCCTCTAGCTACTTTACCCCAGCTCATATATCGTGTTACTTTTGCATAGGATACACAGTACCATCTCCTTAGTGCTCGCTCAATCAAACAGTGGTAGCTGCGCTGAAAGAGCAGTCTGCTGACCCACTTACAGTGGACTCTGCTCCCCGGCCTGGACAGCAGCATGCTAGGTCAGCTAGCCAGAAGCCCTGGTGGCCATGAGCCGTGGTTTAGTGGCGGGTTAGTGGGCAGCGCTGCCAGGCGCTGGGTATGTGGCTAATTGGTCAGGTCATATAAACTCACGGTTGGATGAGCAGCACCCCTGAGAAGAACAGAGACACCACCAGACATGAGCCTATCCAGATGCCTTAGCGCAAGGTTCGGGCTGAGAGCCCACTGCTACCACACACACACATACACTCCCCCTCCTCAAAGCTCTTCAGCAACCTGAGCATATGGTCCACTCCCCGTTTCTCCTAAAGACCTCTATCAACTTCACAGCCTGCTGCAGTCCACTTATTAAGGGCACAGTGGTCATTTTTCCATCATTATCACTTCGGCTGATGGGTGTGTGCATGTGTGTATCTGTGTGTGTGTGTGTGTTTGTGTATTAGATGTAAAAAGACAGCTTGGTTATCAGAAACTCTTGACTGCAGGTATGTACCGTATATATACTAGATATACCAGTGTATCAGTGTAGGGATTTCTGTCTCATCTTGTTGTTGTTAACGTGCCCAAACTTTTAAACATGCCCAAAAAAAGCTTACTTTTCCAAAGCTGATATGTTCTGTCCTATGACATTCGCCTGAAAGTCACTGGCTCATCTGAGTTACAAGATCTTCAAGCAGTTAAAATATGAGTATATAACAACATACATGCTATACACAAAACGACACCGCACATTTCACTGACATTAGAAAACAGGCAACCTCACCAAAATACCCCATACAAACCAGCCCACTGTGTCAGTTGTGGTAGTCAGCTTGAGAAAGATGATGCTATTATATTGCATTGTACATAGACCTACCAAGCCTTCCTTATAGGTACATGTTCAAAAGTATTCAGACATCTCCTTCTAATTAGTTAATTTATCTACTTTAATGTGAACCCATTGCTGACACAGGTAGCTATACAGATATAAATTCCATCTGGAGCCCACAAGTCTAGAGCACGATCCAATATCTTTGGTATAAGAAGAAACTTTGATGAGCATTAGTAATGTAACTTAATTGTGTTTGCCTTGATTGTGACGAGTAAGTGTTCTTCTGTAACTATACAGCTCTGCAAAACTAACTCCTCTTGACTAGCACACTTGACTTAGCTTGCTGGTTTGTTCAGGATTCTGGTGTAGCATTCATGTAGTTTATATGCATAAATATTTCTATTTAACTTCTGTTTAATTTGCACATCAAAAAAATGTTGTACCCAGAAGGAATCGACCGATGGGAATGAAATATGGTGGGTAGGTCTGACATTATGAGACATGCGAATGATTCAAGTTTCATGCTCAGTCACACACATGCGTAAGCAAGGACGGGCCTTATCACTGTACCTAACTGGCTAAATAAAGCTGTCCTGTTGCGTTTGCTTTCCAGAGTTCGAAAGCAATTCTAGCAGTTGGAAGAGTTGGAGAGGGGATGAAGCAGAACGGTCTTATTGGTGTACTGTGCACCATACGGGATACTACCATAGCACGCTGTTGGCAACAGTGGATAGAAGAAGGCACGCACCAGCGACATGAAGCATCTGGGAGACCTACATGAAGCAAGAAGAGAGAGAACCGACAGATTGTCTGTCATGCGCGGAGTGACCCAACAGCAAGCAGTGATGCCCTCTATAAGTCATCCTGTTAGTGCCAGCACCACTGGCAGAAGGCTGGACAATGCAGGATAGCATGCATGCAAACTGATATGACGACTGCCCTTAACACCATGTCAACATCGCCAAAGACTACAATAGTGTCGTGCTAGACTGTCATGGAGTGACTCAAGATGGCAGTGGGTCATCTTCAGTGATGAGACCTGCTTTTGTCATGGGTGAGATGACCAACGAATCCATGTGTGGCACCATGCTTAGTGCCATAATGAATGGTTTGTTGTCACGCGTCACATGTCCGAAAGGCCTGGTGTCACTCCACCAGGACCCCTACTGCAAAATCTGCCGTAACTGTGTAAGAATAGTCAAGCTGCATGGGATGGATTATCGGGACACCTTTAGGAGCCTCCACAACTCCATGCACAGACGTAAAGCATGTTGCGTTAGCTGCCTGGCGTCATACTGAGAGACATATCAGCCCATATCAGCCTAAATCATCATTTATTGTTCCTGGTAACCTTTATCTTCCTTCCCAATAGCATTGCAATCCAACACTTATCTCTGGGTCAGGCTATTCTCTTGATAATAAGTGTATTTAAATTCATCCACTTAAATAATTCATAATTGAAATGACTGTAATGTTTGGGGGGCAAGTATTAAGGGCAGACACACAAACTTAGGGGTGATGTTTAAAAAATGTCATTCATTATTTTTCAAAGACAAAAACTGCTTAAACCCCAGGACTCGTCCAGATATTATTCATCCTCTGAGGGTGTGCTGTCTTTTTGTAAGTTGTCATAAGCATCTAGGTGAGGACTAAGCATAAGCTGTTTTTCTACAACTAGAAAAAGGTGCAGGGGTGGTTTAGTGGTTGGAGCTCTGGGCAGTTGTTTCTAGGGTCCCCAGGTTGTGGGTTCAGTCTCTTTATTTACTAAATTGCCACTGTAGGGCTCTGAAGCAAGGTCCTTAACCTCTCTCTGCTTCAGGGGTGCTGTATGATGGCTGACCATCAGAAAAAGGATATTTGCAGAAAGAATTTTGTTGTACTGTGCAAGTATAATGACAGTAAAGGTGCTGTACTTTAAAAATGTCCCACGACTCCTGAGGTCTAGTTTGTTTCTTATTATTCTGGAGAAGTATAAAGCTGACTGTGTTATCGTTAATATGTGGGTCAGTTTGCTCTGGGCTTTAAAACATTTAATGAAGAAGTGAGATAAAGTCATTCAGCTGTAGGCTACTGTTTGGATCTGTAGTGGCTTGGCTCCTTCTGGGTCATCTTCTCTTTCTACGCTGGCTCGAGCTTCTGAGTTTGGAGGTGAGAATGTGTGTATGAGTGTGCGAGAGAGAACGTGAGAGGATGTGTTTTTGGGGGGTCAGTAGGGGGTCGGCACACTGTGACGACACGGCCATATGCTGTCCCCAGCTTGCAGTTGCCACACCGATGGGTCCTGCTAATTTAACACATCTTGACAATGTGTCAGTAGTGCCATCCTAGCCTGGCTCTGTGTGTGTGTGTGTGTGTGAAAGCCTCTGCACATTCCTCGGCCCACCACGACCCTCCTCCTGCAGTCACCTTGTCTTCCATAAACTCAGTGCCAAGTCCCCCAAATCCCCTACCCCCTCCTCCAATCACGCACACAAAACAGGGATGCACAAACTCTGTTCACACAACACTAATGCACAACCTGAACATGAAGAACTACAAACCTCGAAAACATAGCTACATGAAAAATGAAATACTGTAACTGAGGATTATTTCTCTCTATGTGAAACAGGTTAGACTATCATGTTCAGAAGAGCGTGGACCACACGGACATCACCGGTTCAAAGGAACAGAGCTGCTATGAAAGCTGTCAATGGAGGGGTTTCTCTGCACCAGTTGCGTAAAGAACATACTTGTTAAGCTGGGACAAAATCTAAAGAACACAATGACACACTCTCAGTAAAGGCATTGGTTCTATATAGACCCATTAAATGTTTCTGTGCATGGTGAAATGGCTCTCCCAAATGATGGAGGGTGGGTTGTATATGTCTCTGCTACTGTTATGATGTCAAACCTGTCAACAGAAGAACTGTTATGATGTCAAACAACAACAGAAGAACCCTTTTTGGTGCTATATAGAACCATTTCTGTGCAGAACCATATACAACACACTCTCAGTCAATCGGAAGAACCATTTCACCATGCAAAGAACCATTTAAGCATGCATAAGGTTCTAAATACTATATCAAGCTTGAATAAACAGTAGAACCTTGTTTGGGGCTATATAGAACCATTTCTGTGCAGAACCATATTCAAAACAGTCTCAGTCAATCAGAAGAACCATTTCACCATGCAAAGAACCATTTAAGCATGCATAGGGTTCGAAATATCATATCAAGTATATGTATAAATAGCAGAACCTTATTTGGTGCTATATAGAAACCTTTTCTCAAATGTTTCATATAGAGCCATATACAATCAGTCTCAGTCAATCAGAAGAACCATTTCACCATGCAAAGAACCATTTAAGCATGCAAATGGTTCTATCGGGATGGTCCTAAATCAAACCACTGTATTTACTAACCCAGCTAGCAGGTAACATTCCCACAACTTTGGCTAACGTTACCTACAAGTTCTAATAAAGTCTGTATGTTGTAATAAATGTTTTAGTGTAATGTTCAAAGAATGTTTTAAAGATGTTTAAGATACAATATAACATAATATTGTAGTTAAATGCTATCTAAGACATAACGCTTTACCTGCAACCTCCAGAGGATGTTTTGAGGATGTTGTCACGGCCACATATTATGTTAAATGATAACAAAAGAGGAATTCATTCTCAGCGCAACATTCAAAAATGTTTTATGGATGTTACTGATACCCGAGAGGACAGAACGTTCTCATACCTTTAGAAAAAAAAACATTATGGGAACCAAAAGAAAACTTCCCACTGAAAACATTAATGGAACATTACGCTGCATATTCCCAGAACGTTTTTGGAACGAATCATTTCTAGCTGAGACAGAACCCCTGAGGAACCCTGTTTGTAAGTATGTAATGAGGGACAGCGGCAGTGCGGAGTGTAACGCGGTACAGTTTTAGTTCTTGTCGTCATATTCCAGCTGTGGTTACAGAGCTGCCTGTGATTCAGGTGCTAGTGTGGCTAAAAGACGCAGCCATGGAGCTGAACCTGGACCGAGGAGTCACGTGAACGCGGGTGACAAATGACGGAATAAACACCGTGTAGGCGTTATACGGTCTGGGTAGATATTTTGAAATCAGAGATCTGCTTCGACTGAAGCTCTTTAGCTTGAAAATAAATTATAAAAAAGTTTTCTATTTTTGTTGTAGGCGTAAATTAGTACAATTATATGTGTTGGTTTTACCGCAGCGCTGCTTTTGTAGGTGGTGTGATCAGTCACACAATTCTCCAGTTTACGGCGAGCTGGAATAAAAAGCCCATATCTGATAATCTTATTAAGTAACGGTATTATTTTATTATGAACGAGGGAAAGCTGTGTAAACCGTTCGCTTTCTTTCATCTGAAGCGATTTAATGAAGCTTCATATGTGTTAAAGCAGCCCCATATTCCACACACACACACACACATATACATATAGAGGTCTATAAATGTGGGAAAATTAGGAGAGAATTTTTAAAAAATGAACTCGATCACACACACACACACACACACACACACACACACACATATATATATATATATATATATATATATATATATATATATACATGAACATGTACATATATATATATATGTATATATTAAAGTCTTATAAAAATATAAACTATCTGTTACTCTTACAGCAGCTGTTTATGGTCTATCGTGAATAGAGTCAGCAGTATAAGGACAATGAGTAGAGTGATGAGATTGAGCAGAGAGACGAGAGTGAATAGCGTGAAAAGAGTAGGCAGAGTAAGGAGAGTGAGCAGAATGAGTTAAATGTGAAGAGTGACCAGAGTGAGAGGAGTGAGGCGAATGTGCAAGGTGAACAGAGCGTCCAGGTTTTGGAAAGTGAGCGCAGTGCGGACAGTGGTAGAGAGTGTGCAGAGAAGTATGCACGGAGAAGAGAGTGAGTAGAGTGAGTTAAGTGTGCAGAATGAGTGGAGTGAGAAGAGTGTGGAGAGCGAAGTGAGTGAGAAGAGAGTGCGCAGAGTGAGGGAGTGAATTCAATGTGGAGAGTGGCCAGAGTGCGCGGAGTGAGGAGAGTGTGGAGTGTGAACAGCATGTCCAGGTTTTGGAGAGTGAGAGGAGTGAGGAGAGTGGTAGACAGTATGCAGAGAAGTCTGCACAGAGAAGAGAGTGAGTAGAGTAAGGGGTGAGTTGCGTCCAAGTTTTGAGCTCAGTGAGAGTGAACGGGTGTGGAGGTGGTGGTGGTCTGACCTCTGGTAGTCTGTCCTGCAGTAGAGTTTGTCCTCTTTGCTGAAGCAGCTCTTCTCCAGCAGCTTTCCACACTCACAGCACCGCGCGCACCGCTCGTGCCACACGCCGCAGTGTACGCGCAGCAGGAAGCGCTCCCGTATGGGTCGCGCGCAGCCCGCGCACACAGACACAGCTTGAGGAGAGGGGTCCACACACACTGTAACCACACAGAGGAAAGTTCAGGTGAGGAACCTTTATCACACGGTACAGACACAGAGAAGCGCTGCTCAGCTGTTTCAGTACAATAACAACAGACTAATAAAGTTACACATACGAAACATTTCACCAGCCAGCTGATCTACAGCTTCACTCAGTTCAGCTAACTACGGCAAAACACGCAGCCGGATTAAAGAAGAATAAAGTCATAATAAAGTACTTTCAACAGATTTAAACTACAGTGATCATATCAGATAACCCATCAAGACTCATTACTATACAAAATTAATAAATTATCGTCTAAGTATTATAATTATTTATCATTTAATAACGATATAGTGTTTTCAAAAGTATATACAGAACATCAGCATCAAGAACAACAACAGCAACAATTATTATTATTATTATTATCAACAACGATCAACAACGATAATAATAATAATAATAATAATAATAATAATAATAATATAGTGATAATAGTAGTAATAATAGTGAGAAAAAAAGAAAGAAAGAATGAACGAATGAATGAATGAATGAATGTTTTATTTACCTGGTAAAGTTGCTAGGTTGCCCTCCCCCATGGTGTTCAGAAGTTCTGTAAAGGAAATACAAACTTCAGTCACTCCGTCACCACACACACCAAACACCACCACACACACCAAACAGCCACAAACCCCAAATACAGCCACACACTAATTTTACACAGCCACACACTAACCCGACACAGCCAGCCTCATTTCATGCTTATCACAGCGTACTCTAACTGTGTGCGTTCAGTCCTCCACCTCCGACTCATTCACTCAGCTCCGAGTGAGACAGGCGAGGAGAGCGGAAAGTGAGGGAGTGCAGTGGGAGTGATGAGAGAAATACTGAACACACATTTAGACCTGACAGTAAGAGAAACAGAGCTGAACACTCACCGAGCAGACAGCCGCGCTCACCCACACACCCCAACACACATACACTCACGTACGCAACTGATCTCTCTCCCCTCTCTCGCTCTCTCTCTCTCTCTCTCTCTGATTCCCTCTCTCCTCTTCCGACTCTCTCTCCTCCCTCTCTCTGACTCTGTCCCACTCTCTCACTCTCGCTCCTCTCTTTCTGACTCTCCTCTCTGTGATTCTCTCTGACTTTCTCTTTCCGTCTCTCTCTCTCCTTGCCCCCCTCTGTCTCTGACTCTCTCCCGCCTTTCATTCTCAGATTCTCTCTGATTCTTTCTCCCCATCTCCTGTCTGACCCCACCTCTCGGTGTAGTCCCTGTCGGAGCTCCAATGACTGAAATCTCTCTGATTCATTCATTCATTCGGTCCTGCGGGGAGTTAGAGACTCGAGCAGGAGCAGAGGTACATTCCCACAGATCAGGCTGTTATAAAGGACCAGCTAGCTGGGAATTATTTACCCCTTTCATTCCAGTGTGTGTGTGTGTGTGTGGTTCATACCAGAGTACAGATCTAAGATTCTTATTCGTTTCAAATGGACACAAACCACGTGGCTAATAAGAGATTGCGATTGTCCTTCCAGAGCACTGGACTGTGTACTGCATTAGAAGCGGAGGATGAGGAGTGCAGTTTAGCAGGATTCAGTGCGGTACAGAGTGAGACAGACGTAGAACGAAAGTGTGGCCAGTGTAACATAATTTAATTAAATACAATAAACAGAATTAGTAACTAAAGATTAATGGCTAAGCGGGAAAAGCAGATTACTAATGAATATACAGTACTTACTGCAAGTAAATACAAGCACCCCCTTCTGGAGTGTTATATTAATAAAGCCAGAAATAAAGCCGATATTGTTTATTAACGACAAAATAAATTAAAATAATGATATATATTATAACAAACGTTTATTATTATTATTATTATTATTATTATTATTATTAACAACGGTAAGAACAACAACATGAAATGTTGTTAATAAATATTATTATTAATTTTATTAATAAAATGTGGGATTTGATGTGGAAAACAGACTGTTATCGGGTTCACACAAAAGTTAAAGTATGGAGTATGTGGAGGATGTTAAAGAGAGAAATAAAGGCTTTGTAAATCAGTTCAGCTGTCATTATATAACTCATATAACCCACTGCTATTAATCTGAAGTGTGACACAACTGTATATATGTCAATCAATCAATCAATATTTATTTGTATAGCGCTATTTACAACTAACGTTGTTTCAAAGCAGCTTTATATAAAGGAAAAGAAAAACACGGATGTACAGGCGTAGGAAAGGGAATCCGGGTCCAAGCCCCCCGTGAGCAAGCCAGAGGCAACAGTGGCGAGGAAAAACTCCCTTGAGTAAGGAAGAAACCTCGAGAGGAACCAGGCTCGAGGGGGGAACCCATCCTCCTCAGGTCGATCCCGGGTGAGGAGAGAAAGAGAGAACTATATATGTATATGCCGTAAATGTAATTCTTATTTAATTATTCAGAGACAACACGGATGAACTGAATGAACTTGATGTACAGGGTTTGGGTTTTACAATCACATTGATCACATGTCGCCACCTAGTGGTCAACACTGGCTGCTGATGGTGGTGGTGGTTATGAGTGCTTCACTGTTGCAGACTGAAAGACAACACAACGAGGACAGACGTACATTTAAATATTTTATTCAGACAGGATTCTAAATTGCGGTTTTTAGAAATTATGGCGTGTTTTGCTGATAAACTTCATCCTTTTCGAATAAAATAAACCTTCTTTCTTGCATTGTTTTGCTTTTCAGAGTGGACACCTGAAATTATCTATTTACAAAGAGAAAAATTCTTTTCAAAACAAATCTATTCAAATTCATTTTGACAGTGTACTTGGGGAGCTATCCTGCCCTTCCCCCCCTTCCCTCTCTCCCTCCCTCCCTCCCCCCGATACAAATTTCTCACATCAGTAAATAATTTGTGCTTGGTACAAAATACGTAGCTTGCATCCTCGATCAAGTTCATATCGTTATATCAATTATTATTACAGGGGTGTATGTACAAAAGAAATGGCAGTGGGGGCGGGGCTTGTGTCATGTGATCTGGTGGGGTGCTTCCAGCATCTCCATGAGGAAGGTGTCTATGGGCGTGTCTCCGATCAGTTTGAAGAAGAAGAGGTGCTCCAGACACTTCAGACCGATGGAGCGCAGCGCGGGGAGGCGCAGTAAGAGCTTAGCGAACCTGCCAGAACACACACACACACACACACACCGCATAAACAGGGAGTATGAATGCTGATCAGTTGAGCCTTTTTCCTCAAAAGGAACAAAAATGACACTCACTCATGTATCACTTTATTATAAACACACACAGCAAAATCAAAATTTTAAGACATTTAAAACTTTACACAGACTGGTTTGGTGAGTAACAAGTGGTGGTAATAGTAACAAGATTCACCTTTAAAAGCCCCACATGGAGAGTCATTACATGAAAAGGCTATGAAAACCTGCCTGACATCTGAGACAAACTTTAATTGTTATCATTTATAGTGGAAATCACAGGCTGCAAATATACGCCAAAGCTTTCTGTCAACATTTCATGAAACTGTGTAAGCTCTTGGATAGCATATAAAATGGCGATATTTGTGCTGTAGACATCACAAGCCCTGGTTCCCATCACCGCTATCAGTATGTTTCTCTATAATGCACTATTTTACACCAAAGCCTTCTGAACAACTTTGTTAGCATCTGAACCACCACATATAAAAATTTACTAAAATTGGTGGAATTCCCCTTTAATAACAGCAGCAATCCTCTTGCAGTCTCATGATAGTTCCTGTCCATTTAAGTCCACTCTTTCATCAACTTCACATTTCATGTCCAAGTAGAACATAACACTCCCAATTTTAAATGTGGAGCAGCGGGTGAAATGCTTAAGAACACATGAACTCTGGCTGAAATGTGCAATCAGCAAACAGAGGAGTGGGTTAAAATGGACAGGATTTCAAGTGACTGTTGTAATCTTTACCTGACAGGGCTGCTGTTGCTGTTAAGGCAAAGGAACGCAGAACCAAGTATTAGAGGGGAACGCCTACATTCTTTACTCACAGATTCTCTATCTAGGCGTTCAATTGCAGACTGAAGATCATCTGTTGTCATGGACTCCCCCTAACCCATCCACCATTGTTCAGTTGACCAGAGGACAAATGTTGACCAGATATTGCACTATATGCACATACGTTTGTAGAAACCACCTCAGAGGCACTGCTATGGTCAAAAATAACCAGTCAAGAAACCGACCATTAATGAGACGATGGTTAACACAAACTGTTTGTTACAACAGGTCTGATACCGTTTCTAACTGTACAGTATTACGTTGTTTCCAATAATCTGGCCAATGAGTGTATATGGATGGGAGAAGCTGCTGGTTCTACCACTTTGAAGCTGAGAACGAAAGTAGGCATAGTGATTGAGAGTACAATGTTTCTGTTTTAATACATGTTTCCTTCAAGTCTACTGGGCCCTAATCAGACACACTTGTATTTCACACTGTTATGAAATAAAAGAGTTTGATTTAGGATGCAAACATTCACCATTCACTCTTCACTCCATACAGTCCATAGTTAAAAACAAAAATGCAGCAAAAACAGCAGGCTTTTCATCCAAACCAACAAAGTTCAACAAAGTCAGAAACGGATACTGATTGCTGTTTGATCAGAAAGTTTTATCAAAAATGTGGAACTTGTATGAACAGGCCCCCAGCGCTCATGATGCAGTACCTGCCAGGTTGGTCGGGGTATTTCTGCTTAGTGTAGGATTCCAGAGAGGCGTAGACCTTCTCCCTGAGTCCCTCTACCTCAGCTGGGTTAGACAGGCCTTTGGCATCTGCAAGCACAAAGAACAACCAAGCTCATACACACACACACCAACTTTAAGTACAGCCCGCTGATATACTCAACCAGTGAACCCACTGAGTGTTTGAGTGTTGTTGATGATGGTAGAATAGTGATAAAAGATATAAAAAAAGATAAATAGTAAAATGTTATATTTGGGTACTGTTCTAACTTGCTCTGTTGTATCCATGTACATCTTGTATCATTTTAAAAAAATAAGATTTAGTCCAAAATCTTGTTTCAAAACTATCATAAAACATTATCTCAGGCCTCAGACAGCATCCTCATCATTTCAGTGATAGCTTTTTGTAAGAAAGCTCTTAGAGGTTTTAGCCACTTTGAAAGCCTGGTTACCATCACCGCCACTGCGACCAAGTTTCTCTAGAATGGAAAATTACACATCAAACTACTCTGAACAGCTTGCTTACATATTAACCATTTCATTATTTTGAGTTCATCAGTGGAAATCAGTGGAATTCATTTTTAATAAGACTCCATTATTTACAAACTGCTAATCTGAGTAAAGAAATTCAGTCTGTGTGTAATAGTGTTTTTATCACAATAAGGGGGTTTTAGATGCTCTGCTTTGTGTCGTGTCCAACAGCATCTATACTCATGATAGAGTTACTGTAATGTATGGCCTCTTATGACTTTGCTGACTTGATTTAGTGCATCACTGACCGGGGTTGAACAGTACGATGGCTCTCAGGCAGCCCAGTTCCGTCTTATCCATCTGCATGTCCTTCATCTTAGACACCAGCTCAGTCAGCACCCTGTCAAACATATATATACACTCACAATTTAGGCTGCACTGAAAGGTACATAACACATCTAAAATCAACATATTGAAAGCCACATGTGATCTACCGGAAGCCACTCCATATGTGGTCTCCATCTGGCTTTAAATGAATGTGGTAAAAGAAAAAAGTGCTGCATGATGTGGTGTGTCTGGTGACCTGAAGTGACAGAACTTTCAATACATTGTCCAACACAAATTACTAGTATGAGGTATCTGACAATGGGGGCTGTCGGAAGCCAAAATGGGGTGAAAGTGCATGAGTGGTAGGTGAAGGAGCTGACCTATCGAAAATGGAGCCCACCCCGGCACTGTGGGCGCTGCTGCGGTGCACATGGAGGCCAGTACCGAGCAGGATGCCGTCCTTCACTGTGACGGAGCGGTGTGAGAACGAAGCGATGAGCAGCTCATTCCAACCTGAAGAAAACAACAAATGGATGAGTCATTCTCTCTCTGTGTTTGAATCACTGTCAGTAAGCAGCTCTGTTTAATTAGGGGAGCAGTGCGAGTTACTGTGGAGTTCGTCCAGGACCGAGTGTGAAATGTCTGACCAGCAGAGGTCAGCGTTCCTGAATTACACAGCTTTGTTTCAGGAAACATACAGATCAAAGATACTTGACTAACTGCAAACTCCATCTCACGACAGTGTATGTGTGACCTACCTGCCCGCAGCAGAATGACCTGATCGTCTAATGGCAGGTCAGAGAAGTGTGGTATCCTCTTTGCCCATTCAACCAGTGTGAAGAGCTGCTTGTCTGCCGCCTGGCAGATATTAGTGACCGGGTCGTTCGTCTGGCAGGAAAAAAAAGAAAGAAATCTGATTTTTAGTAACATTTTCAAAAGAAGTGGCCAAATTCTCATTACTGCAAAACAATATGGTTTAAAGATAAACCTGTAAATAATGCTTTTATTCTGATTTTCCATTTCAAAATCTTTATACTATTAAAATAGTGTAAAGATAATTACTATATATATATATATATATATAAATAAACATGAACATATTTTAAGGCAGTTTTGTGAGAATGATTTAACACCACCGCACCACCATAAATGTAACTCTTTTTGACTGAGACCTTGCTGAGATTCAAACTCATGATCTCCAAAAAGCAGCGCCAAATCTGACGATTAACAAGTACATGTAAGTTGTATCTGAACCTAATCTAAATCACAAACAAAAATGATGAAGAAAACCAATGAAACATAAGAAAAGTAAAAAGCTATTAACAGAAACCAAAGTACCTTAATTCAGTGCTAAAATATGTAGTACTCTAAATACTCTAAAATTTAAATATAACAAGATTCCATATTGTTTTTTTTTTTTTTTACTTTTTACAATCAATATCAGCCACAAATCTTCCATGTCAGTCAGGCCCTGAAAATTACTGCTTTATTACTCAATACATTTTCAACACATAAATATTTATACATAATTAGGTAATTAATAACACAGTAACTTATGTAATGAATAACTTTAACCCCTTAAACTTCCAGGCCTATTACGTCCTAGGGCTTATTAGTCATTGCTTAGAAAACAATGCAAACTGGCCAAGTTGTTCTTAAGTTGCAGAACCCTGTTTGTGTAACTTAAGCAGAAATATAAGGCGTAGTCTTATTGACTTTTTACTTATTACTCTTATTGACTTCTGACTTTTCTCATCATTTTAATTTAAAAAAATGACAAAGACATATAAAACACTGCGATATTTCTTTCTGCAGAACAAAGCTGTACACACAACAGTACCAGAAATAACCTCTCAATAGATGTCAAAAGCAACCAAATAAAACGTAGGTAGATAACTAAAAGTAAGCTCTCCAAACAAAAAACAGGACTCGTAAATTGAGAAGTGGTGGTACAGTGCAGTGAATGTCTTGTTCAATGTTCAGTGTGTTGAAAATGGGTCTCAAAGCAAATGTCAATGATTGGCTTAAAGTAGTGATTGCATTTGGGCATGCCATAATATAAAGGAAGTAGCTGAATTTGCAGGTGTATGGAAGTGTACGGTCATACAGGTCTACCAGCAGTGGCGCAAATCCCAATCTACAGGAAATTCTCCTCAGAATTGTGTCAGATCCACCAAATCTGGCTGAATATCCGCAATTCTTTGATGCAAGAGTGGCTGAACTTTGATGTCGTCTACATCCAGAAACTTGCCCAGAACATGCCAAATTGAATCACAGTTGTTATTTGTGCTCGTGGAGGTATTGCACGACACCGTATTAGGTAAGTTCCAGTCACAAATGACTTATTTTTTGTCCAGTGAGCTCATATATATGTCACAGGAGACCTAGGCAGTTTTCATACAAACACATCCTTACTACATATGCACTTGAAAACAGGGCCTCCATAGCAAGCTTTATTAGGGGCTCAGCACATGAAGGTTATGGTACTTACAGAGTTTCCGGGGCTACCGTCTGTCTGTGTTTCAGTTTTGGGTTCCACTGCGAGCTCTGCGTCCAGGATCTTCTCCACCGGCATTTCTTCATTAAAACTGCTCGTTGACTCCACTTCATTATCACTCTTCTCCTTCCCACGCTGCCTCTCCTCCTGAACCGCTACATAGAGATACACCCAGCAGGTAAGAAAATACAGCACAGAAGTCTAGGTCTTTTGTACATCTCTCCTTATCGTCACTGTCAGTTTTCATAATGGCCATTTTATAGGGAAGGAACAAAACCTGTAACTTCTGAAGCCTCACGTTCATGGAACAAGATTATTTTCATGTAATTTGGACCATGTTGTTGGTGCATTCTTCATGAAATAAAGACGGACATCTCTGCTTCTACTCTTGCATGTTTGATGGAACCACATTCACAAAGCCATACTTCTACACACACCTTCCCTCTTCATGCCCATAGCCAGGCACTTCTGGTAGCGGCAGTACTGGCAGCGGTTGCGCTGCCGCTTGTCGATCAGGCACTCCTTGCTGTCTCGACACGTGTAGGTCAGGTCTTTCCGGATTGTTCTCTTGAAGAAGCCTTTACAGCCTTCACAGCTGTACACGCCATAGTGTTTTCCTGCATTCACAAACAATCAAAAACCACAGTCATGTCATCTAATAACCACATCTATAAACAACAATCAATGGCACAACGATGGCACATGTGAATTGTACACACGGGGGCATAAGAGTGACGATTGTTACGGTAGCCCTATTCAGTGACAGATCTGTTTTCTGCTCTCCAATTCAATTCTCAGTTATAACTTGTTTTCACCCACTTCAACTCACCACTCAGATGTGCACCACACTTATGTTGCACAAGTGGCCGCACATGGAAAAAGGGTAAAAGGAGACAGTGAGGATATATATATATATATATATATATGTAAGTTTGTCATTTTTTAAAACCTCACCTGCCTCACAATGCTGCAGTTACTTCTGACATGAAAGGTTTCTATTTTATTTCAGGTATTTTGTAAAAGAAGTTTTGGAATCACAAATAAGCACATACTTGGTCAAGTCATATGCCCTGAGACTTGACCACCACTGTTGTTTTAAAATTCAGACCATTCTGTTAATTTTTTAACTTCACTTTTTGACTTTATGCAGATTTCACATCTGTGCTAGAGTTATCTGAAGCCCTGTACATCAATTTAGTTCATTTTAAAGTTCTTTTGTTTTAGTTTTTACAGCGTCCTACCTGTGAAGTTGCCCAGGGACTGACATATAACACTCAATTTATACATATACCTGCAATCAAATGTTTTTCATATTATTAAAGATAATAAGATAATAGATAACAACTGCTGTGCAGTAATGCAAACAAGCTTACTGCAGATGTTGATTTCAATTAAGCATTCAACAGAAAATCCAAGTAATAAAGTAATTTATAAACAAGTGATAGCAAAAGCTCTCTCTCTTTCTCTCTCTTTCCTACCTGAGGAGCGGTCTCCGCAGATGGCGCAGATGTGTTTAGACATGGATCCGGGGCTGGTGCACTGGTAGCTGTTCATGTTGCCAAGTGGCGGCAGACCAGGAGGAGGTTTAACGTCCTCAGAGCTGCTCACACTGCTCAGAGAGTTCATCTGCAGGAGCACAAGAGAGAGGGAGGGACAGAGGGCGAGAGAAAGAGAGTGAGAGAGATAATAGAGAAATTACAATTACAACAGAAGGCACCCACCAACTTGCTTTACATGATATATACACATGATCATGATGATGATGATGATGATGATGATATCAACAACTGATGGGTCAACACCTCCACTGCAATGAACACACTTGTGGAGCCCCAAACATTTGCAGTTTGAGAACTCCTCATTTTACAATGCCCCATGTCTGCTAGAAAGAATGATCTGAAGGTCAAAAGCACAAATTACAGTATAATTACAATTGGAATTGTCAGTATAAAACAGGCTTCTTGGTAGGACATTTTGTTTCTTAATGCTGAAGTGAATATATCTTAAACATGATGCAAATTCCCCCTTGTTGGGGCAACTGGAATAAGAATGTATAGTCAAGATTAAAATCACTATTTTCACAGAGTATAATACACATACAAGGAATTTGTCTTTGTGTATGCAAACTGAACATTTAACCCAAAGACAAACTAAATAAAGAGGAAAAAAGAATAAGAGAGTAGAACATACAGAGCCAGTATAAAGGAGCTAAAAGGACATGAATATGCACACATGTACAGGATTCAAGTAGAAATAAATGATAACTATTATTTATAATAAATATGTAATAAATACATAATAAACCCTGTAGCCAAAAAATGCTTTTGGGGAAATGTAGAACTTAAAGTAACAAATCAAGACCATTTTGCTGGTCCTATAGGTTAGTTCAACAAAATCAAGACCACTTTTGCCCTGAAAATTGATTATGAAAAGCACCTATCTAATGGATGCTCTACTAAAAGCAGCCAGCAGAGGGCATATCTCTCACATACAATCCCCACAGAAAAGTGTGTCAAATCATTTCATCAGCAACAGGATTTACACCTCCACTGCCAGCTCCACTTTCACCCTGTGTCCTTCACATGTGGGCTGTGAGTGAGGCCCTTGGCTTTACTGCTGCATACAACACTGAAACATACAGTGAGGTCAAAAAGTCTGAGAGCACTCATTTGCATTCATTTCTAATTTGATACAAATGATATAATCAGCTTCACAATCTGAGTGAAACGTAGAACCTTTCCCTCTTTACATTCATTTTAGATTTCAGTCTTAGTATTGGACATGTCCTTCTTCTGCTTTGAGGACAGTGTGTGCTAGTACACACAAGTTTGTGCAAAGGCCTCTGATGAGTAGATCAAATCCACCTGAGAGTCATCTGAACACTGATCAGTGAGCTTTCCTGGAAAGCATAAGACTTCTAGACTCCTCTATAGCATGAAAATCTCTGTCTCAAACAGTGAATATCAAGGACCTGAATAAAAGACACTTCCAGCTCAATTTACAGCCATCTACCTGCTAATGAATGAAGCAGATAAGCTAAACCACATCACTCAGCAGTAGTTATTACTGAAGACAAAATCAGGAGTACTTGTATAGACATTGAAACTAGAGCTGGATGTTGGCTGGCTGATAGTACATTGATTTATTGGCATTGGAGTAAATCATCGCTGACAAGATGTTGATAGGGACGTTTTTGGTGTCCTACTGTTCTACTACACTGTGTATGTGTGTGTGTGGGTGTGTGTGTGTGTGTGGGTGTGTGTGTTGTGTGTGAGTGTGTTCTTGTAGTGGTAGTGTATTTGTGAGAGTTTTGGTAGAGTGAAGACATTTGCTGGTCTTCACATGAGCATGTTTTCACCATAAATCAAATTTTTTTGGAAAATGTAATCATGCAGAAAAACCATCTTTTGAATACTGAGGTTAAGGTTAGGGTTCGGTTTAGGGGTAGGTGTAGTGTTATTTAGCCACAGTAATACTAGTAATAATCACAAATATAGTAAGACAAACGCGCGTGTGTGTGTGTGTAGGCATACAGGAACACAGGCTGTCAGCACTGTATGTGTACGTGAGATTTACAGTGAAAGCTCTGAGAACATTCTCAGAGTGAGCATCATCTTCTGAACCTCAGGGGGAATTAGAACACGCCTGTATGAACTTATAGACACACATACCTGTGCTACACGTAACCCCACTTAACGTTAACTCTGGTAGTCAGACGAACATCACACACTGGCTCTTATACTCTTTCAAATGAAAGCTGCATTTCTGTGGAAAACAGATTTATCTTTGTGTGGGCCATTCGAACATCTCTGTGTCGTCTGAATGGTCATGCTTTCGGTGCGTCTGAGGTCCCCACAAATAGAACCCTGTACACACACACACACACACACACACACACACACACACAGGCTTGCAGTCTACTACGTCAGTGTTTTTTAACTTGAAGGAAAATGCAACAGATTATTTAAATATTTAGATTTATATATATAGAATCCTATATATGATATATGCTAAAACCTTAACCAAACAATGTCTACTTCATTATGAACACCTCCTGGTACCTACACTCACTGCTTATATTATCCGCTCCTACCAGCGCAACACACGCTGGCACACCACCACCACATCAGTTTTACTGCAGTGCTGAAAATGACCCACCACCTAAATAATACCTGCTCTGTGGTGGTCCTGTGAGGGTCCTAACCATTGAAGAACAGGGTGAAAGGGGGATAATAAAGTATGCAGAGAAACAGATGGACTATGGTCTGTAATTGTAGAACTAGTAGTGCTCCTATATGGTCAGTGGAACTGATAAAATGAACAATGAGTGTAGATACAAGTACCTAATAAAGTCACCGGTGTGTGTATACATAGCCTTTTAGAACAATCGTTTTCTGTGAGGGAGCTTTTAGAGGCATTAGACTCTCCAGACGTCCGGTTCCCATCACCACCATTGTGAACAATACTGACTAAACAAAGCATTTTGTCTCAAACCACTTTATTTTAGATTGTGCAAGTTGGTGGCATTTCCCTTTGTTCCCTTGGTACGATCATACTAATGTCTCTCTCTCTCTCTCTCTCTCTCTCTCTCTCTCACTCCTTCCCTCTCTCATATATCACTCTCTGTATTGGTGAGTGTGGATCTCTTTGTTAGGAACACTCAATTCTTGTAAACAAACAGTGAGCGTGAGCCAACCTTCTATCGCCAGGGCCTAATTCAAGAGTCTGGAAATGCCTTCCCTTCAAAATTAGGCAAGTGTGTGTGTATAGCTAGAACAGTAACCATGAGGAGTACAGAGCTCATTATTATACTATTAATGTGGCCTGGGCTTCCCGAGTTGAGTAAACAGGCTATTTTTAAGGGTAAATATGATAAAAATGCGAGACACGTGTCTTTCATTGCTTTCTGCACATTGAAACGCATCAACATTTCAATCAGAGATGTAAACGTTTAATGCATGATTAATACATAACATTAGCTGGTTGATAACACAAATTGTTTGTGACCAGCATGTTCATTACATTTCTCGGTGTACACAGCTTGTTTTCATGTATACAGGTAAAGCCTGCGGTGGCTCTATTCGATCTGGTGAGGGGTCAAAACTTGGTCCCCTTGAAATGAATCATCTTGAGAGTGGTGTTGTTGGGCAGCACTATTTAAAGCTGCTCTATGTACGTTTTGTGGATTTGGACACCTCCCGCAAAGTGTGAAAGATCAAACCATTTGAAGGTGTCTGTGCTGACCATCACAGAGCGGCGAAGAAAACAAACACCTGTTTTAATCACTATTTCACATTTTCAAGTCATTCAGAGAGGTCAGATGTGAAATCCTCTGTTCTAGAGGAACCTACCCTGTCGGAATTGCTCACAGTGGTGGTGACAGGAACCAGATGTCTGTTTAACCCATATAATATATAATACAACTAACCCTTTCATATCAAGTCACTGAATTATACAGAAATTTGGACAATTTGGTGGAATTTCAGTGGAATTTTGACAACTTGGTGGTCTTTCAACTCAAAATTTTGGCCATGTTGCTGTTTTGGATGAAAACTGGAAGCACCACTTTTACCGGTTTATTTAATTTATTTATTTAAATTAATATTTAAATTTGAGATAACTGCAACGTATAGGGCAAAGAGCAATTTACACATTTTGTGTTTTCTATTGGTCATTGGTGAATGGCTAACAGCCTCTTTTAATGCATGCAGCTTATACGGAAGTCATATAGGCTTACATCAGTATACGACCTTACACATTCTGACCTTATACATTCCGAACAAACATTCTCACAAGAAACCATAGGTCACTGTTCACATGGCCGTCACCCATCAGAGGTGTAGTTCAGTCTGAGCGCAGAGCCTGGAGGGATTTGAAGTCCATAGTGTAGAGCGAGGATGCCTCTCAGCACCCAGCTTTCAGAACAGCTCATGAGCTGTGGACATGACATGAAGTGAAAAGAGCAGGAGCGAGAGGAGAACGGCAGGGAGGAGAGAAACTATGGTCTCTATCAGGACCTCAGTGATATGAACATTCTCATATTCATATGGTTTGAATATTTGACAAATCAAAACTGATTTTAAGAAGATACAATTTCTGATATTTGATATATCGGCAAAAAACATAAAATTAAAATTCTAAATCAAACAGACTCCAATAGTTAAACAGTCCGACAAGTAAATAGTGCTTTACTAAGCAACACAAATAATGATACATGTGAAGCTTCCCAGAACTCTAAGCGGTTCAACTTAATACATAGACTAATACAGAAATACAAAAAAAAATCTTTGCTGCTGACTGTATTGGTGAAGAAGGACAGCAGCCCCACATTAAAGCATCTTTGTATGACTTTGTTTAGATAATCAACTGAACATCTGACAGTGAAGAAAACTATATTCACCATAGGGCCCTGGGGCATGTGTAGAGGGCAGGAGTTCAATAAACGAGGAAAGGAATGAGGAACGAAGAAAGCTGCTGCTCTGGGGAGATATGCTGCCTTTGAACCGACATCAAGGAACGTCTCAAACTGGCCCTCAACTGTAACAAGAACCACTATATCCTGCTATTAAAGCCACTACTACAATATCCATTTACACCCCGAATATGACAGCTACACCAGCCATGAAGTGCAACCCTCCTAAGTCCACTGTGGCTTTAAAAGCGTCTTTGTGCGTGTTCTTAAAGGGCGCATATCATGGAAAACGATTTTCCTTTGCTTGTCTGAAATAAGAGTTTGATGTTAGCATTGCTAAAATCACATCATTCACTCGACAGACCATACAGAAACCACATACTGAACTAAGTTTCAAAAACAGGCCCATTTTAATTCACTCTTTCTGTAATCGCACAGAAGCCACCGCATTTACATATCCCCACCTACTCAGAGTACAGCGGCTCAACATGGACTGATTTTTAAATGTGGTACAAAACAGCATGGCTAAACAAAACAGACCTCATTTGCATATGTCAGTCTTAAAGCCACAGTAACAAAAATAGCCGGTTTGACTCTTAACTAATTAAGATGGGACAAAAAAATCATTTAAAAATGATTATTGTTATATCCACACAAACACTATGAAAAGACTCATTAAGAAAAAACAAAACACTTTATGGTCACTTTGAAAATAGGGATGCCCATTGTACAGTAATCGTCCAAGTGGAATCAGCAGATTTTTGCTCCAAACATACAACTGCCAATTAACTAGATAGTTAATTATTTAATTATTCTTATTTTGGTCAATTTGTGTTGCAGTTCACTCAAGGAATATTTGCCATAATGTCAGAAACATGCATAATGAAGCATATCCATAATGCTATTGTGCTAAACAGTCAGTTGCCTGTCACTTCTGGTGAAGGACTTCTTTATTTTATTTAGGTTGACAGCCATATAGATATTAAAAAAGTAATTTTCTTTTAGTTATTATTTACTTATGTGTTAAAATGTATTATTATTTGTTTTTATGTATGCAGCTAATTTTGTTGTGTTAGCATATATGCAGTTTTTGCTTTGGTGCAGTACTGATTCAGACAGACATTGTTAGCTGCTAAGTAAACTCAGGCAATCAGCCAGTTACGCCACTATAGGCTTGTATTTGCAGGGAATTAATGAAAAAAACATTTATACAATATAGAACTATAATTCACGACAATCATCAGCTACAATTTCATTAGGGTGACAGTGACAGGCCTAACCAAATTTGACCAAATTTGTGTTTGTAAGAAAATAAAAAGATATTTCATTATAATCTTACATTTATTCTTGTTCGTGGAAAGAAAAAACACAATCCTTCATATTCTTGCCATTGTTTCTTGATGACGACATAGAATGTAAGTCGCATGTAAAGACAATAAGTACTTAAGTAACTAAGCCCTTACTTATGTAATTATGTAATTACAGGACAACAATAATAATTCTAGATGTCTAGAGGATAACAGGGGCTACTCTGTCCCTGCGACCAAAGGAATATCTGCTTAGTTTTGAGACTAAGCTGCTTTTAGACTAGCTTTGCTTCCTACTCTATACAGACACTGCTCAGCCCTGACTGGGCACGATCTGACTCCAGATCAGAATGCGGTGGGATTACCTGTGGGCTGTTGAGGGTGTTGAAGCCCATGCCGGGTGTTGAGGGCAGCGACACAGAGGGAGAGCCCATAGAGGAGGTGATAACCGAGTAGGGCGATGCCAGGCCGTTGACTGGAGAGCCTAGCGGGCCCATGCCTGAGGGGAGGGGCCGTGAAGAGCTGATGACTGACGGATGACCCATCATGGAGCTCATCGGTGGAGCCTGAGAGTGGGATGAATTTAGGGCCCCAGACGAATCTGTGAAGAGATAAAAAAAATGACCAATGAAGATGTATACTATTTAAAGAGGAATTCCACTGATATTTCAAAATGTCTGCATTAGTCAATCACTGCCATGTGAACAAAGTTATTCAGATTGCTTTGTTGTGAAACTCTCTCCAAAATCTCTTCTCAAAACTATTGCATACCAATATATCAGCTATTAAGCAGCATATTCGTAACCATTTCATATAAGAGTTTTATGTAATGTCAGTTTTACAGACAGATTGTCTGTCACCACTGTGAACAGATCTGACTCTGTGACTGTTCACCTCTATACATACTTGTTATGTATATGGTCTTGTTTTGCAATGCTTGTTTTTGTCATTTTCTGATTTTAAAACAAATGGCTGAAAGTTGAAAGGCAAGTGTAATTTCTTACATAAGTATTATTAATTCACATAATTACATGTAAATATTATCACCATACAATGGTAACAATCCCCAGGACTTATTACTGATACGCTGCTGCTATTTACATTCGCACACTGCAACACATAAAAGCCACTCTAATGATGCAATGACCATTTCTAAGGCTCTACAGAGTAACAGATGAGATGGTACATCTAGTGTCGGCAGCTGCAGCATCAGTGACATGACAGAACACTTTGGGCTTTTACTGTATGCTGTCATCACCAGAGCTGCTCTCTGGACACTGTAATCAGAACAACAATTTTTTTTAAGCTTCAGCATCTACGCTGCAGTATGAGGAGACAAGATCTGGTTTAAAAGCAGCGTGTGTAGTGCTGGGAACATTTTCACACATGAGCTGTCACTATCTATTATATTAGTAACTGCATAATTTAACAATTATTAATTAAGGCAACCAGTGTTTTAACAATCTACAGAAGATAAACATGGATGGGAACAGTACAGTTTTTCTCATTCATTGCCAAACAATATATGAGGACCTTGACAAACAAATGACAAACAAATGTAACACAGTACGGTGTGCATGACTGGGATCAACCAGAATCACCCGGATGACTACATAAGTTAATTTCAGCTGATCTGTGTTGCTTCCATCACATTCATTATGTGAGCCAGCAGAGCACAAGCTGCAGGTACAGTGACCGGCCAGTTCACATTTTTCTACACTCACTTCATCAGTTCCACTTACTATGTAGGTGCACTCCACTAGTTCTACAACTTCATCTGTTTCTGTGTGTGCTTTGTTAGTCCCTGTTCACCCTGGTCTTCAAAGGCCAAGACAAGAATATCCCCACAGGAAACTATTTCATATTGTACTGCGTCATTCGTGTCAAGCACCCGTATTCCATAGTTGCCTCGGGACTATTAAAATAAAGTAAATATCAGTAAAAGTAAACATCAGCAAACATAAAGTAAACATGATTTAAATATCAGTGTATTCACGTAACCAGCTAAATTGAGTGTAAAAGTAAATATCAGCAAATGTACAAACCAGTAAACATAAAGCTTATATATAATAAATCAGTTAATATGTGCTCTCGTAGCCTGCAAAGTACTAGAAGACCAACTTAACAGCTCATATTATAAATATTATAAATATTATATATACATGATATAATGGAATAATGATATAATGGAATTAGTTATTCCTTCTGCAAATCTATGCAGTATTGTAGAATTTCTTCCCTTGTTTCAAAGTAAGGAGTCAGAAATAATTCATATTACATTCCATTACATATCTGCTATTGCCAGTGAAAGGCTGACTTCTAGCTGAGTTCAAGTTTAGCAGATACCAAGATGCACCAAGCCTGACTGTCCAGGCCAATGTTAAATTTCTTTCGTTCCCAAAGACAGTAGAACAATTGCTCTTTTATTAACTATTCCCTGTTATCACAAACCAATTTGGCCTCTGAAACGAAAGAAATCCGACAGCGCCAACAGCTCCAAGAGCCTAATCATTCCGTACAGTAAATTCGCCCTCTCCAAAGTTCACTAAGACTGTCTTTCACTGCGCCTGTGCCTCTGAAGCTGTGACTGCTCTCTGGAATACATGTTATGGATATGATTAGCCTCTTTGGTATTCTATCCACCAGCTAAGAACCAGCAAGCCAACAAGAAAGCCCATAATCTTTAACAGAGAACAAACTGTTCAGCAGAGATGTTTTAAAAATACGCATGTGTTCCCACCCCTCCTCCTTTTTCATGCAGCCCCTCTTTCTCCCTGGCAGAGACACAAGGCACACTTTGCCAGTGGCTTTCAGTAAATGTCACATTCCGGTGCTGAAGGGAGGCCAGGAGGCCTGAACACATCTCAAATCCCCACCCACCCACACACCACCACCAAAACCCTTTAGTGTTCTAGCCACTCTGAAGCTCCTGGGACAGCACACATCCAAAGTTAATGCTAAAACCTGCCCTGCTTTTGGGCTGCAT
>CM067481.1:13513289-13548553 GCA_034552555.1 Semaprochilodus insignis | reverse complement strand
GTGTGTGTGTGTGCTTAATTCGGGTCCGAACTGGCCAGAGTGGACGGAGACCCTGAGGTCAGCTGATCTTTCACGGCTAGCTGGTGGTGAGAGAGAGAGGGTTCGGGAGGGAGGGAGGAAGGGGGTCCAGTTTGTTTGAGAACGGGAGTGTTTGTGGTCAGAAAAATGAAAGGAGTCGACCACAAAGCTCTTCATACTTCAAATCCTCCCAATCACATCTTCACTCTGTGGTGAAGGCGAAAGGAGGCAGGCAGTCTTTATCACAGCACGTCTTGTGTCATTTTACGCCGCGTAGAAAACCTAAAACATGCACATGTGCCGGCTCAGAGATTTAACCCAGCCTACATACAGAGATTATCTTTATGTGGAAGATTCTAGAGAACGGCGCATATGAATAAACGCAGCCCTTTAAGCGCACCTACACTGATCGCTAAGTCCGCAGTTACTCCTTCAAATAAACAGCCTGTTGCAGCGCCGTTTTCACTGAACCTAAAAACAGCACTTCGCTCAAATAGACGGCAAATGGCAGGCCAGCTCCTTCGCTGGGGAACGTGGAAATGTAGCATGAGGCCTATTGTCAAACGGCTCATTGGGCGAGCTATAGCCAATCCGCATATGGAGCCTTCACTCACGTACAGCCGCCATCATTAAAGAGAACGGCTACATTTCTTTACCACAAGAACTGAACAGCTCAGCCTAGCTAAGCGCAGTCTGCAGGAGACCTGCACCATCATTTAGGGCAATAACATTATGGTATTGTTCCATTTAGGCGCGTGTTTGGTCCGAAGATTGATATAGAAGTGGAACAAAGAGTCTGATTGTGTGACACGTCTAAGAGCATTTTTAATTAGTGACGATATGATATAGATTTTATAGCTCATTCCAGGTACACCCTGGGGTTTATCATAAGTAGGACAGGACCATACAATAAACCATCTTTTGTTCATGAGCTGAGGGGTTACTGACAATGTCAGGAGCGATACTTACTATCGTTATTGTTTTGTTTGTGGGAATAAAAACGAGCAGTTTATTTATATCTTTTATGAAGGAAAATATGAGAAATACGCGCAAAGAAGTATCTAATTTTTAGACCTTTAATAAGACAAATGTAACGAAGATATACTCAGTGAGTATGTGGTCAAGCAAATACTGTACTATTTTACACACACACATATACACACACACACACACACACACACACATATATATATATATATATATGTGTGTGTGTGTGTGTGTGTGCGCATGTATGGTGACTCAAATTTTTATAAAGCAACAGGTGTATAATATCATAATAGTGCCCAGTCCTGCAAAAGGCCACAATAAACCCTGAGAAACCTTCATAAAGCCTGAGACATTTGATAGTCCTTAAACATATCACATCATATCACAATCTTAATGTGCCACAAGATAATCACAATCTAGTCTTTCCATATTACTGCTACTGTAACAATATTTGAAGTCACCTCTTTAACCTCTTTATGGTAAGCAAAACATAATATACTGAAAACATAAGCCAGTGGCTAGAAAAAGTGCACTGCTGTAAACAGTACCTGTGCTGTTAATCTTACTACAGTAATTGTGAGACTTCAGTAAATGATGGTATTGAAAGTGAGGCTAACAGAAGAACCCGTCAGGCCATTTCTATAGAGCTGTGAACAGATCTGGTGTCTGATATGCTGTCTACTTGCTTGCTTACTCGTGTGGAATGCTGCTTCACTCCCAGCATTTCGCAATCAGGCTCGTGCAGCAGCGGCCATGACCTTCGACCTGACTGTTGGGGTTCAAAGTCCAGCTTTCAACAGACAGCTATCGGGTTCAGACAAGCCGTAATAGACAGCGAGGGTCAGCGCAGGCTTCTTCACCCAGACCAACCAATTCAGAGGAACATACACAGGACAACACTGCATATCATGACATCATGACATTTTTGAAGCATGATGTAAAAACAGAAGCTGCTTTTTATATCTTTAACTTTTGTGAACTTGTAATGATGAACAGGCCAGTACCAAGTCCACAATACAGTCCCAGCTTCACTCACATCGTAATGTGTCCAGTGTCTGAATAAATGGCACTATACAGAACCATTGTTTATTCTCTCTATCCGTCATGTATTCCTCCGACTCCTAGGGGGTGACCAAGGCTGGCAACAAGTGCCAAACAAGCATGAAGGGTGGCAATCCCAGAGAGACAGCCATCACCAATAAAGTCAGAGAGAAATTGTTCTTCCTGCCTTCCTGCGTGTGACCAGCTACGTTCTATAGTGAACGTTTGCCATCAGGTCACTTACCAATCAGATTTTTTATGCTATATTTTTACACTACACTCAATAATCGAATCTGCAATGACTGGTTACCTCACTGAGCAAACAGGTGAATGAACGTTGGTCAAAACATACATTCTGCGGAACAAAACAGCCAACACTGGATTTCCACATACATCTCTACGTCAATATACTACAACGTTCTGTTCCATGTGTTCCAGAGCACATGCTAACTTAAAATGAATGTTCAGCAGGTATCCCAAATGCATGGCAGCCCATATTTCAGCAAACAGTTGACAGGTAGCTGAGTAGCCATTCAGATTTTCTTTTTGCAGTCTGATGGAGAGTGACCAACAACATTGTGCTCTCTGTTATGTCTTTTTCAGAAATAAGACGCTACAAGCTTGCAAAGTTCACAAACGTACAGGTGAACTCAGTGCAAAGAGAAATGTAATGCTATCCAAAGCCCATAGATTTTTTGCGTTTGTGTCCTTTTCCATTCAAGTCAAGTGGCTTTTTCAGCAGGCAGATTTTTCTTACATTCAATGTGACTGCGGATTAAGTCATAATGACGAGATAATAATTTGTAATTATGAAATACTAAGCCATGCATGCTGCGTTAGACTGATCTTAGAACTGATCTAGCCACAGCCTAGGTCATACAAAAAGGGGAAACCCAAGTGTAACTACGGAGAAAGCAAATCATCATTATAACGTAGCAAATCCAAATTATGACATTACATGTTATTATAAAATAATAACTGTGAGATAATATTTTGTTATTGTGAGATTGTCTGTTATAACCATGATACTATTCTTCAAGCTGCAACAAGTCCTACTTGAGATGAATTAGTTTTACTGAGAAGGAGCTGTTATTTGAATGATTACCAAGGAGATCTGGGATTTTAATCCAGTACGGATCTGCAATGTTTGTCTGCAGTTTTTTACAAGTGTGTCAAGTAATAATTAACTTCAATTACATGGAACTCGAGCTCCCTCAGTAACAGTAGTCCTGCTGCAATTGTCATTACATTACTGTAACAACAAAACCATGTAAGAAGATTAATATGCGCCTCAATTGTTTTTCTTTTTTTGTAACCTCAAGACTAACAGCACACTAACCACTAACAGCTTAACAGAGCTTGTTTTAAGCCAATTCCTAAATTCTCAAGTTTATGATAAAACTACGGAAATCCACAACATTTTTGGTGATTGCCGAATTACAAAGACAAGGAAAATGAAATGTGGTATTTGGCATTCGATAAGCTGAATGAACCCACTTTACTAGCCTATTGCTAGTCTTTGTGCGGCTCCTGTCGCATAATGCTGACGTAAACATCAATGTGATGATGTCTGGATCCTATCTGGAGCAATCTGGGAAAATTACAAAGATCCTTGATCCTGTATGAATAGGCTAGTCAACTCACACCCAGTCCTTCTCATAAGTCTTCTTAAATAACCAGCTCAAACAGGGCTTTAGAATGATCTTAGAACTGATCTAACCACAACTATCTCTCCATTCTGCCCCCAAGATAGGAGGTGCAGAAAGAATAGTGTGAAGTGTGAAATTGTCAATACAGGATACCACTTATGTTAATGGGGAGGTGTGATGAATCAAGTTACATTTACTATTCCGAGCATGTCTCAGACAGTACTTTTCCTTGTTAGTCGAGTTACAGTTGCATGCAAAATGTCATGTTCGAGTTTCACAATTAACGTTAAGTAACACTTTACTACAGAAAACATATCTCTGCATATTTAAATTCTTATTTACTCTTTATTTGCTAAATTAAACATACTGGGAAAAGAGAAAGTGTGTAAAAGTTGTTTTACTTGTGCCCATGTTTTATTTTTGCCCAATGTATTCAGCTCTGCACACACACACACACACACACACGCACACACACATGCACACACACATGCACACACACACGCACATATATTCATATGTACATATAGAAACAGTGATTAATTGATGCACACAGTAAAAATGTAGTCCATTTGAGGCTGGGTGAGATAAGTATGACTCTGCCCACATTACTGGGAGGCAAGAGATGTCCTTGAAATGACAGCACATACATTTCTAGGACGTAATATATTGGAGTTTGAAGAGGGGCTGTTTAAATCGGTGAGTGTTAATTACTGGTCAGGCAGCGCAGGGACAGTCGCGCAGCACAGTAATTCAATAAGCCTCGACCCACTAACTAATAATACAGAGAGAGAGAGGGAGAGGGAGGGAGAGAGAGAGAATGAGAATAAGAGAATAGCTCTGCTCCATTTTATGTTAAAGCTTTATGTGAATGTTCTTCTCAAAATCAACAGGTCACTGTTCAGACCTTGCTTGCTAGCATACACACAAACACACCCTTCGTCAGTTTGTAGGCAACACCTGCCCCTCCATCACGTGCACACACCAACGCAAACACACTCTTAAAACACGCAATTCTGTCCCAAACGAGGTCGATGTCTGATCAATCGTGGCGCTAAAGCCGCTTAGGCCAGGGTAAAGACTGGAATCTCCGGCCAGTTTATCTACCGGCACACCAGCTGTCAAGAAACACAGGGGGTGGACACAAAGAGATGGAGGGAGGGAGGGAGGGAGAGATTGTCCTGCTCTGGCTCAGCCTGCCCCACTAAAACGGCACTCGGAGGACATTAAATCAAACCTGATTACTGGCACGCGTCCCTAATCCTTTAGGCTCTACAGTGTGGTAACGTTATATCATACTACAAGCCCATTGTCTACTACTACACTACAAACAGGCTATTATTACCTCAGTACGCTTCATTACTACTTACTCACAATTCACCATTCACTCCCCACGCCATACAGACCAAGCAACAAACCCACATATTTACATGTACATATATGCCTATATATGTACGTATGCCCATATGATAATATTTTATCGTTATTGTAATAAAGTTTTCTGAACATATTGTGGATATCATCAGTAAGAACACTGACTAACTAAATGTTCCACTACAAAGTGAGCATAATTAGGCCTGTTTGATCGGACATTAGGCAGACAGCATGCGTGACACTGGATATAAATCACTGCAGTAATTTATTTATATTTCTTATTGTTATAACACTTTTTTTTTTTATATGTGGCACTACAGATTCTATTTCGTCAATTCCAAATTTTTAATCTTCAGAAAACCTAAATATTATGATGCATATCCTGTATCGTGAAAATGTCTTGAAGTGTCGTGGTATAAAATCCATGCCATATCGTCCGCTTCTACTTTTCAGCTGTAGTTTCAGTAGTTTAATGACATTCATTCACAACAACATTTTGACATTTTTCAGTCTGGACTGCTTTTTGAACGTGGCGCATTACAGGACAGACAATCAGAGCAGCTGCCGCTTACATTGTGTGAAAACGTCATGATAAATGAACCAATAGAAATGGTCTCAAATTGCTTGGAAAAAGGTCTGGGTCCAATGACTGTCACTATCATTAACTTCAAGACGATGTCTGTGATAGAAATAATTGGGATCAGTGATTTAATTGCCACTTCCTGTTCATTGTCTGCAACGATCAAAGGTGGCATGTAATGGAAAACTGCATTTACATGGTCAGAGTTGAATGATGAGAGTTCGGTATATAAAACTAACGTACCGTGAACCTCAAACACTGTTGTTCCTCCTTCAAATACAAATCCTGCATTTACAGAAGGGGACAGCATAGCAGGACGACTCCTAAACTGTTACCTAACTCATTAATATTTACACCCCCAAAATTTAGGCCTACAGTCCAGGGAAACAATGGCATTGGAGTACAAGGAATGACAGCGACAGACGGTGTAGAAAGGAACTGTTCCAGGCTGTAAAGGGGATGTCACTTTTAATAGCTTTCCCAAGGAACTTCTCATCTTTAACAAGATCCTGGACAGTTTTAAATTGATCATCTTAAAGCCCCGAGTATCTGGCAAAAGTATGTTGTCTGTGTCTGTTTCGACATGTTGCTTCTGTGTGTTGAGTGCGGTGTCTTGCTGTAAACCAGCAAATCAGACCACAGCTGTATATACATGAGTTCACCACAAAAAGGAACACAGCCTGTTTCATTCTAGAGCCAAAGCACAGGGTGTAAATAGACATGTAAAACCACATCTAAGCGTTTTCACCCCGACCAAGATCACATACCTTCTACGTAGACATCAAAGAACAGTCTAAATGCTGAATAAATACATTCTATAGCACCATTAAAGCACAAGCCTGAAACAGACAATCCAGTTGATGAGCTATCTATCTAATTGTTAACACGGGTAGCACTTTCCAAATGGCACAGTACACTCACAAATGTCTACAAAAGTTGAGCAAAGCTATATTTAGAATTATAGGCAAAAACTAGGTAGGTATCGAATAAACAAACACCGATAGAGCTCAGAGCTAAAAGCTACAAATCTTTTTGCTGGCATGCCCAATTCTCATAATGCTTATTGCTTCATAATCCGGCTGTGACCTGTAAGGACTGTGGAGAAAAACTGCGATCCTCTCAAATGACTGATATGTAATGTAAAGGTAACAGGCCTACACTGTCATCAAAACACTCCAGGCTACACCGTGAGAAACAGCAAATAAACAACAACTTGTCAAACTAACTAACAACATGTGAGTGAGTTTGCATGTTGTTATTTGTTGTTTACAGCCCTCATTCTCCTCTCTGATCAGGGCCGTTGTGTCAGCACCTGATTAAAGGTCAAGGTGAAATTCAAAGAACTGAGAGAGCTGCAACTTACTAGGAGCTGGAAACTCCAATAAAAAGACAAAAGGAAGCCAATACAAGGCAATTGATCTGCTTAATAGCCGCTGTTTTGTTGGAGTGTAAATAGAGCGTACAGATTAACAGAAAGACAAAAGCCTTTTTCTTTTCGTTTATCACAGTGTCTTATCTCTGCCATCTCGGAGATATCTGAGGGAGAACCATTGCTCATAAAATTCATCGCATTACATCAGACATGACACCGTAATGTCCGAGATGTAGTAATCTTTGCATTTGGAAGGAACTTCCAGCTCCAGTCATAAGGCGCAGGGAAAATGTCCATGGAAGACGCAATGAAACCATCCACTGGGTCACAAGCTCTACGAGTGCTCGACATCAACATCTGCATTTCCTGCTGAGCACAAGGCAGAACATACAAAAATAATACACACTACACACACACACACACACACACACACACACACACACACAAACACACACTTTCACACATGGATGACTGGCCTCACAGGAGACAAAGGCAATGAACCCAGGCAGCCCACAGTCTGTCCTACAGTAACCTCTCTCTCTTTGCCATCTCTTACCAGATCCATATCCTATCCACTTCTACTGACGCAAAGCAGAGGCAGCCCATCAGGCCCATGCACAGGCATGCTGGGGGGGCAGGGCAGGGGCTCAAGGGGAAAAAGGGCAACATGAACATAAAGCAAACATTAATTTAATTCACTGTATACTGCAATAACTCTTATCGAGAGAGAATAACCATATTTAACTTAAAACCAACGGCTATACAGCAAGTTGGCAAGTGAAACTATATCTTAATGATAATCTTAAATAGACTCGATGTATGTAATGTTTCTTATTGTGAGGCTAATTATCTTTCCAGATTTATTACAGAAGTTTTATTGACAAATGTGTTCAGTATTTCTTGCTTGTAAGATCCGCCTGACTGCTCCTTATCCATTCACCCTTTGGCCAAATACTTGCCAGCCGGTACAGGAGTGGCCTCATGTATACGGAAGTGCTTGCTCTCTCAGGTTCCTGGGAGAATACCTGCTTCTGTGGTGTGGGAGGGGGAGCTGCAGTTGAGTAATACCTTTGATTGGAGTAATACAGTAATACAGTCTGGTGTAATATCTTTCTCTTATCAAGAAATCTTGCACATCAGTTGACTCGCAGAGCCACTCCTTTGAAGCAATATCAAAAGAAACGTGCAGATAATCCATACATGCAGTAACAAAGCAGTTGTGCACAACACTGCACATAATTCAACGGGACTATCGATGCTCTCTTTCTAATGAAACGTGCAGTTGGTCAGTGTTCTTCAAAGACTTCCACCATATGAATAGAACAGCATAATGTGACACCCCGTGACATAATTTGTCATGATAAAAATAAATATTGGCAAACTACTCAGCCCTACCCACAGTTGCCAGCCTACAAACCAGTAGTGTTACATACTAACCACACTAGATCATTATCTAGTACTAAGTTATAACTACATTTATGAGCTTTACAGAGTCTCATCCAAATTCTAGTTTTTTGTGAAAACGTAAAAAATTGCTGTAGTGAGATTTTACAGGAACAATACGTAAAATAACGCAATCAAGCTTCATCCCTTTACTCGCAAAGAGCGTCTCCACCGGTGAAAAGCAAGGCCAATGTTAACTCTTGTTCTGCAGCTATTTTTGTCCCTTGTTTTCTTTGCTTTTGTGGAGAATGGGCAGTGCAACCAATGCACCAATCCCATGTGGGGGCTGGAGGCAGACTTGACACTACAGTGACTCAATACAAAGTGGTATTACGAGACAGGATGGGCAGCAGCTAGCTGGTTAGCATGCTGACTTCAGTAGATATCTCCGGAGGATGCAGAGATGTCTTTTACATACTCTCAAAACATTCTGTCACATTATGCCATTTCTCTCACATTCTGTTGATAGTTTTAGTTCATTATGGAATCATTTGAACTGAAAATCTACATATTGATTACATCTTTGTACATACTGCTCTATTAACAGCCCTTATTGCTAACATCATGTTCAGCTGTTGTTCAAAATAACCTCAACGTTGAATGTGATGCTCTCTTAAAGAGACAATCAGCTTTTTAACAGTGGGATGTCCAGCGCTACTGATGCGCAACAACTGAGACACCAGCTCCACTCCGCCACAAAGCTAAGCCTCTATTAAACAGAACTTGAAGAATGGCAATATAGAATACAGTTATACATGCCAACAAAGATGGCACTCATAAAGCCTGAGGGCAAAAGGGCAGTGGCTCAAGAACAAGATACAGCTAGTTATGGCTGATTGTAATCATGAATGGATGATGCTGTTTGAAGACCTAGAAGATAGCCAGTAGAACTGGTCCAGAAACAGCTGCCTCTAAATGAAATCTGTGTATATAAACGGTAAGGTTAACAGAGCTTAGAGAGTCTGGCCTGTTAAGGTGAGGTTGTGGTTATCTCTTGTTCACTACAGGGATCTCTATGCAGCAGTTTCCTATTAGCACGATGAGACGCTTAGACAGACAGCGCAGTCCGCAGTGCTTTTTGGGATGCTAATATTCACAAAGTTGCACGGCCAGTTGTAGCAGGCAACACATACAAACTCAAATTACGATCAATAACAAGAATAAACAGTACACACATATAGCATGTACATACACCGACCAGTCATAACATTAAAACCACCTGCTTGTATCTACACTCACTTACCACGTGGTGGTGGTGGTATGTTAGTGTGTGCTGCGCTGGTACGAGTGGATTAGACACAGCATCCTGTGGGCAGCGTCCTGTCCACTCATGAAGGACCAGAGGATGATTTACATCTACGAGGTGAACCAACAAGGTATGTGTGTCTAAAAGAGTGGACAGTGAGTGGACACAGTGTTTAAACACTCTACCAGCACTGCTGAGAATGATCCACCACCCAAATAATACCTGCTCTGTGGTGGATCCTGTGGGGGTCCTGACTATTGAAGAACAGGGTGAAAGAGGGATAATAAAGTATACAGAAAAACAGATGGACTACAGTCTGAAACTGGAGAACTACAAAGTGCCATGACATGTTGCTGATCTGGTGCTAAAAAAATGGATTGATTTTAAGGCTATGGCTAATCTGTGTACATACATATGTATAGTACCATGTTACCCCAACACTGTTTAGACTGTCAGATGACCACATACAAAATCATTAATCAAGTGTATAAATAGATGCCTTGCACCACAGTTAGCTACTAGCTACTAGCTCCCTAGGCATGTGAGATGAAGTCACGTAGGATTGGTGGTCACCAGAGACGAGAATCCCTTGGCACCTCACATTCAAGGTGCTAAGATGTGATTACAAAATATTTTTTTTTTTTTTTTTTTTTTTTTTATAGCCTACATCATTCTTTTTCCTGCATTTGTCATTAACAAGTACTGTCAGCTTAGGTAAGTATACACTCTGCACACATCTAATAGGTTTTAACTAAAATCTCAACCTGTAAGTAGCCTGTTAGCAATCTGCAAGGTGATTGTTAGACAAAGACATGTTCTTATGCAGGGTCATGTTTTCTGTGGTCTAAGCCTTTTATTCCATAAACATGAAAAACAGGACCAGGACATGCCTCTGCATGTGCATGAGCTCACTTAACTGTAGGTGAAACACAGCCACATGATATTATGTGAATCAATTCTAAATCTTTTCAAAGAGAATGATAGCACATCTAAACATCAATTATTAGATACGCCTAGGGGTCACAGGGTTGTACTCTTCACTGCATTAGGCATATCAGCAGCGGTGCTGGAGCCACAATTCTTTTAGTTAAACTCTCAAACCACTGGAAAGATCTTCAGTATCAACTCATAAAAGAGTTGCCTCAAAGGACTATGTCAGCATAACCAGGCCAACCGCAAAGAATCTGCATTCTCAGATTTATAACCGTCTGATGCTGTCATGAACTGTACACTCAGTTATTTCTTCTCCCAGGAAAACCAAGCCTCTTTTCTATAATGAGAAACCTCGAGAGGCACACAAAAAAATCTCTCCGCAAAACAGATGCTGACAGACGAGAGCTGAAACTCCGTGAGGAGATAAAGCTGCATTCATTAGTTACAAAACTTCCTGTCATAGAGGAAGCATGTGATGGGGACAACGCTGAGCTGCATCCTGCAGCCCTGCTGACTGCAAGAGATCATACACATCAAACCTTACTGGTCCGCCAAATAACACTTTCGTTTCCAATCAGAAGGCCTACTTCATGCAAGGCCCACTGCTTAACAGACATGACTGTATTTGGATAATTATTAATCAGTGAGCTGTTTAATTAGGCTCAGATTTTGATCTGAGTGATTCTGAAAAGCATGAATAATGCCGTGACTATTTAACATTTCCACAGTTTCAAAGGAACAAAAGCTTTAGCATGTAAGGGTGAGCAATACGGCAAAAACACCCCAATACATGGCCTTTTTATGATACACAATGCATATCCTCGCTGTCCAAAGAAATACAAGTATCTTCAAAATGGCAGCTTTACAGGGGAGGGCCAAAACCTAATTATATTTCAATGTAAGACAATTTAACCAGACATTTTCCAAGCACTTATGGGTCATTTCTGTCAGTCCATTCATCATGAATTTTTCACACAGTGTAAACGATGCATACAAGTAAAAACTGACAAAAACTAAGATACATGTTTTTCAAGGGACATTGACGCTATTATAATAATATGTGCTTGTCTGAGCTGCTACGAACAAGCTGGAATTGACAAAGCTTGACAGCTACTCATAGAAGGTTTTCTTATTTTTATCTCTCTCTCTCTTATATGTATGTGTATATAAAAAAAATCTATTTAGATGGGTGTGTCTAAACTTTTGACTGGTACTGTATATTTACTATTATCTTTTAATTCTATGTATGCATTAATAAGCTATTTACGCATGAACAGCAGTAAACAACCAATTGACAAAATTACATTTACAAAGTAAGTTAAATAATATGATATACTGTGGTGGCACAGTAGTCTCTAGAGTGAGATTGTTTAGGTTTAAAGACTATGAAAGCCCCCTTATAATGATGTATCTTGGAGGTAGGCCTATTTGAGTTTTGGAGGGGGCCTATTTGAAATGTGTTGTTTTCCTTTAGCTGGTGATTGCCAGATACCCAATGTCACTGTTAAGAAGCTGTAACGTATATTGGAGCTGTATAACAAATCCTAATCACAATGGAAACCACAGAAAGACACGCTAGAACCTCAAGTTAGTAAGGTACCTACCTGGCTGTCTAGAAATGCTACCTCAGTTTGGCTTCTTTCCTCTATCTAAAAAGGTCAAACATCTGGCATCCATGCTGTGCTGATAAAAGATGATGTTCTCTTCAGCATTTTGCTTAACTGAGGTAAGAGTTACATTAATTCTAGCTTGGTTTTATTTATTAGTCTGCAGATCAGTCAAGATTGGCTAACACCACATTGACGATGACTGCACTATGTATTTGCTGTTCACTGATAACTGAAAACATGCCGTCACACTGAAGGACTAAATTCTACGAAACAAAACATTATACAACAAATAACTATAAATTCTAGTTTTGGGCCGGAATGACCTTTTTAATAAACACCCACCCACACACCATTTCCTCTGAACCGGAGCTACTGACCTACAGTAACCTTTGGAACATAATGTAATGTCATAAAATGAGATTATTATGGGAAAGGCTTTGAATGAATGACCACAAAACTTTGTTTGTCAGAGAAGCAAACCAAAAGCAGTTACTGTGAAAATGCCTGGAATCATTAGATTTAATCTCCATCAAGTCCAAGTTGCTATATGTGTATTATGCGAATCCTGTGATCTTCATTTTGTCATGAATTGGCCAGTACTGGTCCCCTATAAAGCCACCATAGTGAATACTGCTGTGCCTAAATTCGCAGAAGGCAACGTGTTCTCAGTGGGGCTGTTTTGACAGAGGATCGATGACTGTGGGCTTCCCGAGACAGACAACTGATAACGAACACTCACAGGCAGATAAGCAAACACCCAGTCAAGCGCACAGCAACACGCCACCGAATCCTACACATCTTTAAAGATGCAGACACTTAAGAGATAGATAAAGAAAGCTGTGTTAATTTGGTTGGTATCCTTAAATTAATAAAACAGGAAGTGCAACTACCTTTTATAGACGGAACAAGATGTTAATCAATTACAGATTTCACATTACAGAAGTGAGACCGAGTCTATTCTATTCATTATATACTCATACTTGAAAAACTCCCCCAGACTCCCAACTGGACCGACCCCGCTGTCTGCTGCTACTTGCCACTAAAAATGTTGAACAGAAATCTGCACGCCAGTGATACACAGAACTATTTGGAAGTATTGCTGACCGCAGGTCCACCAGCAATGTTTCAAGGACCAGGACAGTCTGACCCACAACTCGCCACTCCTCACACTTTAGCAGAGAAGAGATAGAACACAGAACAAGAGAGGTCAGCCAAAAGAGCACAGGAGGTTCAGGAGCATTCAGAGGCTCTGACCACGATCTTACCCATCTTATAGGAGAAGGGTCATAAAAACACAAGCAAACTTAACTAAAAGAGAGAGAGTGTTCAGCGTGTTGTCCGCTCTACCAGTTAGAAATAATCTTTCAGTTAAGATGTTTTTGGGAAGCCTAGCCCAGATCTTTTCAAACTTGGCCTGTAGCTTGCCATCTATTCACTGCCCCAGAAAATACAGTGTCCATTTCTTGCGATTATAAGTTTTCTGCAGATGCCCTTTATATTGTGTGCAAACCGCATGAAGAATCAGCCAATAGAAATGCTCTAAACATGCACGTAGTAAGATTTTTTTACCCTGAGTTGCTTTAAAAGTAAAGAATGAGTTTGCGGACTCCTGTAAAGTTACCATTTGAGAATGAAAAATGCAGGTTTGATTAGGGCCTTAATAGCTTCAAGACTTCAGTGACATTAATCTAGTTTGAGTTTTGTGAAATGATTCTCATGTTGGGATCATCGCAATCTTGTTACAAGAGTATTTAACTTATTTCCAGGGGTACTTGTTTCAAGTCATTTTCAGGTAAACTGATCTGCTTATTTGACATTATACCGGCAGATAATGTTGCTCATTTTAAGGAACATGCTTAAAATTAATGTAAATGATCCATTAATATAGTGAGATAGTTTCACTTCATCAAACTGTTTATAATGAGTGAAACTGGTCTAGTAGGCAAATAATCGTAAGTTAGTTTACAACATTCTTAGCATGAAAAGTACATACACTGACTAGTTTAAGAAAATTTAAGTTGAAAAAAATACATATTATGTTAAAATATAGTGACCTCCTGGTGATCATATCTTTGACAAGATTGTTGTTATGCCACAGTTAGTTCTGACTTAATATATTTAGCTTTTGAAAAGCTTTATTTGAGGTTTGATAAGCTAAAACTATGAAACATCAAAAATTATGAACACAATTATTTTTATTTCACATATATATCTCACACAGTATCTCACATACTGTGCAGCACTAAATCTATTTAACCAGGACTAATTAAGTTCACTTGTCAATGAAACATGCAGTTGTTCAAGGTGCTTTAGGTACTGACGATTCCGTTTATCATGATGTAATTTAGCACAAAATGTACTGTAAATACTGTACTCTAAATACTGTCAGATTGGCCTTTTGGTAATCAGTTTTTGTGCCATTATTGTCACAAAGATAAACCTCAATAATGACTGTGGTATATGTGCACATAAACTACCAGGCTTACATCTAAAGTTTTAATCTATAAATCTGAAGTGGAAAATGAAGATCAAATAATACTAGGCTTCCTGAGTAGTTGTGTTCAGACACACAGTCATAGTCTCCTTCAGTTCAGTCTTCTTGTGCACACAGTCACTTCAGCAGTGTTAGGGGGGGGGGTTAAAAGTGGTGGGGGGGGTTTAAAAGACAGGAACAGTATTACTGGTGATAACTTCCGCTGTCACTTTCTTGTTCCACTGAGCAGCAGGTTGCCTTTTTCAGTTTACACACACCCACATATGCAAACATCTCTCTCTCTCAGGCAGAGACAGGCTCACTCTCTCAAACGCACACGCGCCCACACATACACACATACAAACAAACAAACGCTTCTATTATCAGAGGAAGAGAGAAGAGATTGAGATGGAACGAAAGTGTCGGGAACAGAGGAAGAGAATGAGGAGGTAGTTTTGCAACTGTGATGACACAGCAGAATGGAGTACTGAGTTTACCCAGCCACTTCAGCATACAGCAGGCTTTCATGACCTTCTATCAGCAGCACTCAGAGCAGGGTCAACAGGTTACAAGGGGTTCAGTGAAGCTGATTGACGCTGCACCAACATTACTTTAGCTAGAACACTAAAGTCTGTTGAATCTTACAGCCAGTGTCTTGTCTTATGAATTAAAGGGTACGTATCACGGAAAACTGATTTGCCTCACTTACGTAAAGATGGTATAATGTCATAGTAAAGTACAGTTTCAAAACAAGCTTTAAAACATGCACTCATTCACTCTCCATACAGTCCATACATGGAAACTCAGCTTTAGAAACAGTCCATTTTGATATTACTTCGATATTGAGATCACTTACATACATCAGTCATAAAGACACAATAATAGCTTGTTCTAAGGGTTAAAAAGACATTGAAAACGTTGTTACTATACACAGGCCAACAGCGTGACAGCAATTTCACTTCAATTTCAGCTGTGGGATTCAGACACAAATTTCTTGTGAACCTTGTGAGAATCCAACATGCAGTGCTTATTGTCCTCTAGAAAAGAATCAGAACTTTTCTTCATCATTTGCAGCCCAGCTCTGCACACCATGTCAATAAGCAGCCATATAGTCGCTGCCCTGAAAAACGTTTGTGAGGTTCACAGCACCTAATCTTTAAAGGAGAAATATGTAAGATGATGTAATTAATATGCAGGATTTTTAGTGTAAAGCATCCTGAAACAGAAGCACAGATTAAAAATGATTAACATAATGTAAAGAAATAACAGTTTTGGTGGTATATCAAAGATGTCTGTGCCAATGCTAAGCAGTTAGCCCCAGCCTGTCCTGTCTGTAATCCCAACCTAAAGAGGCGATAGTAAGTCACTGTAGCGTCAAATTTGCCTTTAGTCCACACGAGCGGATAAAGAGGAAGCACTGCCCGCTCCCGTTAAGAAAACAAGAAAACAAGTGATATAAATAGAAGAAATACAAGACTTAACACTGCTGTTGCTTTCCACCACTGGAGATGCACTTGAAGAGTAAAGAGAGATTGGTAAGGAAGCGGGGGGGGGGGGGGTGAAGAGGTAGGAGGTACTGTGTGGAGAATGAATTGGATGGATAGTGTCGTCTTACATAAAAATACATTACATTAAAATATATTCAAGAGTTTACCTTGAAGCCAACATGGTGTTTCTGTTGATTATCACTTTGCTTCATGTGGGTCTGTTTTTTTGCACTTTGTTTAAAACTGCAGACTGTGATTGGTCAGTTTGTATGTTAGTCAAATGGTCCTTTCCTGTATAAACAGCTGTTTTTTGGATATACTGTGCTTTGAGATATAGCAGATACAGAAATAACAAGATTCAAGTGAGATCCAGTATGCAGTGCTGTCTCAACACCAAGTTAATTTGCTTTACTAGTTGATTATGTGACTACAATGAAATCTCTTTAAATCTATAACCATGAGCATTTTAAAACAGTGGAAATAAATACCATAATTTCTTATACTAAATATACTGCATAATACAGCTATGTTAAACTAGACAAACATTCAATAAAAGGAATGCTGGGATATCTTAGTCTAGCTTTTATTAGAACTGGATCAGATCTGTTTTTTCCCTCTCCAATAATCAGTAGCAGAATTTTCTGCAGGGTAATGGAACGGTGCCATGCCTGCTGTCCAGTGTCTCAGTGATTCTGTCCAGTAATAACAATGGGTGGGAATTAGGGACCGCAGCCCAGACTGAACACTGCTACTGAGAGCAGACTGACAGTATACTGATTAATTACTCGAGGGCTGAGACGATCTGGACACACGGCACAAATCCGATAGAGACAGACAGGCCAGGAAATTACACCCTCAGACACATGTATCCACAAACACACACACACACACACACACACACCCACTGCACTTAATCCAAAACAGAATGTGTCAACCCCAAATCCCACAAGGAATAAAATGAAGCAAACCCAAACCCTGAGCCAGCCTCTCTGCCACAGCCTTCCTGAAAAACAACGCTCGACTTACCCCAGCCATGGTCAGCCGAGCAACACTCCCCTGCTGTCTGTCCCTATATAAACCACACACCACAGCGCGACCTCAAAACCAAACACATCCTATTGATCATGTTCCAGTTGCCAACCAATATGCAGCCAAATTGACTAAACAACAACACCCTCATAAAACGCCTCCAAAGCTAAATGCATAAATGGCTTCTGAGTGCCACAGGATTAAGCAACATGTAAAACAGTGGAGTGTCCTGAAGTAACACTGCCTACCCTATCTATCTACAAGTACTAAAATAGTGGAAGTGGCTGGAAGGTCAAGAACAGAACTAGAAAAGTCCTGATCAACTACATTTCTGTCCCTGATCCCGATCAGTCTGTGGGGAATCCCCAGGCCTTCAAGCCCTTCAGAGAAGACCTACTGAGTTCTGTGAAGTAAGGTAATATCTATAGCATTACTTGTTTCATTGTTACATTTTAGTCCAATTGGTCAGGACTTCAGGATCTGGAGTTAAGGCCTAACGTATCAGATTAAATACTAACATAATTGTAAACGGACAGAGAAATTAACCAATGACTGCTTTGACTTCCAACTGATGGGAGCAATTTTATGAGGAAAAAAAATGACACACAAGGGCTTCAAAAAGTTCTAGATATCTTACTGACTGGTAGTACGAGTGGGAGCCTGACCAGTACATTTCATTCAGATGTTCAGAGTAGTGTCTCAATATGGCAGTGGGTCAACTTCCTAGACGAGTCCCGCTTTTGTCTTGGCTACGACCAACAAACTGCAGGATACCATGGTGAGAAGTCTGGCATTATGCGTTAGCAAACATAGCGGCCCACGCCATACTGAGAGACACTACTTCTGTATGTGTAGCTACAGTAGTAGCTGTATTGCCCATATCGGTCCAAATTTATCATCATTTATTGTTCCTAGTAACCTTTATCTTCCTTCCCAATAGCACTGCAATCCGACACCTCCTTCTGGGTGCGACTATTCTTTTGATGATGAGTGGTAATGTACAAACACCTCTTGCAAACTTCAAATAAAACATGGCATGTATTTTATTAGCTGCAAACATCTGTTTATTCCAGAATGGCCAAATATGAATCCTCGCACTAATACACTACTAGAATCCCATAGGGGCACTAGCAGAAATTAGTATTAAAGCACAATAGATTTGTTTTTTACATTTATGGCCTGAACTGAAGGCCTAGCTGGCGTAGTCATGGCTTGCTATTGCATGCTATGTGCTAACAGCTTGCCTAAATCACACAGTGGCCTCAAACCATGCCACACTATTAAGAAATCTCAAACAAACAGACCTGCTTATGTAGTTTTTGGCACACTGTTATCTGTATAAAAATGGACAAAAATATTTGCAGATGAAAACATTACATTCTTTTTTTGTTCATACTTTTGTCCATTACTTGTTACCGACCACATTTGCCAGATAACCAGACTGGTGAATCCTTCTAACCGAATCCTTACTCGCATGACCGGGCCACACGGATCAATCATAAAAGCGTGCACGGGAATACAGGTCCCGGAGGTTCAGAGCCAGACGGATAGGGCAGGCAGACAGGGGGTGCCTGTGAGAGGGAGCGGTCTATGAGAGGGAGGAGTCTGAGGCATTTACGGGATTACTCAGGATTATCCGTGCTTGAATCCCGCAGTTTCCTGCCGCCGATCAGCTGTTCTTACACCCTCTCCACAGTGCTGTAGCCAACCCCCAGCAGGCACGCACACACGCACACATGTCGCACGCACACACACCTACCTAAAGAGAGGCTCAGCATGCTCTGCTTTCAGGCTAAACACTTGTTGCTAGGGCTAGAGGTAAGAGTGCATGTGTGTATGACCCAAAATAAGATGCTAGACAAATTAAACAAGCTACATTTCCAGCTAAAATGATCATCAAGTCCAATCTGATTTGCTGTCAGTTTGTCAAAGAAATCTTCAGGGACATTTTTTCAACCTTCAAAGTTCAGGATTTTCTGCTTTTCATGATCCAAGTAATCTCAAACACATTTAGTTGGCTCTGGAATGGACAGTCCATCGTCCTACTTTGTCTCAGTGGCAGCTTCTTGGCAGCTATACAACCTTAAGTGTCTTCTCACAGTGGAAGGACAGACAGAAACACCAGAAGACTTTCAAGACTTTTTCAGATCTGAATAAAAATGGAGCTTGATTTTCTCCCATCAGGTCACCGACTAGGTCATGCACAGCTGTTAGGAGTCCTGGGGTATGTCCAATCTCAAAACACTGTGCCCCCTTATACATACACTTTCTAGGTTAAACAGCATGAAACAGTGTGCAGCGGGCTTTGAGGTTCATTTTCTCCCATTCGATAGATGTGCAACAACGTGTATATAACCCCAGCATGTTAAAAAGGCAGTGCACGCAATTGATTCTGATTAAGTCCTCTACAAATGCAGCTGCTGCAGCGTGGTGTACGCAACAATCAAAGACGTTAGAGATGTTAGGCTCTGAAAATTCTTCAAAAAGGACGCCAAGAATGGCCTTTTCATCTGCCATAGTTTCAACACTTGCTTAACATGACAGAGTCTACCACCATTTCCATTTAAAGGTGCCATAAAATGGAAAACTATATTTACACTGTCGAGAGTTGAATAAGGAGTGTTCAGTACATGGAACTGACATACCGTGAATCTCAAACACTGTTGTTCCTCCGTCATATACTGATCCCACATTTGTTAAAGACGGCAGTAAAACGAACTGCTTCCAACATCCTGAACACATTAACAGTCTTAAATTCACCCAAAATGGCAGCCACAAAACATATACCAGCTCACATTCTGGCCCAAAAGAAGCAATGACACCAGAGCAACACCAATGGTGGAGTATATGGACAGAAGTCTACCTTTCCAGGCTGTGAAGGGGGTATCGACACTTTTCATACCCTGCCAGTGGGCATGAACGGTGTTCATCTTTCAACGAGGCTAAAATTAGCATCCTGTTCTCCAGCTTCTCAATCAAATGTCCCAATTCACCTTAAATGCTATAGCTTATACAGCCAAGACAATGGAGCTGTGGCACAATTTAAGGTGGAATGGAAATTTACAGAACAAGCTGACGAAACAGGAATAAACATTTTGCTCAGTTTCGTCGGGGCCGAACGCAACACATCTTTATTATATTTTTATTTTATTATCTGTATTTTTTAAACTCCAGGTTTGTTTTTTTTTTCACTCATTTTCGTTTGATCTTTCCTTCCTTATGCAAGAAGACTTTCTTTCCTCAGAAACATCTCTTGAAACATGAAGTTACTTGATAGCAGTTTGCCTGGAAATGAATAAACTGAAAGGTGGTCTCTGACTTTTGCTGTTTGTACTGTTAGTGTATGAATGAAGATAAGCATACATGAGAGTCACAGAAGGTATCTGTATGAGTCTAATTAAACTTTTTCACTTTTTCAGTCAAAAATCCCTGTTTTTCCCACGATCCATCACTGTAATTGGGGCAGATGAGAGCAGTTATTAGAGCAGCAGCAACAACAGCTCAAACACACACACACAAATACACAGAGACTTGAGTGTGGCAGCATGTCTCGTCGCCAGGCTTGGCATGGTTTTCTGAGAGTGAGTGTGTGTTTGTGTGTGTTGTGTGTGTGTGTGTTTTATCTAATGGCCCTTCAGGGTTCTTTTCCAGCGCTGCCTCGTTATGTGTCAGGCCACAGAAATGTAGATAAAATGTAGATAAAACAATAAAACAATAAAGTCATGAACATAATGTATATTCTGGAAAGTGAATCAGTTCAAGCGCAAGCAGATCAGTAGCTCTGAAGACAAAGATCAACTCTTGCCATAGTACACATAATGCCACATGAATGAACAAGGCCAGACAGGAAAATTAATCTATTCTTATGCATCACAGTGTAGTCGTAATCAGACTTCTGCATCCACACAACAATTCTAATTTTGTGGCAAATACCAGACAGACAGAAATTCTGATAGCTAAAACAATGTTACACTATACTTTGGTACCCTAATGGTTTTAATTAAACACGGTTGTACTGACAGAAATGAGGCTCAGATCCCAATTGTCCCACTTCTTAAAGTCCAATAAACAACACAAGCAATGGCATCATTAGCAAGGCTAATTAGAATTATTTGCTGTTCATTTCTGTTTAACTGATTTTCTTCATTATTTTTCTTTTTTTGTTTGTTATGTGTTATTTTCATTTGTTGATTACAGATACATACACAACACCCTTTTTTCCAGACTGAGTATGAATATATGGCACTTGCTGATACCGATACTGTAATGACTAACCTACTTCGATAGATGAACTGCAGTTGAATGTCCTCTAAAGGCCATTGCTAAAATGATCAGCCTATTCTGAAAGATTTTAAAAATTAATGTTATAAAGTTTACACCTCACAATTCGGTCCATCACACAGTGGATGCCTGGCAGGAATTTGCCAACACAGAATGTTGAACTGCCATTTCATCAGCAATACTTGTACAAGCGGACCATCGTTCACTGCCAGCAATAGTGCAGCAACACACACCATGTCACATGGTATGAGGTGGTAACAGATGCTGGTATTGGTGCATTTACACATACACATGTATGTGTAAACAAGCATTGTACTGGACAAACAGCTACTACCAGTATCAGCGCTTTCCTAGCTACAAAACCTTTGTAGATATCTATATGATATATATGATGACATTTATAATAGCAGTCAGGCCCTGGTCAACAGCACTAAGTGTAGATCCAACACGTCTGCACAGTGTGGGCTACATTCAAGTAGACTAATGCTAGGTTAATGCTAGTACTTTTGTATAATATTGGACATATTATAATGTAGTACACAAGTCAAAAACTAACATGCATATAAAATTGCTTTACACTTGCACCTTGATATCCTGAATGGAATTACAAATTATAATAATTCGAATTTAACTCTGTGCCACTACAACATGCATGTGTGATGATCTGCAATACAGAAAGCATGGTTATGACTAGCTCGTTGTCATCTAAATTAGAACCACTGGAAGAGACAGCAAAAGTATGTGAGTGTGAGGGGGTTGGAGACGACAGTGAAAGAGAATGCCTTGAGGGCAACTCCAACAAATATACCTCTTAAAAATATGTCAGCTCATAAAGGAAATGGCCCACATAGATCTAATTGAATGCAATCACAGTCAGGGCTGCACGGCTGAGTGACACAGTTAGGGTTTCATGTACAGTATGGTGGACGATGAGCCATGGCTGTTCCAACATAGGAACGTACAGTGTTTAAATACCCAGCAGAAGACAGTCACAGGTTGTTAACTCTGAGGGTCCAACTCCATTAAGACTTTGACAACTTTTTTAACCTCCCCCCAAAAGCACCAAGGCACATGTTTCGGGTTGAGTTCTTAAAAATGACACTTAAAAATTAACATTTAAAATATGTATTAAATTAATTCATAATTTACAGTAAACACTAATCCATATTTTCTAAGCCATTTCCGAAGAGACAGGGGATATACAATTCTGAACGCCCCAACAAGTGAATCTAACTTGTACAATTTAACATGGCGCTGCACAGACTAATCAGAGCCTGGCTCGGTACGGTCCATGCCGGTTAGTTTACCTTGTCCGACACGGTAATATATATCCTGCTTAAGCAATATGCTTACAGTTTTTAGACCCAGGTGCAACATTTGATCACCAACATGCTGAGAGATGCGCAAGCTGAGAGACAGCTTGAATCTGGTATACTTCACCAATTACCATGGCCAAGAACAGCCCACTAGTGCAGTAAAAGGAAATTCGACAGCCACGCAAAATGACAATCACAAGTCTGCTATGACAGACATGACGTATAGAAGGAGGCAATCTTCAAATCAGAGTCACAACATAAACAGTCCCTAAGGAAACAGAGAGGTATACAATAGGCTGAGCATCTGTGGCTGAGACGACTGTTTGCTAGGCTGAGCTTAGCTGGAACAATCAGGTATGATTCACGGCAGACCAGTGAAAATATCAGACCCTCTGTCTACGTGACATACGTAGGATGTCCTCTAAATGGTAATGTATAATTTATACTCTGAATACAATATACAGTAGTCGTTAAACTCAAGACACCTAAGTAAGCACCTGTTCACAACTTATTAAAATGGATGTATCATGGACGTGGATACAGGTGGGGCCTAAGGGGCCTTAAGCCCACCCCTGTACCACCTTGGAAACCAGGCGTTGTTAGATCTGCCGCTCAGACATGCAACAACGCTGCCCCCTGCAAAATGAAATTCTAGCTACTCCACAGGAATGTATGGCAGGTGTACTAAGTGATAAGTTCCGCTTGAAAATGTTGCAACAGATGGCATTATCACCTTTAGCAATGAGTGGGATTCTGGAGTTCAGGCTCAGGAGCTGAGCGCAATTAGAGCAGAAGCTGAAGCAGAATGCCCAACGCAGAACATCTACACTAAAAATAAATATGTCATTAATGGTCGACCTTTTCAAGCACATATCTAATGATGTGGAAAACAATGAGTCATACGATGAGAAAAATGCTGTCACGCTGCCTTTCGCAGAAAAGCACGTTCTAGGCCTCACAGCTGGAACTACAAATGTTCTTTTACATATATGTACTACATGCATTTGTACAGGAGAATCAATAATAAGGGTACAATGAATACTGCGCTACTAAAATGCATTTAGTAGCACTACAACACTTGGTTTTGGCATGTGTATCTTGTTACAAAAAGCCAGGCAAAGTTTTTAGCCAACCAGTCGGCTAAAGCCAAGTGAAAACCTGGAAGTATTAAAGTGTAACCGAAACCAATACTATGCTTATTTCACAGGATATTATCAGTAATACCATCTTTTGTAATTAGCAGGCAGTTTGATCATCTCTGCATGAATGTGAATGTCTTTGGCGTTATGGCTTGGCTCTGGTGTAGAAGACCCAGGTTAAATCTCCCAATACATGCCAACAACAACAATACCAAACTGCTACAGTGCCTTGTTCCCATTACTTGTGGCTGTGGTATTCTGCTTCAGAGTGCTGGAGTTCAATTCCACTGAAGGGCCCATATCCCACATTTCCAAAGCATTTTATTTCTTTCCCTCAGCTCCACTTACGACCAAAGGAGCAAAAACAGTCATAATTCATCATTTCACGTGACTATTTTCCAACCTTTCTTAATCCCTTACAGTTAAACAGGCTGTTTGTTACTCTGCCTTAAAGACTGATCTATGTAAATCACCAATCTGTGTGGTGCCTCATTCAAAAAGCTGGGTTGAAACACTCCTTTTAAGTTCAGCACGAGTGGGCAGGGCTTAAGTGCTGTAGGCTAAATTGGCGGATTTATGTAAATGTTAGTTTTTGCAACATCATAAAAACACCAAATTCCAGTCAGGCTGTTCATGCAGCTAAGTTCCCGTATATACGCTGTATAGACTGTGTTGACCGCATGATGATAATGCATATCCTCAATTCTCTTCCTGGTGTCACTTACAGTAAGAAACGGAGCCTGATGAGACTCATTTTTTCCACATAGTGATTTCTAAATATTTAATAAGTCCTTTTAAAGGTGTCCTACTTTGTCTTTTTCAATCAAGAAGGCTGTGTGTGGTTTTCTCTTGTCCAAACCGCATTTTAAAAGAGCACATACTCTTTATCACTCTATTCCAAATCCTGGTAGGTTGGTCAACCACTAATATAGCTGAAAGTGGATCCTTCTCTCACAACTTCAGTGATGAATAGTCCAAGTACATATTGTTCCTGTCCAAGACAACAAGAACGTCCATCTGAGTACAGCAGCCACCCTTAACACTGTGTGAAAATTTCATTATAAATAGACCAATAGAAATGCAAACACATGGAACAAAAACTATTTACGTAAATAAATTAGCATTAAAAGCAAACAATGTTTTTGCCTTCTCCTGTAAGCTTGGAGATACTTGTATGTGTTGTTTATGAACAGAAATGGTATAAAAAATAAGCAAAGCCAGGATTGTGTCCATTTTCCCCACTGCTAATAACAAAGAGTGCCCCATTCAGTCCACTGCAGTAAAGTGAGGGTCCATGTCTATCATTATAACACATACTCACACCCCTCAGGCCCTTAAAATAGACTCTGGTCTCGCCTAGCCTAGTCTACCCCACGCAGAGGACACATTTAATGGGAATTAATGAGGCCTGGTATTAGTGGCCTATTACTGACCTGTGGCTAACTCTTCAAATCCAGCAAACACACAAGAGCTCAATGCTAAATTAGCATGCACAGTGGAATCATGCTCTCCTCAAACCAGCAACATAATAGAGCTGACTGAAATGACTTTTTTCTTGTTAGGAGGGATAATCTCAAGTGTTAAACTCCTACAGAGTTACGTTGATGGATTCTGGGCCAACACAGCAATATGCTAGGGCCCGAACAACATGAAACTGCACCAATACTGAAATCATGTTTAAGCAGGAAAGTCTGATAACTGAATTTATTAACTAATATAACATTTTTATTAGACCACCTACTCCTGTTATTTGAGAACTGACAGTTTTCAACGGTCCAATTTACTGCATATTTACTTGCGTATTAGAAAGACTGGGGTTGTGTTTGTTTCTATTAACTAGCACTATTGTTCTTATTTTTCATTCTTCGCATAAAAGGTTTGATCACTTTGTACCATGTTACCCGTATGCTAAAGGTCAAGTTTGGATTTATTTTAGTGTGTTTGTATTACTGAAACCACTTTTTATAAGGCTCCTAGTTGCCAACTTGGACACAACAGTTCTGCTACACAGCAGCGTACCACGCAGACTCCCAAAGCAGGGCTGCCGAACGCTGAAGGCTGTACATTACTGCACACTGGAACTACAGCGCCAAAACGACTCCAGACCCAAACTCCACCCAGCTTTACTATGTATGCTGGTAGATACTCAAGAGAACATGTTTCCACTGCTCCACTGCTCCACAGCCCAATGGAGTGTGTTTTCCAGCCAATATTCAGCTTGTGTGTCTTATTTCATGAAGCTCCTGCTGATGGTACTTCCAGGAGCTTTCTGGACTCTAAGCCAGGCCTTCTCGTCCAACATTAGTGTCTGAAGCACACTAAATTCACACAACTTTCTTGTGGTAAGCCTTCAGAGAAAAGTGCAGGCTGTTATAGCTGCAAAGGTATTTCATTCTAACATACACAGTTTTGGAACATGCTGTCCAGTAAGCCTATATAAGTGTGATGGTCAGGCCGGCACATAGTGGTGTTCAACTGAGGGACCTCTTCTACAACAAGCAGAAATGGCTGTGAAAAAGGGGGTTGGGGACGTTTATGTTCAGGTTTACCAGCTCAGCTTGCACTGCTGTGATAAACCTGAGCAGCCAGTTTAGCAGCCTTTGAAAAGAGTCGTTTAAGAACATAAGACCATTAAAAGCTTCAGAAATTACACTCACATTAAAAGCTACACGCCAAAGCAACTTAGAGAAAGGGAAGGATTTCTGTCAATACCGGAGAATACAAGGAACCATCATATTGGGCAACCAATCTAATCTGTTTGGTAGGTCTGTCACAACTGTCACATAATCGTCTAATAACAATTATTTAATCCCACCGTAAATATTTTCCACATGTTTTTATGTGGCAGAATATGAACTAGGTGTGATATTATCTACTGGGTTGAGCCCTATTCTTGTAAACTGAAGAGCCTCTCGTAGCAGCATGCTAGGGGGCAGCAGCACAGTGCATGCATTGGTTAGCCAGCGCTTCACAGAGATGGTCTAACTCGAGATATGAAGGGCATATATGGCAGCCCTAATTAGGGTCCAGTACAGAGGGGCACTGTTGGCAGGCACACATGAAATACATGCTGTCTAACACCCGGTTAGCATGACTTTCATTGCTGCGAGTTCAGGGGATATCAGGTGCCCATAAGGACCAAACTGTATTGTGCGGTCACCATGTCACATTGTGAGTAGTTGAGTTCATTCATACAAAAACGTTAGTTTCACAGACTTTTTTGATTGGACACTTTTGATCCCTGGAGGGATCTCTGCTCGCCATGCTTGGTCCCGCTATCAGCAAATTAAAAATAAAGCCGCCTTCGAGACATCGAAGCGTCTCCTGAGAATTCAGCATTTTGCAGTTGATCTAAATGATTATCTAAATTGGGGGGACATCGTGGCGCGGTAGGTAGCACCGTCGCCTCACAGCAAAATGGGCTTGGTTCGATTCCTGACTGATCCATCCGATCTGTGTGTGTTCACCCCGTGTCTGTGTGGGTTTCATCTGGGTGCTCCGGTTTCCTCCCACAAAGACATGCAGTCAAGTGAAATGCTAGGGGATTGCTCCTAGGTGTGAATGTGTGTGTCTGCCCTGTGATGAAATAGCAACCTGTCCAGGGTATCCCAGTGAGTGCTGGGTTAGGCTCCAGCACCCCCCACAACCCAGAAGGATTAAGTGGTTTGGAAGATGAGTGAATGAGTATCCAAACTCCAAAATTAAAAACCAAATAACTACCCACGAAGATGGGAGTTATGTCGAATATTTGGCGGCGTAGTTGCTACATAGCCAATCAACCAATTTGGCCACTTAAAACTTCACTTAAAACTTTGTGTGCAATTAACAAAAACAGACAATTCAGCTTTCAACAACAATTATTTACACAGCAGTTAATCGCCAGTCACAGTTCCATGACTGTGACAGGCTACAGTCTGGCGATACTATGTACTCTATGAACGAGGGTCATTCACTTTAACCTATGCCAACCAAGTGAAAACTGTTTAGATGCGCTAAAGGGCCAGTAATCGATAACGAAGACCATTAGAGCACAGAAGGCTCTAAAGTCTACTCTCAGGTTTACCCATGTTTTACTTTCCTTCAGTTCCAAAAGCTGTACTCTGCCATACAGCGGATGGGCTTTATGCAACCCTGTGTACCATGAATAGCCCTAAAGGCCTTGAGCATTTTTTTCCCATGATGAGTATAACACACGTGAGCTGCCTAGGGTGTGTTCTGTCAACACAGTCAGTGTAAGGCTTCTTGTGTTTATGTCCTTGGACCAGAAAGTAGGTTTGCATTGTTTAAGTTGGTATTCACAGAAAGAATAGAATGCTGTTAGCTACTGGCACTGCACTCGCACAGCTTGAGGAAGCAGTTTGGTTAACTCACAACTGTTCTGCAAGCCATCAGAAACAAGGTTTACAACTGCACCGCAACTCTATGGATTCTGATTACACTCCAGCATGTGTAATTGCGTCGTAATAAAAGTAAAAATTGTGCATCTCTCTGCTGCTGACCATAAATTCAGCCACATGGCAATTAGCCAAAGAAAGTGAATTGTCCCTTCGAAAAAAAGAGAAGTCAACTTTTTCCACTTGTGTCAGCATATCAAAAATTACACTCCTTGTAGGGCTGAATCAGTGCAACACGATATCAAGTATGTAAACTCCAGGGGCGTGAGTATGAGTGTGTGTGTGTTCGTTTTTGTACATTTCTGGACAGAAATGTCCTGACTGAATAAAAACAGGCTAACCTGCAATGTCAAGATTAACAAAATAATCCTCATACTGTACGTCTTCTTTTACAAAAGCTGCAGTGCTGTCTAAAAGTCTTCCCCCCTCCTTCCTTCATTTATTTCACATCTGTTAAACAGAACAATTACACAGAAGCCCCTCAAAGCAATATCAGCATTTCCACTATTAGGTGTGTCCACTCTTTGACTTCATTACAGCCTCCATTCCTTTTGGGAGTTCTGCGTTCAGTTATTCAAGTAGCAATATTCTTCCACCAAAAAAGTTCAGTCTTAGAAGTTGGTTGCATGTTCTGTTTCTGGTTCACTGTCCACAGACAGGCAGCAGCTTCTTTCTTTAAAAAGCAATTTGTTTCAGCTACACATCCTTTCAGATCTATAACACTGAGTTGTCTTTTAACAGTAGAGGGATGAACAGAAACATCTGTGGATTCTTTCAGATTTGAAGTAAGAGTTGAGCCGAGTTTCTCCTCTCTCTCAAAGATGAAAGCTTTAAGTACTGTTTATCCGATGGGGAGAGTCTAGCAGGTCATTAAGAGTGCAGTTTTTATTGCATCTTTAATCATCTTTGAAATCCAGATTTGTCCCACTTATGTTCCTTTTGACTTGTTTGGTAGTGGATCATTTTACATCTAATCTCCTCAGAAAGATCTCCTGAAAAATGAATAACTGTACATAATGGCCATTTAAACTGGATAATGAATAAAAAGGTATTTGATTTTTGCACACGTCTGATTTTTCATAAAGTGAAACGGCCAAATCTGTTCATTGGTTCAATCTGTTCATGGTTTAGATTATGATTAGGTTGAGAATTACAGGTAGTTTAGAGAAAGGTCTTATCGCATATAGATAGGAACATGCATGTAGCATGTGTGGGACGACCTGAGGTCCTGACACTGCATAAAAACAAGTGTGTGCGTGTGTGTTTGTGTGTGTGTGTAATCTCAAATAAAATGCAGGAGAATCATTGACTGCGGCTGTTTGGGTGCTGGCTGAACGTCCAGCGCCTAACCCGATCCCCCCCTTCTTTAAACTGGAACCCTCCAGCACGCTGTGTCCACTGACATTTCCCTGAAAAACCCTCAGAGTGCATGTATGTGTGTGTATGTGCGTGTGTGTGTGTGTGTGTGTGTGTGTGTAAGTTTGTAACAGGCTGTGCGCCATGATGACACGTCACAAACCCCAGCGCACAGTGGGCCAGTTGTCCGACATGTTTGCTAAAACAAATGCTAAAATAACCATGAAACCTCATGTCACCCCCCGTGAGCAGGCTGTACTGGGCAGGATCTGAGTGAAGGAAGCTGATGAACAGTGTAAATCAACCAAAAAGCCCTACATATAAATCGGGGTGCAAGTCAAACCGTGACTTAATTTTTCAGCTCAGTTTGATTTAACCAAGTCAGTTGTTCAGCCAGTACCACATTAACACGTGTTCTGGTTTTATCTGCAAGCCTCCGCAACCATTCAAATCTCAAGAGGAGATTTAGGAATCACAGTTCACACACACCCTGCTGAACAAACGATAAAAAGTCTAACTCGAGAGTTCAAAGGAACCTAACAGGGTCAAATCGGCCTCCAGATCAAAGACGTTAATCCTGCACATATCAATTAGGTGGCATTTACAATTCGGCAGGCAAAAGCTGCGAGATGCTCAAAGGCATGTGTCCGACCTGTCAGGCGCAACGGCTAATTACTCTGACATACATCATATCCAGAATCTGATGCGCCATAATGAGGCTTCCTAGAGGTGTAGGCTTTATGGATTTTACATCTGTACTACATTTCATGCCGCTAAACATTTACGAGGATGCAGACTCACTTGCACTGAATAAATACATAAAAATCAGTGCTTTGAATATATATCATTCAAACATGGGATTCGGTTGCTTGCAGATGAATAAAACGTGTCATATAAACATAGTTCTTGCCAAAAGAAGTAAACTGTTGGCTGCGCTCCAAACCGCATACTACAGCACTAAAAAAAACAGTGGTCTCCTTCCTTCTCCTTCCTCCTGGAGAGCCACTTTCCAGCAGAGCCTAGCTCAGTTCCAACCACAATTTATTTTCCACACCTGCTCCAGGAAATCACTCTTTTCCTCAAGTCCCTGATTGGCTGGATCAGATGTATTAGAGTTAAGAAAGGAGTGGGGCAGCTTACTCGATAGAGGTCAGTACCATACTGTTGGAGGACTGTTAGAGACCAGTGGTGTAAAAATACTGTACCACCATCAGAAGTGCATCCATTAGTGCACCATGTAAAAGTATAGAAGTGTGTGGTTTGGGATGTAGCCATGCTTTATTACTGTGCAAATAGGTCTGTCACAATTATTACACAACTGCCTGATGACAAGTATTCCACATAGAAATATGATTATGAAAAGTTAAAACTATGTTACAACAATGTTCTTCTCCGACACTGGGTTTGGGAAATACATGTAAAGGAGCATTACAACTCATTTTGATAGAAGTTGCACTGTTGCTGTCTTCAGAGTCCTGTCAAGTCCTTATGAATGTGGCCATGCTATGGCACTCATGCTTCGGAGTAGTGAAGATACCTACTCACGCTAAAAATCAGTGTTTCAACTGTTCGTCTGTATGCTTTCTCTAACTTCCGACTGGTGCTGTGACACACTTAGAGAGCAGTGGTGAGTGCTGTCTGTTTATGTGAGAGCTCCTAAGTATCAATCAGTGTGGCCTCTTAAGGCTTGCACTTCAGTAGTTGTAAACAATGAACAAAGAGACAACTCAATTGTTAATCCCAATTATTTACACTGTAATTAATCATTAAATACAATGTTATGATTGTGACAGGCCTAGTGCACTGGATGGACACATCTGAATCATGTCAGTTTAACAGTGTATAAAACACAAAATGGCAACGAAGCTGTGCCAAATAAGCACACACAGTGTTTGAAGTAGTCTAGCGAGACACAAACGAAAGCATTAAGTGTTGGCTCAACACTAGGGGATTCTGTCATGTAGCCAGATAGTGGGACAAAGTACGCAGTGACTAGTGCCATTAAGATTTTGATGGGCATTTAAAAAGATTACGCATCTACTTGTATATTTGTTACTCAGTTACATTATAGCCGTTTACTCCGAGTTTCTGATTCCTTTATTGGGCTAAATTTCATTCTGTTCTTTTGGTTGTTTTTTTCAGCACCTGGACTGCTTTACTGCTGCTCACACCTCTCATTTCACACTTGAGCTTTTTATTTTAGACCAAAAGGAGCCCAAAGAAGAGAGAACAGCAGCTAACTAACTTGTTGGACACACTACAAGTCTTTAGCTGTTTTTCAGTACCTTCTTTTACTTCTACCCATGTGGGGCAAACACTAAGACTACTGTTATTGTTGTCAAACATTATGTCACAGTATACTTTTCTAAAGGGGAACCGCAATGATTTTCCAATATGTCTGCACAGTTAAAGGGTGAAGACGTAAACAGGTCACTCAGAGTGGTTTGACGTGAAATGCTCCGTTCAAAGCCTGAGTTGTTCAGAATTGAGTGGTGGTGATGGGAACCAGACGTCTGAAGAGCGTAATGCCTCTAAAAGCTCCCTCACAGAACTTTACATGAAGAGGTCGTGAATACGTGGCCTGGTGTTGGTTTTATGATAAGTTTTAGGAGAGGTTTATGGTCTAAAACATGTTGGAAGGGCTTTCTAAGCTTATATAGTCCCCCAAACAACTTTTTATTTTCAGTTGTACCACTATTTCGCCATTATCTACTAGGAATGGGTGATACGGCAAAAATATAATTATGTATAATATATAATACAATATGTTCAGACATCTGATCAGCTGGAATAGAAAAAAAAGAACTAGTATTGCTACTATGTGATTCATATTCAGTACTTAGCTAATACAGAAGCCACATACAGCACTAACTTTGCTATGAAACATGCAGTTGGTCGACGTTCTACAAACACTGATCTGCTCAGATAAGCATACTATACTGTGACACAGCTTATAGATCACAGTATATAGTGTTTATAGGTCACAGTATATATTGTCATACTGTCCTATTATCTACATAAACTCAGAGGACACATGTAGGTTCACTGGTGAGTTTGGGTAAAGTGGCTATATGTGTCTTGTAGACACTGCGACCCCTGGATCCCATCACCACCACTGGAAAGCAATCAGAGTGTGCAAGTGTGTCACTGAACAGACCCATTTCACATCAGATCACCCGGCAGGACTTTCCTTACGTCTCAACCATCAAATTATACTGATTATTTTTTTTAGTTGGTGGAAATCTCAGACAATCTGCACTCATTTCATATTTCATTAGGAAGATAATAATTAGGCCAAATTAAACGGGTGTAGTTCAGCACAGTATGTGAAACCCTGAATGAACACGGTGTTAGACAGTGTATTCAGTCCTCTGATAGCCTATAGAAGAACTGCAGTCTGATAGTAATGCCTATAAATGCTGCACTAATGATTCTAGATCTGTCTGTTACTACTTCTCAAACCCAGGAGCAGGTAACAGCAGCTCGTTCACATATTATGGATCGTGTATTTAATAAAAAAGCATCGTGATATTAGCCCTATCTCTCCCTACTTGCCCACCACTACACTTTAACCCGAAGCTGCTTTTAGGTCTGATAGTGGGACAAGAAGTCCCTCCACACGTGGAGGAGTCTCCATGATCGGCTTCTGCAGTCGGTCTGAGCACTGGAGACATATTGTCCTCGGCTCTAAAACGATTTCCAGACCAATAAACTTGTGATTTCTGGCACTAGCAGTTTAGCAACAGTCGATAAATTACATAAGCGCAATTAAAGTGCCAACCTCTGACCCCCGACCACAGCGCGGACTGCCATCACCTGACTGCTCTCTCCATGTCAATAAACATCACAGCGAGGCGAGCCGAGGGCAGGAGACGACCATCGAGCACTCAAATCTCCCCCCGCCACCTCCCCAAAGTCCCTCAAGGCGAAATATGCGCTGTTTTCACACTCACAACTCGACAACACGAGTCTTACGCAATGAGAAACACATACACACACACACACAGACATACACACGACTGGACACTTTGAGAAAACAACACGGAGAAGAGGAGAAGCTACTCGGCTCAAACAGCGGCAGGAACAGAAAGAGCACTCACTGAGGTGTAAATACGCGTCATTATTATCCATCTCCACTCAGTTCTCCTTCGTATCTTCGTCTCGGGGTGGTTGTTGCTTGGCCGGCAGACACAGCGGCATCTCAACTTGAATCCGCTCCGCTGGCCGAGTGAACTAACTCGGCGGACGCTGCTAGCTTTAGCCTGCCAGGGGCCCCTCAGAGGGGGCGGTGCGACAGACGAGGCCCTCCGCCAACGACAGCTACACTGGAAACAACCAGGCGGGGGAAGTTCACCACGTTTTACGGCCTAGCGCTGCAGTGCACTCGGCCCAGGTGTACAATATTTCTCCACGTGTTATCATTATCTTGATAAATTACATCCTGATACGCTTTTTATCAGCATCGTCAGCACTTCAACACCGAACAAGTACATGTGTTATTAGGACCCAGTACAGGCAGCCAGTAAACCACAACAACCAGCAGATAGCACCTGAGAGGTGTAACCAGAAGCTGGCTGGAGGTCAGCCCTGTATGATATAATCCCGGTATAATGGAAGGTAAAGTTACAAGACAATTCTGGAGCGTTTCTATTGCTCAATTTAACACAGGATAAAGGGTAAAAAAAAAGAAAAGAAAAATCTAAATGGAGGCACAATGTTTTTTGCACAACAGTGGCAATTTATTATTTTAAGCAATTGTTTAATTTCACTTCTGTTGTTCTTATATAAGTTGATGCAATCTGTTTGATTCGTACTCCACACAGCCTCTCCTCCTCCCTCTTCACTCCTCCCCCTGTTTACTTCTCAGTCTGAAGACAGTTCAGCATCAGATATCATCCCTTTACTCGCCGAGGGCGTCTCCAACAGTGAATATATTAACTTTTTTTTCCTCTTTTGTGTTTTCTTGCTGAGAACGGTGCAGAGCTTCTTCTTCATCTGCTCATGTGGGCACTGAAAGCAGACTCGACACTACAGTGACTCACTATCGCCTCTTTAGGTACAAAGTGGTATTACAAGCCACGACAGCCACAGCTACCTGGTTAGCATGCTAACTTCTCCACAATATGATACATAGAGGTTATTTCTTCACGTTATGTTGATAAAGTTAGTTCATTTTGGAGTGTTATAAACTAAAACATGGCTAAATGTGCATCACAAACATCAGAAACATAACACATTGTGTGTCAAGACGATATCTTTAAGTACTATGATGTTACACGGATGCCCACCCTTACTACAGCCTATGAACGTTTCATAAGAAAGTTGGATAGAATGGAAAGAAATAACTGTGAATGTATGAAAAAACAAGTCAGACTGTAAATCTGATCCCAGCACACATCTAGTTATTGTTAGTGCATAAAATGTGTATTTTTGAAGTAAACCTACATTCAGACTATGAATAAACCCCCACTATCTGTGCACTATCCCCCCCGCCCCCCCCCCCCCAAAAAAATTTTTTTTTACTTGATTCGGGAGCCAA
>CM067481.1:13342355-13512995 GCA_034552555.1 Semaprochilodus insignis | reverse complement strand
ACCCTCACCCCAAAAAAAAAAAAATTTTTTTACTTGATTCAGGAGCCAATGTACATATTTGAATCAAAATGTTTAGTCCAGGGCTGCCCACCTAAAGGTTCCCCAACCCAATCCCATCAACCAAAAGAAAATACTTAGCTACTTATCTTTTTTTATTTGTATGCTGTTTGGGCCCATCTCAAATAGCTTGGACCCCCCAAAACAAGGAGTCAAATAGCTTTAAATAAGGAAAAAAACACTCGTAAAGCTCAACTGATATGATATTTTCACAAGACAGTAGGCAAGTCTGCAGAAGCCCATTAAAAAACTTATTTAAAAAAATGAAATAAATATTTTAGTTAGTTAGTTTCATTATGAAGCAGAACTTTAGTGGGCTCTTGTTAGCTCTGTAAGATGTAATGACTATGATTTTTTCCATCAACAGGTCTAATACACCGTTTATTTTTCCACTTAGTTTTCACCGTTTATTTACCTAAGTGATTAGCCTATGGACAGCCTATGGATTCTTATTTACAACGTGCTGGTCTGGAGACCCCCTGAAAGGCCCCCGGATCTTCATAAGTGGGGGTCATGCAAGGGTTAGCTCCCGCTACCTCCGAAGGTTATTCAGAAGTCACAGGCATTCACAGTCTTGAACTCAGAAGGCGCAGACCCTCTGCTAGCGCTGGGGTGGACCTGTGTGTTTGGGAGCCCCTGCCCTGCACTTTAGCCTATAGGACAAGCTGCTCTTTCTCAGTCCTTGTAAACCACCTATAAAAGGATCACAGGAGGACGGCAACGAAGACGAATAGCCTTTTTTTCCAACTCATCTCACACCAATCAAGGCTTTTCATTCGCACCCCCCTCCCCTTTGTCCATTAGATAACGTAAATTCATTAAAGTCAAACTGAAGGATTAAATCGGCGATTTGTCAATCCCCTCTTTGTCCGAGCTTAATGGTGGCACATGGTGCAGGCCGCTTTGTCTGCTTTGGGCCGAAGCTTTAGGGTCTTTACTTCTTTAAGGGAGGGAGTGTGTGAGGAGGGTTCTAAGTGGGGTTCAGTGCCTCACATAATTTAAGGCTGTTGCATGTAACATGTTCATGTCTAAGTAATGGTCATAAATCATTATACCTTCATAACCCTAACGTGAACACTGAATAAGAGTTATGTATTTCCTTTTGTAGCTTTGATTGTTGGGTAAAACCTGTTGGTCCTTTATGGCCTATTAATAATGCAATTAAGTAGTTGATTGTATATTGTAAGTATAAAGTTCTTTTATTTACATTATAGATGACGATGACCCACTAGAAGCAAAAATGTAGTCATTTTCTTTATTTAAAAAAGTACTTTATTTATTTATACAATGAAATACAGTTATTTAATGAGTTAGCATAGGTAGGCTAAAGCATGTCCATGTAGCTAAGTGTCTATAACACAAATAAAGCCATTCAATTTTTTATTATTTATTTATTATCTACTTTACCTTACAATACTTTGCATGGCTTTTGAAAACCACCTTAAAAACTACCTTAAAACAAAGTCTCTGACATCAGACTCCAAATGTCTGCTTACCATCACCACCACTGTAAACAATTCTACCTGAATTTCAAATGAATCTGAATGACTGTTTACATCTTGGCAATGCAATTCCTCCGGACGTGTGGAAAAATCGGTGGAATTCCCCTTTAATGGTGAAATATTTGTAGGTCTTTTTTGTTAGGATCCGAGTAATCAGTTACACTAGATCTAGTTTTCATTTTGCCCCTCCCTCCCAACATCCATCATCACTTTAGACCCCCTTCAAGCTCCTCCTCTCTAAAAGATAAACAGTCACACACACACACAGGCAGAATCAGAGGGATGAACCGTATGCAGTAATCCCTTTGTATTCACAACGCCGTCCAGACAAACAATGCTTCTAAAGCCTCGGCCCTCCCCCAGCACAGCAGACTTAGGCCACCTGCTAACACAACATTACAGATTAAACAGGGATAATCTAGCTAGGCTACCTGGCACACAGAACTGCTATACAGCACACCTAATCACACTGCTCTCTCTCTTTCTCTCTACCCAATAGCCTTCTCACTGTCTCTCTCTTTAACACATACACACATACATGGTTTGCGTGTCCAAATGACATTTTATAGAGTTTCGAAGTAAAAATAAATTGAAGCATCTTTACAGTGAACATAAACCATTGGAGAAAAGAGGACACCAAATAGAAAATTGGCCATTACTTTTGCACACGCCACACTTTGTCTTAATGTGGAATTCAACAAATAAACAGTAATTATGCACTAAAATGTACACAGGCATCATATTCATAACCACTTTATGTAATACTTTACTGCCAAGGAGCTTTTAGAGGTGTTGAACACGCCAGACATCTTTTCCTTGATCATTTCACATCAAAACACTGAATGCTTTCATATTTGCATAACCATTGAAACACTGAATTACGTAAATTTTTTTTAGAAAAATCATTGAAACTCTGATTTAAACAAGTTAAAGCCAAACAATAAAAATGTGCTTAAATGGATAATAACAAACCGCACATAGACATTCAAAGATTCTGAAATATTTTATTGGGAAAAGATAAACAAGAAAGCCTTTAAAATGACAGTAAAAACAATATATATATACACTTTCTCTATTTTAACTCTAAGACCACTATCAACCTCTCTTAATCCCTTATAATGTATATAAACAAGCTGTGTTTGTTTCTGAACTTTTGAGACTAATATGTAAATGAGCTCTATTCTGACTGGCTGGACTGTATTGCACCTCCTTCATAACGCAGTCCAACCTTAAACCGTCCTTATAACTTCTGTGTGAATGGGTGGGGTTATATAGCTGTAGGGTAAATAAGTGGAGATATGTACATTAGTTGTTTTTCCATGACATCACAGTAAGAGTTTATTTCATATATGGACTGTATGGACGAGGTGATCTTTTATTTAAATCAAATGAATGCTCTGAATGAAGCAACACAAAGCAAAACCTTAGGCTGAGCCACAAGTCTGGCGTTGACTGAGAGTTTCAAATCCGCAATTACTGCACAAGCCAGAAATAATAATAATAATACCTTTGTCATCGCCACAATCATAACTTACTCTAACTTCTTCTCTCTCTTCCTCTCTCTTTGCTTCTAACAAACCCAAGGGAGGTATTGGAGAGACACTCCTCTCCCTCCATCTGCTCCTCTTCTCCATACTCCATCTCCGTCATGCTGTACAAAGCCATGCCCCCACTCCTCCTCCAGATATGCCCCCCCTTCTCCACTCCCCCAGTACACATGTAGAGATGATAAGTGATCTCTCCTCTATGCACGCTTTGGTGGGACAATGCTGGACAACGATGTTCAACATCATCCATCTTGCAGGACATCCATCACCCAAACAAAAGATATAATAGGCAGAGGACTCCGTTTGTGAGGGCCGTGTTTGTATACTTTCTTCTCCTCCTCTCCCTTTTTTCCCTTCATTCTTTAAAAATTTTTTTCCTCCACAATTAGCATTAATTGGAAAGTGCAACCAGTAGGACAAACGTGGGTCTTACTGTGGAATCTCCTTTTTTCCCATGTGTAACATCTACCTAGGGAAAGCCTTCCTGCATCCACAGACTTTTTTGTGTTTGCAAACAATACAGCCTCAGTTAATTCCTCCTCATTGTCTTTGGATTTGGAGCTAATGTTCAACTGCACTCCTTCAAATGTAATTAAAACTTGAGAACATTAAAGACTGTTACCTTTGAAAATCCTTGTGCTGTGGATTCACCAAGAGGGACAGCCTTCTATGTTCAAAATGAACTTCCAGCAGTTTTCCCCCCAAGAGGACGGGTATGGCTTGTGTGTTGCTTCTTCACTTTCGCTAACCTTTACCATGTACAGGAGATTTAGAACAAATTCAGTCACAATGTATTGCAAATTTAAGACTGTTAGAGACCAACCGCCACTCATTTTATTTCTAGGCAAAACAGCCATTTAATATGACAAGATAGTAAGATAAGATATAAAATCATCCATTTGCATAAGGAAGAAGGGAGAATAAGTGAATGAACAGGAGTTTCCAAAACTAGAGTTCAAAAAATGATTGGACCATAAATAGTAGACCATATTAGTCCATACACAATGGATGATTTCACACCTAATTACAATGAATGGCTTTGCTTACACTGTGACAATACAATTATGTGGAAATACAGAATCATTGTTGGAATTACTCTTTAATATTTTAATTGAAATGTTTGGAAGCTTTGAGCATGACTATTTGACTAATGTCAGAAAGAAATTCCTTGCATGGAACTGAAAGTGTAAACTGTAGAAATTTATGTTTTTAGTCAATTTATCCATCTGTTGTTTTAACTGTATTAGCCATAGGCTCCTAAAAGTTTCATACTATGCAGTCAAACTTTGGCCTAACTTTAATAAGACTGGCTCTTTGAGCTTCTAATGATAATCGACTACACTTCAGTAGTTTGTTCATGTTATTTGAGCTTCACTTTGTGTTATGCAAAACCTTTGGAACACAACATGAAACCTGCTGATAATTCTTAACTAGCCTAATAACACTGCACATAAACATTACCGGAACCTTATTTTAAATCTAAAGGATCCATATAGTCCAGCACAGTCAAGAACCATACCATTTATGTGTGTAGGTATCTCTTTAAACTGTAAGAGGCCTTTTCCTGAACCATTCCCCTCTGACCAACTGCTGAAGAAGTGGTCTTTTCTATGGTCATGAATGTTTAGCCCTTTCCAGAGTGCATGAAAATGTCTAGGCTATGAACACCTGGATACAATTAAAGTTCTAACATCTGGTTTCCTCTGTGATCAGAATGCAATCTTTTCACGAGTAAACGAGTATGAAGAGGTTTGTTCCATGCTGTTCCAGTGAGTCATCCTGTTTGCAAATGTGAAGAACTTATAAAAGGTTAAGATCAGCTGCAGGTACAGTTAATTGTGACAGATCACTTTATAAAGTTCCTGCTATGTTGTTACTGTGTGATCAGTTTGGCTCCAAACACAGACAAATATCATCACTGGAACAAAAATAGAGCAAAGTAAAGTAACCACAGTAAACTCTGAGCAATTTTATCTAGTTCCTATGGCAACTGGACCAGCGGACGGAGCGGTCAAAGCCTCTAATCCCTTCCAAACAGATGTTCTCGCAATGTTACATTAACCTGGTAATCCTCAGTCTGTCTCTGTTAGGGGGCTGGAAGTGTTCAGGCACAATTAACTTGATGGGCCAAACAAAGCTCATATTAAACTACAAGAAAATAATCTCATATCCTCATACTTCAATCAATCTGTCTATTTATGTGTCTGAAGCTGTGGGCAACCCCTGAAAATAGGGAGAATATATATATATTTTTTTTTTTTAATAGAAAGATATTTATTTTATTTCTTATATTTCTGTTATATTTATTATACTTATTTATTATGTTTTTCTCTTTTGTGATGTGTACTGTCAGCTATCTCCGGAGTATGTAGTGTTTTCACACATCATTGACACTATTATTACTATTATTTTGTATTTATGCCAGAGGCATATCTACAAACAATATAGAACTATACTGAATTAGTTTTTTGCATTGATTTACCAGACTTGGCAGCAATGGTTAAAACTAGCTGCTCAGTCTCTTTACCCCACCTGTACATTAAGTTTTAACATCTGCACTCCCAGTACTTTTGGATGAGTTGTTCATAAATGGCAGTTGCTGAAACCATTTTCACTTCTATTGGCTTCAAAATATTAATCTACATCAAATATTTTAAAGTAAAAGCTAAACAGTGTCAGATTGTGAGTCTCTTTCTCCAAAAAGATAAACCAGCTTGGCTGATTGACTTACAAACTGAAAATATGCCAACATTAATAAATATTTTATATTTTAAAATATTTTAAATACATTTTTAAAGAATATAAAAAAAATGTATCCAATTCCATTCCAATGAAACTTACATAGGAGTGTATACTTTTGAGCATAGCCCTGCTCATGTAGAAATAATCAAGACTATAGCGCATATAATAGTTAAGGCAAAATCTACATAGTTGAAGACTAGTCCGTGGATGGAGGTAAATTATATGTGTGGAGCTCTGGAGCTCTGACCTTCAGGATGCTCATATAATGGAAGTGTATTAAACCAAACCACCGTGAAATAGGCAGAAGGTCCAGTTCTCTCCGGTAATAAGACAAATTGAGTCAGCATGTTGAAAGCAAGCAGGAGAAGCCTGAAAATGAACGTGCGCCACAGTAGTTACCTTACACCCAAGATAAAACCACACTGGAGAAGTTCTAGGAAAAATCGCTCGACCTTTCCTTTAAAAAGAAGAACATCTTAAAGGTGACGCAGACTTAAAGGTGAGGCGGACGAAATCCGGTAGAGATTGGGCGAGACCACCTCAGGTTAAGCCGACCCTGTCCTGAAGAGACCAACGAGATTAGGCCCATAAGCACCTGCTTCTGATCTTTAGGCCCGAGTAATGTCACCCGTCTGTCTGACATTAGAGGATCATATCAGGGTCTAAGAATACCCCTCAACAGAGCAAGCTGTTTACTGCCATCCAGGCTTTCTTTACCTTTCTTTATCAAAGCATGAATGTCTGGTGAGGATGCATGTCTAGGCACATTTCTGCACAGACGCAATTTCACATCCTGCTTGTCAAGCTAAAACAAAACTACAGCATCCAAACAGGTCAGTATTATTAGCTCTTTATGAAAGGTGAAGAAATATTAGCAGGGCCATAAACAGTCTCGAACAATTTAGTGGCATGTATTTGAAGGCACTAGTGCTTTAAATAGGTGATCCAGAGGACAGGATTGACTTAGTTACACGAGTCCAAATGCCAAGTCCAAGTGTCAGCTTTCACGCGGCAATAGACAGAACTGATCTCTCCGTCCTGCCTCCATGATAGGAGTTACAGAAAGAATATAATGGTCAGTACAAGATAAAGCAATCAATTATGTTCACCTACAGTGCAGATGTGGGCGGCACATAGTCACATGCACTACTTTGAGTACTTTCAAAGGACAGTTTTTCTTGTCAATCAAGTTCAGGCACTCTGGTTAAATGACATGTTTTGTGGATTTTTTTCCTGAGAAATAATAAAGTGAAAATAAGTGAACACATCCTCTACAGAGAACACACAATTCAGCACATGCTCAATACATGATTATTGTTTAACATACTGGAGAAAAATAAAACATAACATTTGGCCTGTGCAAATGTTGTTATATTTTATTCTTACGTAATTTTTCCAAAAAAAAATTTCAAACTTGTTTTGCTGAGGACATGTTAACTTACATTCAATTGATATTTGACCAGAGGTGTTCATACGGCTGTAATTATTCATTTCTTATCTGTGTATTTCAATTGTTCACACAGTTGTGTACTTCATTAATTTTCTCTGTTGTTGGCAGAATTTGGACTGATTTGTTAATGTTGTTTGCTTTTAAGATTTCATTTTAGACTGAATGTATAACCAAAATAAATAAATAAATAAAATAAACAAAGTCTACCTAATTGGGAACTCAGCTCAGTACTTGGGAGATATCTCTCATTTACACTGATATAATGAAAAAAATAATTGTCCTCTCATAGTTATCCCTCCCTATATAGTCCGTATATTGAAACCAAGCTGGATAACAGCCCATTTGAATTCTTTGTTTTGTGATTTTATGAACCCCAACACATTTCCATAAATCCCCCAGTTCTGTCAGAGTTCTGTCTATTTTTGCTAAAGTTAGAAGCTATGATAAAACCGCATACTGCTAAATGCACATACTACTGTAATAAATGGGCTTCTAATGGTGGCATACTAGTTTTGACATACTATTTTGTGTGGTGGTATGTGGTTTTCCAGCCATAGATATGCATACATAGATGTCATAAAATTAGTTTATTGAACTTAAGTTTACTTAGTTTAGTTCACTTCATAATCTTTATAGTGGATCTTAACTTGGTGTGTCTGGAGAAGTTTATTGCATATTTATATGCATGAAGATTAGACGTGATTTACACATTTATTGCTAAACTGACGAGTGAGAGTCTATCATATCTCCGCTGAAGCTCACTCTGAACTTGTCTCAGGTTTGAACATCAGTAAGTACGTTAGGGTTATCAGTAACTTATTTAATGATGTGGACGCATCAGATCTCATCACACGTGTGTTTGTTTAGTGGATCTTGGCCGTTTCAACATGGCGGACGCGCAGATGGACGACTTCAGATTAGGAACAACAAACAACGCCGCAGCTCTGCACGTATGTCTGTATTTACAGCCACTAACTGCTTTTTAAATAAGGAACATTACGGGACAGCCAATCAGAACAGAACTAATTTACATATATCAGTCTTAAAGGCGCAGTAGCAGCCCGTATAATTCTAAGGGATAAAGAGGAGCCGGAAATGGTCATGAATGATTCATCTTAAATTAAAAATGAATTGTTATATAAATTCACACAAACGTCAGATGTATTTAAAAAAAGCCTTAAAAAATGTCCCATATGTGTCCCTGAATAATTACCTTCGCTTGAGGGTGGGCTTAGGTCACCCCGCCCTTCATCTCCACTACCGTGTAAACACAGTAAATCATGAATTGGGCCGTTCACGAACGTTAGACCGAAAGCCTGACTGGAGCGGAAGACGAGGCTTGTTAGCAGGAGCACCGCAGAGTACTGACATCAAACAACAGCCTTGTTTCGTCACTCAGTCCTCCAAACAGCAAGCACTGAGTACTGTGACAGTGCGACATGTTTATAGACCCTCTTGTACTGTTTTGCTGCCATCTTGAGGCGTTGGGCTGGTCGCGTCCACGCTTTCGAGCTGGACGTACCGCTTGACCCTCTTCGGCACCCGTAGATTGACGGTAAGTAAGACGTGTACGTAAGAGGTTTGTAGTAGTGTTTGTCTGAGCGACCACAGGAAATGTTTTAAGCAGCGCTGAGATGTTTTGATTCGGCATTCGGTTTTTAACCCCCGCTTTTCAAAGTGTCACTAATGCATCCGAGGAAGTATGTCGGCCGATTTACTATTAGACGTCGAGGCTCCTTTGAGGCAGAATTATACAGCGATGACTAACAGCGAGCCGGAGGAGATGTCGGATATCTCCATCGACCAGGATGGAGAGTGGGGTAAACACGACACTTTCTAGAAAAGTCCGAGGACTAACTAACGAGCTGATTCTGACCAACTTTATCTTGTGCCGTCCTCTATGTTGTGTTTCCTGGACTCCGAATAAGAAACACATAACGGAAGTAGATAAAGTAGTTAGAAAATTAGCCTAGATAGCTAACAGCTAACGTTAAACGGACCGAGCTCGAGGAGGGGTTTCGCCAGTCTGTCTTAAGGGGGTCCATCAGTTCAATCAGCTTCAGCATTATAGCTTTCACCGTTAGACCAGTCAGCTTTATATACTGCTGCTGGACAGTTTGATCACCAGGGTGGTAGAAATGCTAGCTAGCTAGGTAACCTAAGTTAACTTGGCTACCCCGTCCGGTTTGACTTCAAGCCCTCATTTTTCTGTCTTTTATTGCTTTTAACTGATGTAATAGTTTGATTATATGGGTAAGTTGTGACTCTTATCTCAAAAGGGTATTAACTGTTACTGAAACCAGTACTTGCCGTAGTTCACGTGGTTCTTGTTATGTAACGCTTGCAGTTGACAGGTACACCCCCGACCCCCGAGTTTCCGTGAGAAATCCGCAGAGTTGCGAGTTGCTGTTAATTTAGGCGACCTTTCTGACGGGGTTGTTATCCGCGCAGCTTGAACGCTGTTCGTTAATTGTAAAGTGAGTGAAAAACGTCAAGCTGCTTTATCATGTACGAATTGTTGTGACAGAGAACCGCAAAATATGTCATGAGCAGATGCATTTCGGCGCTGTCCAAAGATAAAACAGGCATCTCCAAAAACAGGGACGTTACAGCAGAGCTAGTATACTCTTTACTATGAATATAATGAGTTTTAGTGTAATTCAAGCAATTTTGGAGCGTTTCTATTTGTCCAGTCATCATGACATAACTACTCTCAACACAATGTGAATTGCAGTTTCTGAGCTCAAATTATGTACTCAAAAAAATTAAATAAATAAAAAATAAAACAAGGATGTAGTTGTTTTTTGGGACTGTAGGATCTGAGGTCCCCAGCCTCTTTTGTTCCTAGTAGTGTTTTGTTCCTGTTCTCAGTCATAAAACTCAAGATAAGAAACACAAAATTGTTAACTCATGAACTTATAACAGTGGCTTGTATTTGAAACAAAATGTCAATGCATATGTAGCCCATATTTCAACATTATCTTGTCAGAAGCTTGGCAGTATACACACCCATGTGCCAACAACAGTTCCCCCACCACCACCCAATGAGTACACTGACTTAAGGCTGACTTAAGGGTAACCTAAGGTGTCTTCATATTGCAAGTTTAAACTGATCAAACGCTGATAGAAATTAGATTTAAAATTTCAGTCGTCACTCATGAAAATATAGGGAGAAGTTTCACTAGTATTTGGCTGCTGATGGCACACCCTTGTGGAGAACTTGTAGCCTGCCTCACCTGGGTTTCTTGAGGTGTTGTCGACCCCATATATAGCTTACAGGTTTAGTCAAAATTTATATTGACCCTGAAAGAACATCGATCAGCCCCTTCAGCACTGTCAGTTTTGTGTTCATCTCATTGTCCTTTCTTTGTGCAGATATCAGTTTGTTTGATGAACTGGGCGACCTGGGCGATGCTGAAGAGCTACTGCGGGCTCTTGAGGGCGCCAGCTATGTGAGTCCATTGAAGAGCTACACAACATAGTTTTTGTAGAGGCAAACTGTAACGACACTAACTAATAAAAACAAACGATACATTTAACTTACCTATAGTTTTTGATGACACACATGATGAATTGATGAATTCTTTTTCAAATGTCAACAATCGAAATGTCACGTGTCAAATGCATGGCTGTAGCTTGTACATAAAAGCAAAAGGGTTTTTTTTTTGCGTAACAGTTAAAAGAAAATTGATGTTGATTTTTTTTATGTCTCTTTCTGCAGGCCGACAGTGATGTCAGTCTCCCTGTATGGAATTCAGGTGTCTGGGGGGACGCCAGCAGCATCTGTACAGGTACAAGAACTGTGAAACCAAGCCAATGATTATTTAGAAACTTATTTCTTAATGTCACTGTTTTATATATTAGAGTAAGCATTTTAAAGGAATAGTTCTGACTCAGTACTCAAGCACTGAGGTAAAAAAGGAAAAGGAGTCCCACATATTGGTATTGTTTTATTTATTTTTTTAAATGGTAAAAGTTATTAAGCCCTTTGTTTGACTCATACACATTGATTTCTTGATCCTTTGGTTTATGAGTTGTCTCAAGTATGGTGATGGATTGTGGTGCTCTCTGCCCAGTTTGACATAGGACAGTTTGACCATATCTTACAAAAAATGGGGGGGGGGGGGGGGGGATCATATGCTGAGCTCGTTGAAGAAATAGTGTTGTTATTTAGGGTAAATTAATCTACTAATCTAAAAATTAGGGTAAAAAAAATCAACTTCCTTAAACCTTTTTAGCCAATTTGTCTGTTTGGTGTGTTTGTCGTACTAGAACAGCAGGTCACAGTGGCAGAAAACAGCAAGTCAAATTTGTGTATGCTCAGAACAGTGGGATTTGTTTGTACATGTGAAGCACCTATTTTTCCCTCACCCAATTCGCTCACTCACGGTTAACGATAGTCCACAGAGGGGAGCTTCTGGCTTTCTAGTAACAACCTGAAGTGGCTATTGACTGTTGTGGATGCAAGAGAAGTGCAGGCTTTTAAGGGCTTTTGCTGTAATGCATGTTGTTGCTTCACTTTGTGTCCTTGATTTTTCCCCCAGTTACTAAAGCTGTCATTGTTGCATAAACTCCCTATTGTCTCTTAGATAAAGGGAGGGTGGAAACTCTGTTTTACCTGTATCATGGAGGCTATGTTTTGGAAAAGCTATGTTCTAAATGAGTGCTGGGGACTCAATACTCTGCATAGTTTCATCTCTTCTCTGCTTCAATACACATGATTCAGATCCTCAGCTGATCATCAAGTCCTTCATAAGTTGGATCAGCTGTATTGGGGCAAAACCTGAGACCGTGCAGAGCTGTGGGTACCTAGGACCGGATTCAAGGTCCAAAGTTGAATTGGATTAAAAAGGTCCAAATGTGAAGACCAATGGTCTAGACATCCATTGTCTTGATCTTCAGTTTACTGTATTGTATTATAGTTAAGAGGTCCTGCTCTTGGGTCTTTTTGTTGCTTCTAATTTGTTTTACTTTCACTTGTAGATGGCGTGTCAGCAGACTCACTCTCTCCAAGCCACACACTAAGTTCGGTGTCTTCACCTGCATCAGTGGAGGCCCACTCACCATATTCTTTACAAGTAAGCCCCCCTCACTGTACCCATGTGGAGTGGTCTATAATGTGGTCTATAATGTGAAACCCTTCAAACAATTTCTGCAAAGTGCATATTCTAAAGCTAATCTGAGTTCTATTGGAACCTAGTGTCATTGTATAATATGTGCATATTATTAGCTTTGGTATTTTTTTTTTTTGCTTTGTTTACTTTGTGTTGGTAGATACTATCTAAACACATGGGTATTAAGTATATTGATTCCAGTTAGCCAGTACTGTAATGTAACTTAAAGAAATGGACAGAGAGTACAGTTTCATAGCGTGAACAGCCCTTGGGTTTCATTTCAACAGTGAAATTACTTTATTGAAGTGCAGAGTGATGCTGACACAAACTGTATATGCCTAAAATGATTAAGATTAAAAGAAGTGATTAAATGATTAAAAGAAAATGAAGTGCAAGCATGCTTTTTTGTGGCACAGTGTCCACTGTGAGGATGTCCTCAAAAGATAAGTAAAAGATAAATAAAATATTTTTGAGGTTTAGGGGCGCCTAGTAATTTGTTCCTACCTGTTGGTTTATTAAGACCATCATTATTATGCTGAGTACTAGGGCACATCTTTTATCACTGAAACCATATTAATAGTGGCAGACAATGATATTGCGATTGTATTGCTCCATATATTGCGATTACACTCTGCTTTGCAATGTATTAAAACATATTGGTTAATTAAAATATGCCATAGTTACAGATTGGTCTGCATTATTTTTGACCATTCATCAGAACACCCACAGAAACACTCACCTGGAGCTGTGATTGGTCGGGATGCTCACAGCACACTGTAAAATGATTGGTTAGATGGGTTGTTTGCATATCGCAGCCTTCTGTAATGTTGGTTGGTAAATTCCAAAACATAATAACATAATGTTCTGTGCTGCTCTACTTCTTAAGCTGAAGAAGTACCTAAAGTAGGCATTTCACAGCTGTCTTAAACAAAGTCTTAAGCAATTGTGTTTATCTGTCCAGATGGGCTGTGTGTGTAAGCCAGAGTTGAGAGTGTGCTATTGCCAGCTGCTCCTTCCCAGAGCTGTAGAGGTCAAAATCCACACTTCACACACACACCCAAGAGGGTCTGCTGTCTAATTAAAGCTCCAGTGTGTTAACAAACGTCTCAATTGCCTTTCTGCACATCGTCATGCTCATTAGCATCTCACAGTGAGAGGTGTGTCCACCCTGGAGGTGCTGACAGCTCAGAGTGCATTAGCCTTGACCATAGGAGGCAGTGCAGCCCTCATTAACATCATTAAATGCATAAAGAGAGCCCCCCCCCCCCCCCCCCCCAACTGCCATTACCCTGGCACTCATGCTCACTTTCACTAGTGCTGACAGTAACACCAAGTATCTCAAAGTGACCCACAAAATAAGCCCGGTACAGGAGTTAATAAGCCCCTATAAATTCTAGCAGTACTTTGAGGCTTTAAATTACCAATGACGTCAATCAGATTTTTAGGGTAGTTACATTTGCTTGATTAAATTTAAAGTACTTGATCTGTCTATGCATAATTAAAGCTCTATAGAGTCAAGAAATTCTAACGTTAGGACATTGTTCTAACCGTAGTACTGAGACACCTCAGGTTTGTATTGTGAATGACCTCAGGCTTAGCGCTTCTTTTGTTTTGGTCTTATTTAATGTTAGTGCAGCTTTTAATCACAAGATTCGAATCCGCTGGACTCGGCTTTTCAGGCACAGTTGCAGGATGCTTTGAATCATGTTTAATAAATAGACAGTTTTTGGTTTCACTGGGAAATCATTTATCAAAAGAAATGACCATTACTTGTGTATTTGGGGCCTTTGCTTTTCTCTTTGTACAAGCTACCTCTAGCATCTTATGAGAAGCTAGGCTCCTTTTATCCTGCATATTAAGAGTCACTAAAATGGCTTTTACTGTAAACTTTGCTTGGCTTTCTAAACAATACATTCTTAACAACTCCAACTCTACAATCTCTCTTTTAGTATAGATTTTAAAGGTCTGCTACTAATCTGTCAAGCACTAAATGACCTACCTTACGTCACAGAATGTCTCTGTGTTTTTGTTCCAACACATCATCTTAGATCTGCAGATACTGGCCTTCTACAGATGCCTCTTGTAAAATACAGCAAACATGGAGAGGCCTCTTTCAGTTATTATTAAACTTCATTAGTGTAAAATAATCAACGAATTGCTTGGTTATTAAAATTGGTTATGTAATATTGTAGTGCGTGCACACACACACACACACCTAAACTCAGGAGGAGTTTGTTAATAGGTAGGTTAGTTGGAAGCAGTACTACGTTAGAAATAATGTAACGCAAAACATTTTTAAAAGGACGAAACAAACTTTTTTTTAAATTTCTACATTGTAATGTTTAATACAGTTTTAAGATGCTATTCAAGACACCATTTGTGATATTTAATGAGCATAATAATAATAATAATTTTGGTTTTAGAGCACTTTTCATACCTCAAAAGTGCTTTAATATCAAGACGGCATGCTCAATGCAAACTAATCTTTGCTCATTTACTTACAATTTACTTTTATTATTTATTTTGCACATTAGTAATGTATACTGTTATTTTTGCCATGTTTTACTACATATCTAAGGTAACTTTCATTTTTCCTATTGGATTTTTTTTCTCAGTGTGCAGGATGTGTCTTATTGCAGTAGGCTGATGGTGACTGATGCAATCTGATGTAACTTGTTTTGCCCTGGTCATATTTTCACAGTTGAGCTGTTCCCCATTCTCACCGCTCTGTCTTTATCAGAGTTATGTAGCATTTTCTGTAAATAGTTACCAGACTTCTTCTTGGAACAGGAGTTGTTCAGCAGTGTGTACAGCTGTAGATATGTGCACTATCATTTCTGACATTCCTGTAGGCTTAACCTGGTGTCACAAGGGCTTGTGGGAAAGAACCTGAAACCAGTAGGATTACTAAGTATGGTGTGCTGCTTGCTGTATGTCCCCCTGTAGAGAAATAATCATTTAAAAGTCAGGGGTTTGAATTGGTTTTTAAGACCACACTCTGACTCAGAAAGAAGGTCCAGCTCAATGTTTAGGTCTCCGTTGCAAAATCAACATTATACTAATGAAGATATAATGAAAATATTTGACTCACATCCTTGGAAGACGGATCCAAAAGTCAGTTTCATCTGCTTGTTGCTTCTACCAGAGGGGTCTGCAAATCCCCAAATCATACATTGTGTTGCTAAGGCCCTGTCAAACTAGCTTTCAGGGTGTTGTGAAGACAATTGCATTTATGTCAGTAATTTTGCCACTTTTGCAACTTTGATGTGTGAAGGCTACGTGATTCATATTTGGGAGACTATATTATTTTTCCTGTTGTAGTTTTATAGTTTTTAAAACTGCCACCCCTTTTGACCACTTATACAGCACTCCCCTGTTATCTGACATAATTAATGCAAATCTTTTAAAGTTTATGGTAGGTGAGTTGGCCATCTCGCTAACACAGTGTTAGTGCTACTGCACAGACGTCACCCCATGCCAACCATGCCAAGTATCTACAGTTTTTGCTACAGATTTGTGTGCAACATTATACTTCTGTGAGAATATAATTTTGTTCACTTTTATATTGTTACTGTTAGCTAACTGCGCCAACAGGATCTTTATGATGAATTTTTTATTTTATTTTTTTTTTGGTCGCCTGATCCAACTAATAAGCAGATAAACAAGTCCCGTTCCTGAGTTGTAGTGGATGTGGTCCAGCAGAAGAAACACAAATATGTACAATATGTAGTATTTCTGGAACAAGCTGGGAACCACTGTGCAGGGATTTTTTGCACTCATATTGTTTTGCCTGAATAAATGTAATGCATGTTTCTGCTTTCCCCTCCAGGATGAGGCTTTGTCTCCACTCTCCCCTCAGTCTCAGCCCTCTCCACTCTCTGTCTGCTCAGACTCCAGTGGCTTCATTGAACCTCCCCCTGAGAAGAAGCCATGCACGAAGACCAGTCAGACACACAGAGGTAAAATCATATGCTTATATATTAGGGGTGCATGTTGTATTAGCTGTTGTAATATTAATCATACATAAATAAAAAAAAATATTTGATCGATATTGGAATTATGGCAGATTATTTAGCTTCTTGTTTTTAGCTTGTACGTAGCTTGAAACTAGTGTTGGGCATTTTCTTAATCTTTTCAATGTACTAAAGTGAAACATAGTGGATAAGCAGGAATACCAAGATTCCTAACAGCATATTTCGTCTGAATGAGTGGCTGTGAATGTCTGCTAAATGAAGCATGTGATATCACAATAATTAAAGAGGTTTTCATGATACATGATATAGTAGTGCCATATCTTAAAATTATCAGAAAGTTTACATTTAATTATTTGATTTAAAAATTGCACAATGTGCTGCCTGATTACATTAATCGATAAGTAGAGCCGTCTTTTAATCGGTGCAACCCTTACTGCACGTTTTATAAATGATTGTTTTAAAATATAGAAAAGAGTTATTGACATCTGTATCAGCCACAAGGTGCTAATTATCAGTTATCGGAAGTCAAAAATTCTTTACCAGTGCATGTACACTCAGCGGCCACTTTGTTAGGAATGCTATACTAATACTAGGCAGTGCCTCTTATTGCTCTCAAAGCAGCCTTGACTTTCATTCTGCCAATCTGCCTGTTCTGCCACATTCCAAAGGTGTTATACTGTATTCAGATCTAGTGACTGGGAAGGCAACTGAAGAAAATTAAAAGTGTCATGTTCATGAAACCAGTTTGAGACGACTTCTACATTGTGACATGGCACATTATCATGTTGGAGGTAGCCGTTAGAAGATGAATTGTGGCCATAAATAGATGCGTATGGTCAGCAACAATACTCAAGTACACTGGGGCATCTAAGCAGTAACTGATTGGAATTGCCAATAAATACAAAAAAAAAATGATGCTGGTAAATTTCAAAAACTGAGGCTATAGTTATAACGTTAGTGTCCCTGTGGGGATTTTTCAGAAGTATGGAAACTGTGAAACATTCTTACATACCACTCTTATTTGTCCCACCATGTTATCCACATATTTAGCAAGCAAACAATTATGCTTTTCACATCGCCAGGAAGTTAACAATGTTTCTAATGCTTGTGGTTTGTTCTCACAGCTAAGCCTGCCCAGCCTGCAAAGAGGCCCATTCATCTGAGCCCAAAAGTTTCCATCCAGCCTAAACCAGTCATCACTGCTGTGCCAATCCCACAGGCTGCAGCTCCACTTCAAGCCAAAACCATAATCATTCAACCATTACAGACCACCATCCTGCCTGTTGTCAAACCACCTGTGACCATTCAGCCAGCGCCTCCTACAGGTTAGAAATCTCTGGGCATGGTGTTCAAATCAGAATCATTGGAGACTGTTTACAGTTAACACACCAGCATCCCCATGTACTGCATATGTTTGTTTTCCCAGATCTAGAAAACTTGTTCCTACTCAAATGAGTGAGTAGATGTCTTTGTGCAAGGACAAACACATGCTTATTAAACAGCTGGTCATAATATACTGATTTAAAGTAGGGCCCCAATAACCTGTAATATCAGCTGATGATTTTACTCCAGTAGTTTAAGTAGAATAATACTGTACTGACTGACATGATTGTAATAACCTTTGTTATGAAATAAAAAGTTAGCCTGCTTGGGTCAGTTCAAAACATGAACAGCTACTGTACTGATAAGATGCATGGCTTCTGAATATGGAATATACACTGATCAGACATTAAAACTACATCATTATCCATTTTGTCATGTAGGTATACTTTGTAGTTCTACATTAACAGTCTGTAGTCCATCTGTTTCTCTGCATACTTTATTAGCCCACTGTTCTTCAGGACCGCCAGATGACCACCACAGAGCAGGTAGTCAAGACAGTGCTGTGTTCCCTCACTGTACACTCTATGAGACACGCCAACCTTGTTGGTCCGCCTTGTAGATGTAAAGTCAGAGACAATGACGATGATTTGGTTGATGGGCTATTCTCAGTGCAGCAGTGACACTGAGATGTTCAAACACTCCAGCAACACTGCTGTGTCTGATCCACTCACACCAACACAACACACACTAACACACCACCGCCACCGTGTCAGTGTCACTGCAGTGATGAGAATGATCCACCACCCACATAATACCTGCTCTGTAGTGGTCATCTGGGGGTCCTGACCACTAAAGAACATGGTGAAAGAGTGCTAGCAAAGTATGCAGTGAAACAGATGGACTACAGTCTTGGTTTTAGAACTACAAAGTGCATCTACATAGTAACTGGAGCTTTTATAAAAGCGAATGAGGGTAGAAACAAGGAGGTGGTTTAAATGTTATGCTTGATCGGTGTATATCCATATGAGATGCATTGTTTTTGTCCATGTGATGGTTAGACCAGGTCCCGTATTCAGGAAGTATGATGGGTTGATTTTTCAAAATGGCATCTTTTTGTGAAATGTGGTGTGTATACACATTTAAAGAAGCAGACCTGATTTTAAAGCAATGCTTATTCTGTAGTGTTAGTATAGGACATTTCAGGGCTCTACCACTACGACAGCAAATCAAGTTGGAGTGAGTTTCCCCAAAACTGTTTTAGAATGTTAGGAAAGTGACCCTGGTAAGCTGGTGCATTTGTAGAGGTTAAATTAGCCCTGGAATTGTGTTTAAACATGAACCACCACCTTAAGTCTGACAAGTGACTCGAGGACTGCGTTGGTTAAATTATCACACAGTGCTAATAATAAATGTGATTTACATCACAGTTAAATAACCTTTTAATATAATCACAGAACTTAAAAATTGTTTGGGTTGTGACCTGCATAGAAGAACTGAAGTAGAGTGAATTTCATGATCTGCTTTGGTTTGTTATTCATAGCTGGCTTTGTCGGAGTGCAGTGCCATGCTATGGCCAGAAGATGGCACTAGATATTAAACCATCAATGCTGTTCAGTGAAAACTTGTTCCTTTAGGGGTAATTTAAAAGTTAAATTTCTTTAACAAAAGATCTTTCATCTGAATGTGGATTATGTAAGCTGTCCCAACTCAGTCTGCCTCCTTAGTTTCACCCCCATTAGTGTTATGACTTATACTATATGGAATACATTAGCGTCAGAATAAAGAAGGGTTTGTTTGTTGTCATGTACTTCTCATCATTTCAGAACTCTTGGTTCAGCTATTCGTTCCACTGTCTGGCATCTGTCTGATCGCATTACTGTCACATTCCTAAAAATCTTCTTCTTGTGTATTTTTGATGCAATTAATGACACAAAATATGAATCTGCGGTTGAAAAATCAAATGGGACAGTACAATAAGTTGAATCTGTTGCCAGCCAAGTCCGTTTCACTTGTGTGCACGTTTAGTTGTGCATCACTAGTTTCTAAATCAGTTCCAACGTCTGGCTTCCTTTGCCAATGTAAGCACTTACCTCATATACCTGGAAGCGCTAGTGTGGAGTTGTAGATTAAACAGACTCCCAGCTCTTTTAATAGGTTTACCACACACTGCAGAGTATTTTGACTTGATTTGATAGGATGCTATTTTCTCATGCCCTGGCCACTCCAGTCCGAAGGGGGAAAAAAAAGTTTTATTCAGCACTTGAGGACACGTAATTGAAGGCCAGCTCCACATTTTGTCCCTTTTACTTCTTTTAGTGCTTCAGAAATGGCTACAGGGTTATTGCCATGTTTTCATCGGGGTGTTCTTACTCTCCGAAATGCCTTTGTTGTTGCAGCCTTAAAGTTGCAGTGATCTCTGATGGGGGCTTTAACAAATTACAAAGTAAAGCGGCTCTATTTATAGACTGCAGTGCCTTTCATCACGTTAATGTGATGCACTGTAGTGGTAATCATTACTTAAGAGGCATTAGACTCAATGGCTCCACAATGTTAGGCAATCTATATGCAATAAAGGTAATGTAGATGAGTCTTGAGTTTCCAAATAGGCATGAAAGTCTAAAAGTTAAGGCAAGTTTGGTGGTGTTCTCTACCGTTTAGAGATGTAGAGGACAGTCTGTGTCTTTAGTTGTGGTCAGTCAGTTTTACCCATAAGCCTTTTCTCGGCTGCCGTGACTTTTTTTTTTAAATAATTAAACTTGTCATTGATTTGCATTGTGCTTAAACTGAGCCACTGTAGCGAAGTCAGTTAGCTCATTAAACAATAAATGGATACAATTGATAGCAGAATTTTGTGAGATACAGCCCATTGTGAACCGGCACGTTGCACACACCTGTGGACTGGGAGAAGCTCCACAGGGCTTAGAGCACCTTCTGAGAAAGCTACTGCAGCCATCCAAGGCTTTACATGCTAAACATTAAATGCAACTAGTCATCATTTTGTGCATCTTGACAGCAACATATTTGACTATTCCATTACATAGTGGTGCAATTACATATTTGCACCGTTATTATGTTTGTGTAGTTTTTCCAGCTGTCTTTGATTTCCTTTCTTTTCCAGATATCTATGTCTGTCTTTTGTCTATCTACTGTTCTTTACTATACTTAATGTCTTGTACTGGATGTCTCACTCATCCTGTCTTAGAAGCAGTTCAAGGTCATTGAGGAGTACTTCTTGGTCTGCTCTTTTGTAGTACGTTTCTTTGTTTGGATCCCAAGTTATCCCAAGCTCTGTAACGCATCAAAGGAGCAGAAAATAAATCTGTCCATGTAAATCATGATGAAAGCAAGCTGAGCAAAGAAAACACAGTGGCACAAGAAACAGATTAAACAGCTGTTAGTATTAGATGGCTAGTTAATGCAGATGGTTACAAAAGTTTTAACTCTGTGAAACTCACGTTTGTTGTCATAATCAGACCCCCTGACTAAATAGAAAAAAAAAAAACACCACCCAGTAAGTCAGTCAGTCAGCTGCCCTATAAGCCATGTATTGTAATTCCTTCTACATTGATCTGGTACAATCAGGAGTTTATAAAATGTTGTTTGGATTTGATCACATGATGCATTATCAGCATTTTTTCTGGATGTTTCATGAAATAAAGACCCCTTCAACTGTTTCAAATGGGCTGTAGGATGCTTTACATTTTGCAAACTTAAGTGAAGTTTGGTTTTCCATACGTTTTAAGCAGCTAAAGTCGTGTGAAAGTTTAATCGTGTAAAGCCACTCTGAAGTCCACTGCACACAGGATGGGAAGTGAGAGGTTGTGTAGCAAATAGTATAAAGCCCAGCTGTATCATATACCACTTAGGAAGCTTCACAGCAAAGCGCAATAAACATCAAGCTCATTGGTTTAATAGAATGGATCTTTTAGCATTAATTAGGTGAATGTATCATATTTGGTATTTGGTGTCAGCTACTTAATTCCACACATTTGCTGTGTTCATACTGAAAGGTACAAGGTGAAATATGTTAGTCTGTGACTAGGCTTGTAACATAAGCAGAATTAACAGATGACTAGTGTTTGTTTATCCTAATAGTACTTTATCACAACACTACTATAATACTTGTCCTTGACTACCTTTCGTCATGTCGGCGTAAAATGTTAGCCGCTGGTGGTAGTGTGTTGTGAACAAGTCCATTGTGCGGGAGCCCGAAGAGACCTATATGAAATGAAGCTAAAGGAAAATGAGTTTGAATACATTTAAATTAATTTATTTATCTTTTATTGTTGTTTATTTCTATATGTTTCTGATCCCTAAATGACATTTTATCCAATGCTGTGCTCCCATACCAGGCAACACCACATACTGTACAACAGTAAACATCATAGATCATAATTAAACGGGACAAAGCCAGAGGACGTGTACAGTAACAATGGCCTTCATTTAATTTTTTTTGCCAGTAAGATTAAAGCTTCTTTAGTCTGTGTGACTTCATTGTTTTGACTCTTTGATTTATTGTCGCTCAGATGGTATTGATGGCCCCATTGCTGGGTGGGTGGTAGAATAGAAACAGCAGTAACTCATCCTGTGGCAAACTGTATGCCTTCAGTTGACAGCTGTGCTGCTCATGAGAGATGGCAGCTGGCAGGCATTTTACCAGGGAGAATAAACCAGGGGGCTTTTTATCTCATTCTCATGGCCTACACTGTAAACACCAGGATCACTTAAAGTGCTCCGTAAATTGATGAAAAATCAGAGAGAGAGTCAAATAGCAACATTCTCATCAGTTCAGTAGAGGCCTGACTGATATCAGTTGGTCAATAAGGTTGTACAAGTATGTATCAGTATCATTGGAAATTGCTTTAAAGTTGGTTGGTTTATTTTTGAAATGAGCGCACATTTGTATTATGAAGAAAATTGCTTATACGTGCTTTAATATTATGTAAATTTATTGTGTGAGTATTATGTAAATGACCCCTGTGCTAAGTGACAGTCCTGTATTGTGCTGCATTAAAAAACAGCCGAAGCTGAAACATTGACTATACATGAATATATGCAAATGTGTTTGCTTTCTGTGACACCACTGAAGTAATTAATTTATAGCAGTTAAGCTAACCCTGTTTACAAATTTCATCAGACTCTTATTTCCAATTCCGTTTTCCCCAATATATGCCCTTTAAGGCTGTATAGCTTTTGGGGTTTTTTTTGGTATAAAGTAAAATCATGCCATTAAAGCACTGACATTGTTTTGAAGTTGCTTTTTAATATTATAATGAGAACACAGCTCTGTCATTAACTGATGATAAAACCAAACATTCATAACAGTGGGTAAATCATTGTTTAACTAAAGTTCTGTTACAAAAGTGTTTTATTTTGGTCATTCACAGTTTTGTCTGCTGATGCTATCAGTGCCAAAAACATTCATATCGTCCAGGTCTTAGCTCTCACCCCATTGATCTCAGACAATTTGACAGTCTAAGTCTTGTCTAGAACCTCTGTCATTTAAATTTGCTTTCCCCTCCTCATTCCCTCTCTTTCTTTCTGCAGCTCTCTTTTCTCTTGTGTGAACTCTTAAGCGGGCATTTAGGGATTGAGGAGGATCAAGCATGTTTGTAATCTAGATTTCTCTTCTTTTGTTTGATCTATTCTTAATACTGCTCTCTCCTCAGGTCGTCCCATCTTACTGTCTCAGCCCACCCAGGTGCTGCAGCTCCAGCCCCCACAAGCCATGCCTGCCCGGGTGCTCACCATGCCTGCAGTGGCCCAGGAGAGGCCCACTAACCTCTCTGCTCCTGTCGTGCCCCCACCTGTTGTTTCCATCCCTTTCCAGAACGCTGCATCAGATGAGGACGTAAGTTTTTACGAAGCAGCCAAGGCTGTGTCAAAACATATTCAGCTTCGCATTAGAGAAATTAGCTTTGTTATTAAGGCTTCAGTCCAGTCTTTCAGTTAGAACTACAGCATCAACCTCCACTTATTGACAGTGGCAGTTATTTTCTGCCTGATTGACAGTGTTTTAAAATGATGTAGTGTTTGTTTTGTGAAATTCAGGCTTCTAAATTGAACCTTTCTTGAACTGAGAAATAACAAACAAATCTGGAATGCTTCTGCAACGCTTGTTATGGGATCATTTAGGAAATGCTCGTTAACCCACAAGACACTGTCTGGTCATGTGCTTGAAAATACTTAAGACCACCAGCTGGGTGGCTGTGAGTTAATGGGATTCTTCAGCCAAGTGTCAGATGATCAGAAAAGTGGATGGAGGCCGTGCTGGTTCACCTCGCATTCTTTATTGGCTATAAAAACAAGAGAATGGTAGCTTGACAGCAGAGACGCAGTCACCTAAGAGTTAACAGGTCTTGCTCTAACGCTAACAGTCTGTACAAATGCTTGCTTAACCTGTCAGAGATATTTAGCACTGGACTGTAACAAAGTGATGAGAATTGTTGCTGAAATGTACAAGTTTGTATTAGACTGCTGCCAGACTACATTTAAAAAACACAGTTGGCTATTGTTTCGGAGAGCCTGACCAAATGGACATTGTAAATTAATGTTATTCAAGGCATCATGCTTTAGCATCATTGCTAAAGAACAATTAGAACTTGAAATATTTGTCCAGTCCTTTTGTTTAGCCTCGGACATAATTTTTCAGATACGCTGTACGACCAAAAGTATTCGACACCCTGCATAATTATTGTGCTCCGTTAGACAGTAGAGGGGGTCCTACTGAAGAGCCCAGTGACTTAAAATGCAGCACTGTCATAAGCTACCAGCTTTGCCACAAGTGAGTTTCTGAAAAGTTTGCCTTGCTGATTGTTCAACTGTAAGTACTCTTATTGTGAAATGGACGCATCCAGGAGCAACAACAGCTCAGCTTCGAAGCGGTAGACCATGTAGTGGATAAATTGTCTATCCTCAGTTGCATCACTTTGGAAGTTCCAGACTTCCTCTGGATGCAACATTGACACAAGAGCAGTCCTTTTGGAGCTTCCTGAAATGGGTTATCATGTTTTCTTTGTAGTGATGTATCACACTGGCAATCTCATGGATTTAGTGCACACCCGCTTAGTTCTTTAATTAGGAACATAAAGCTTCATTGTGTCTGGTTGATGGTGCTCTGGTTGGATTTAGATAGTATTTTATCAGGGCATATCTGGGTTTGGCCAAAGGCTCTGGCACAAAAGATGGCAAACAGAAAACCTCAGAAGAAACCGTGGGGTGTAATGACGAGTTTTGCCAAACACTATTTTGAAGATGGCTTTGGTTTTTTGTTGTTGTATTAAAGTCATGACACCCTTTCCCACAGCCAAAGCACAGGGCAGCCCATGTTCTATATTTGTGCGTGGGTTTTCACAAGACCCTGCCTCAGGGCCACAGCTGTGGTCATTGCTGCACCGATGCTGTGCAATGGACTGTGAGCTCCACCGTCGTACAACGGAGAAGCATATTAATGTTAGTTGAGTTAGTTGAGTTTCAAGAGTTTGATGCCTGAGACTGATTTCACTTCAAGACAATTGGCACATGTTTGCCTGCTTAATAAATTACCTGTTTCTTGAATAGTTGCCAACCAAAGAAAGCAACTAACATATAGATTAAAAGAGAAAAGAAAAGGAAAGATGAAACGTGTAAGTAGAGACAAAAAGAAAGCAGTTTGGTGTCACGTTTGAAAGCATTTGTTCATCAAGTGGGGATCTAATGGAAAGCATGTGGCAGTCCAGATGGGCTGTCCTCACTTTGACTAACTGACCCTGGTCATCAAATTACTTTTCTGCGCAGTGTAATGCACAATTGCTGTTTATTTGCAGGCTTTTAACATATTTAATGTTTTAGGAGTACAAAAAAAAAAAAATTAAATGAGACATGCACATGCGCATAGATGAGACTTTTATTTATGCAGTGATTTTTAAATTTTTTATTTTTATTTTTTTTATTTTTATTTTTTTGGCAACGTGTTAAATAGAAATTGTGCACTAAAATTTGCAGAACAAAATCAAATCGATTAAAAATGTTCCCTCAAGGTACGACAGTGGTTTAAGGTCTATCTGTGCACCTAGTTTTTCCCCAAGTCTGTTAGTGGATCTCTCACATCATTTCATTTTTGATTGGACAGTCATTCAGAGTCCGCTCTTTTTTTTTTTTTTCATTTAAACCTAAAAATAAGTCAACAAAGTTTTAGAATCTTGAAAAATGAAAAACAATATATACGACAATATTATAAATCCTGTCGTATGTGTAGGTTTCTAATCAAATTGAAGCAAATGTGTGACATTGACCATGTTAAGGCCATTGTACAAAAAAGCCATTTTTTTAGTCATGTTTCTTCCAGTAAAGCTCATGATCAGACAGTTCTCATGATCTGAGCTACTCACAAGAGGCTTTTGCACAAACCTCAGATTCTATTAAACCAAAAGAAGAGAATACCAAATACTAATTTATTCTGGTCCTTAGGAAAAAGGTCCTTAGGAAAAGTAGCTCTTCTGTAAGAGTGCGACCCAGAGACACACAATGCAGTCATTTTCCACGTATCGATTTTCATCTGGCATGTTAAACTGCAGCCCGGAATTAATTGAGAAATAGGTCAGAGTTAGATTCCAGTGGTTTAGCTGGTGAGTCAGCTTGTGTTTGTTCCACATAGATCCTGCAGGAAAAGTTCTTTTAGTTTTAATTCTCAGTCACATTAAACTCCAGTTCCAGAAGCAGAGAATCCAAGCTGCGTCAGAGAATGCGTGAGGGAGAGAGAGCATGAGAGCGAATATAGGAGATGTATAACATATACAGTATTATGGTAGTAATTACAGAGACCTTGATTCATCTATCTAATATTGGAATTATAGCCAATAATAAAACCATGAGTAGTAGTTATAATAACACATACTTTAACCAAAACATAGAATTTGACCAGGCCACGCTTAACATGGTCAAAAATTAAACTGCCTTCAAACATGGCTTGCCAGGCTGGTTTGCTTGTTAGTTGTCACCTTTAAATTTTTGACTAATGTAATTGCCTGTTTTCGGTGTTATTTTGTGACAAATAGACATCAGAAACTCAGTGTGCATAAATGATAGAAATGTGGTGCTGTGTAAAGGCAGAGCTGCTCTAAATTCTTTGCTGTTTTGTTGGTTTCATAAACCAGACGAGATATTATTTAGACCCTGATACTATGTGTAATATTCTCTAACATATAATTTAGGATAGAATAATATAATTTACTGTGCAATAAATGGTCAGTTGTGACATGGCAAGGGGGAAAATAAATTCAGTCATTGCACATATGTTTTTAAATATTCAAATCTACAATTTTTTTACTTACTCTGTTATCACATTAACTAGGACACTGTTGAAATGGTGTAACTGTGCTGTGCTGCTAGTGAGCAATGCGAGATAAAAGAGGAGGGGTGAGAACCCCCTTGAAAACATTTCATGCCAAACAACGGTGATCTTGCGAGGGAAAAAAAAAAAGAGGCAGAATTGCAGCGTTTATGCGGTGTAACAGCCTCAACAAAAAATGGTTGTAGCTCAATAAAATGATGACACAACAAAAAAATGTAGAGATTCTCTGTAATCTGGCTAAATATGGTAATACTATTGACAGATTATAGTGAAGATTCCAGGGCTGTACTATTCCTGTTCTAAAGGCAGCCGTGAGTGAGGTTAAATCCAGTGCTAATAATTGTTGTGTAAATGAATGTTTACCAGCTTGTGATGTATAATGCCCATCACTGTGCACAGTGGTTCTGAGGAGCAGTAACGTTCCAGTACTCTAGGAAGAAAGCCTGAACACAATCTGAAGAGATTTTTTTTTTCAAGATTGCGGGTCAAGGAACAAAGTAACTTACGTATCTGAGCTTTTAATACATGTGCTGTCATACACATGCACATACATGTGGACCATACATGTGGTTTTTTTTTTGTGCATCTTGTTTCTGAGTGTATACATGTGTGCACATGCGTGAGTGCTAAGCATATATTCTGTGCTTTACTAAGTGACTTAAGTCTAGCCGTGTTTTTCAGTATGGTTCTCAACACAAAAAAAGAGGTACTCTGGAGCCCTGCTTCAGACCCTGAAAAAAATCAACAAGTGTTTCTGTCTTAGCTTTTGAGAAGAACTGAAGTTTGAATGCTATTTGAAATATAGACCTGTATCTCCTGTCCTCAGCTGTTGATGAAAATGAATTGCCTGTTAGGAAGATATCGGTTTGTTGTGATCTTGTGGGTCATCTGAAGTTAACATGTTTGTTGGTGAATGAGGAAGTGTTGCCGTTTTATTCAGTACAGACTTTTAACACAAGGGGTACTTGCTTCTAAAGAGCTTTAGATATAAGTGATACAATGTTGCTCCACTATCTGCCATTGTTCTGCCAAGTTATCACAACATAACATTTGCCTTTGGTGTTGTTTGCCAAAACAGCTCTGGACATTTCAGGCCACTTTAACTTCTTACTCAAGAGATTATCAACACATCGTTATAAATGTTCTGGAGAGAGAGCTAAGGGCCGTAGTTCACCACCATGTAAGAGTTTTATCAGTAAAAAATAATTGTTTTGTGATGCATATCAGACAGAGGTTTCTTAGCCATTGTTTTCTTTTTTGTTGATTCTCACGGCTTCTATGTTGTCGGGTAAAAGTGTTCTATACTATGTCTTTAATAATGAAATCTCATGCAAAAACGGTATCAAAAACTGTTATTGGTTGTAGTAAATAAAAATGCCTTGCTTTATGTGCAGGGTGGGAGATTAGCATCCACCTGCCTGCAGTGTCTACATTCAGTCATGCTACCTATTACTATTTAATTATCTAGTATAATAATAAACAGCATGTTCTCTAGTCTATCTCCACTGCTATGTCTAGAGTAAAACCCATAAAGGCTGGCTAGTTAGGTCTACAGGTGGGTCTAAATTAGCAGACTCTAGAACTGTTATTAACATAATTACAGACTCTTGTTGGATGACTCTTATGTCTGCAGTTTGCTACAGTTACACAGAACATTTGTGTTGATGCTTTTTATCATTCTGATTCTGATTATTGTTCAAGACATTAAAATACTGTTCCAGGTTACTAAACAATTGCTGCTTAAAAGTTTCATTCTTGTTACTGCACTCGTTATTAGAAAGACTTTTTTATGTAAGATATGTGAAGTGAATGTGTTTTCTTCTTTATGATGTTTTTTATATGTTAGCCCAGTGTTTGGGGGTTGATACCATAGCATGTTCATGATGGTTTGAACAATGAGTAAGTTAGTGACTCGGTTAAGAGACTGTGACTCTCTTAAGCAGGCCTGCGTGTGCGTGTGTGTGTGCGTGTGTGTGTGTGTGTGCGTGTGTGTGGGTGTGTGTGTGGGTGTGTTTGTTCCCTGATTTACCAGTAAGGGTATCAGAACATTTAAAATGATACTTGGTGTATTTGTGTGTAACCTGAGCAGCACCTGTGGTGAGCAGTCCTGGTCATGTCAGTAATTATCCCTCAGCCATTAGTCCATGAACTGCAGTCGCATGTGGTGCTGCACTCAGTTGAAAGCAATTTGGAGGACAGTCGTAATGTGACCTCAGAAGAGGAGGAATTCTTTTTATCTCCAGATACCCAACCTGCTTGTTAATGCTCTGTTTGCAGCATCTGGGACAAATCTTCACTATCTAGAAAGCTATCAGTGATGCTCATTAGTAACAGAACTAATCATCCGTGTGACCTCCTTTAAACATTTCTCTCCTTTCTTCTCATCATCACAAGTGCAAGAGAGGAGACATGGAACCGCTGACCATGAGATAACTGAAGTAAAGCAATACGGCACATGAAACGTAGAAATCCTATAGGCCACCATATGTGGATATCTTATGGCAGGGTCAGTAAACCGATCAGGTCTGCAGGCCATTTCAGGGTGTGTGTGGTCCTCTCTTTTCCTACCTGCACCTGCGTACGTCCACTCGAGTGCCAGGTCATTTGCTTTGACACGCAAACACATTTCTTAGCAGTACCAGCTTGCGCACCACTAATGACTGGTTCGCTAAAGCGCTTGTTTTCATGTCTGTCACTGAGAGTGACCAGCTGAAACATCCAACCTTAAAGGAACAGTAACAGCACTAAATGACATACTATTACTTATATAAATAGCTATTCTGTCCATTTTTATGAGTAACGTCATACGGTCCCAGAACCTACAGACTTAAGTAAATCTATGTGAGATTACTTAACAGTTCAATGTGGTTTCAGGCAAATCCACAATGATTTAGGGCATATTCACACTAGCTTTTTATTACAGACCCAGAGCCGTTTGCTGTGCGAGTTTGATATGTTTGGTCAAGTGTGAAAGCTGTATTTGAGCCTGATCTCTGGTCCTTCTGAAATTGGTAGTCTGGGATTCGCTTCCAGTGAACTTTGTTGTGGCCTGCTGTGCTTGTGGAAGCTATTCATTCCTGGCACCGAGGTGAGATTGCAGAATTGGTTCATTTTGTAACGTGACTGCTTTCACTTATTGCGTGGCTGAAAACCTCCTCGTGTGAAAATGGCTCCTTGTTTGCAGGTGCTTCTGAATGCAATGTTACCAAAAAATCCTGTTCTTTTGCACCTGAGTGTTTGTGTCCGAGGAAAATTATGAAAACCAGCAAACGAATATACTAACTAGAAGGTTAATGTAGCTAAGAAATGATTGACGTTTATGCACCAGCATAATTGTGTAAACTGCAGGCCATCATGTATGGGCTTATGACACTGTATGACATACTCTTATCTACAGAACTGGAAAAGTGTGTTGTGAGCTACATCCTGATCCAGATCAGGAAATGGCTATATTAAACCGGGCCCTACTGCGTATATAAGCCACCCTGTGGCAATTGGCTATATGCTTTGAGTATATTATTTGCTACTTTGTGTGTGGCATTCCACAAAATACAGCTTTACCTGCCAGCTTTTGTTTTCTAGTTATAACCTAGTATTTGCATAAACAGCGCATACAAAACCAAGAGAAAGCAACAGGCTAATGAGTGTGTACAGCAATATGAAATTATAGCCTACTGACAGCATATACAGTACAACAGTATAATGGATAAAATAATTAAAATGGATAATAATCAATAAAGTCTAAAATAAAAAAGGATGCCAAAAAATTCAGGCACTATTCACTTATGCAAAATCAAGGGATTTTATTGTAGCCTGAGAAGTCTTATCTAAGTTGTGAGCCTGTATTATCTCTGAAAATACAAATATTGGGTCAATTTTGGCTGAGATTTATTATTACTAACGTACTTGCAGCAAGTCAGGTGGAAATAAACCACATCCCTAGCTGTCTTGAATTTTATCCGCGTTTTGTGCACTTTCATAGATACCAAAATGTCCTGCACTACATACACCTCTCATTATTCCTTAGGCTATGTTCACACAGAGGTAAAAGTGACCCAAATCTGATTTTCTCACTAAATCCAATTTTCTTGTTAGACCATATCTGACATTAGATCACAAACTGACCCACATGCGCAAAAGAACAATGCTTTACGTGGCTCATTCAGAGGTAAAGAAGGACTGCTGACCGACGCAGGTCCACTTCTGGTTTCATTTGCACCTTTGCCAGTATCACAGAAGCAGTTACAAAATTCCAGTGACTGACAGCTGAGCTTACCGCCGACAACATGTTCGAGCTAGTAGTTAAAAGGGCATGTTATTCGGCCGCTTCTTTGGTTTGTGTCCTTGGTTTCAGACTTATTTTTTTTGCTTTGATGCTGAAGCGTTGTTTACATCCCTTTGAACACGGAGCAGTTAGGACGTTTTCTTCTTTTATTTGTACAGAAACATCAGTCCAATGAGGTCTCTGCAGTGCGAAATTATGACGAGCGTGAAAGTCGCATGAAGTCCAATCTGGCTTCAATCTGGTTCAGAGTCACATTGGTATCGGATGTGTATCAGATTTCAATACCTTATATGAAAGTGGCCCAAATCGAAATTGAAAATGTTAGATGCAATGCCATTCACACTGCAACCAAATTAACACGTCTGTCTCACATATGATGAAAATGATCAGATTTGGGCCACTTAAATTAAAAAGGTTGTTTTCATTACTGTTCCTTCAAGACTGACATGAGTTCAGCTGTGGTGGTTAGCTGGGGGTTGAGGATTTTGCGGTCCGTTTCTAATGCTCACAGCTGATGGTGGGGAACGTCACATCATGCTGCACAGTAAACGTACTGACAGAGTGCAAACTGGTTCATGACTTACTGCAGATGCAGTTAACTGCTCCCTCAGTGCATGCTAAATAGGATTTAAGTCACGTTGAAGTCCTGTGGTGCTGTGTGTGCATATGTACGAGTGTGTGTTGGTGCTATGTCACAGTGTAGGTTGTGTGCTTCCGCTGTTATTTTTCCAAGTGATGTAAGGCCAGCTGTGGAATTTGGCTGTTGCTGACTGTGCATGTGTGCTTATTTGCATTACTCATCATCATTTTATGTAATAATTCAGGTGCTGGGACACAGCGCCAGCTTTAAAGGAGAATTCAACCAGTTTTTTTTTTTTTTTCTTTAACAATTTTTAAATAATTCTGTCATTGATAAGTAAATGTCACGTGAAATGATTCATAGAGAAACTTAGACTCCTGGTGGGGATGTGAACCAGGGGGCATCATGTCTGTAGCACAAATGTAGCCATTTTATTTACTAATAAAAACTAACCAAAAGTCACCAGAATCCACATGTCTTCAGAGTTCTGCATGTTATGCTGATGCTAATAAAACAGTATTAAATCTTAAAAGTTTTTGTTGTCCTGCATGTGCTTTCAAACACCTCAGGATGACTTTATTCACGTTCAAAAATGTTGGAAAATCTGTAGAACTTCCGTTTAAGGCAGTTCAGAAATGCAGCACATAGTTTCGGCTTGGCCAGGCCTGTGTCTCAAGTTCATTCTGTTATAATAGCGGTGGTTATTCTCTTCATTTTAGCCAGTGGTTTCACTGTTAAAAAAAACCCTCCACTTTATAGCAGGCTCTCGGGTTTTAAGATGGCCCGTAAATATAAGTGGCTCCTGTTGTTCGCTTCCATTTTGCTCTGAAATGAGTGAGACATTCAGCATATGCAGTTTTTTTTTCATATTGACGTGTAGATTTCTTCCCCAGCCTAGTCATTTTGCAACTGAAGTTTGCAAGCGCAGGGTTTGTTGCGGTGGGCCTGACAGTAAGAGTTATACAAGCTTTAGGCTTTCCAAAACCAAGAAAATTCAATGTCTCTTTCTTGTCTTTATTCCCTCTCTCCTCCTGGGTTTGTCTTCTCCCTTGTGCTCAGAGGGACACAGGCTAAAGGTTTTGCTCCTACGACGTGGCAGACGCACACTGACAGGCACACGAAAAACCACCCTCAGCAGGCCAATGTCACGGCAATAGAAAGAGAAAATAGTGATTATACGCCTGGAGGAAAAGCACCCACACTTTTTTTATTTTTGTTTTTTTGCTCCCTCAGACCTAAACTGCTCCAGTGATATTCTTCAGTTTCTGTGTGCAGTGCTATGACCATTTTGCCCAAAAACACAAAAATGGCTAACAGCAGACAGAAGCTAATAGAGCTTTCTCCAGTACTCCTGTAAGAATGCCTGAAGCAGATATCCGGCCTTTATTTATATTTATACTGTCTGCTAAGCTTGCAATAACCTATTCCTGGCCTTGTTAACACATACATGCAAACTTGCCATCTTTGGTACTGTTTTGAATGATGAGCATGCTGTTCATGAGAATCATGTAGATTTAAAGATATTGAGTTCACAGTCACTGTTGAGCCTCGCACATATACAGATAGTATTTAATTTTTACGGACTAATTGAGCTTAAGAGAATGTTACCGGAACTTTTCAAGAGCTGTGTTTTTGAGCAGTGAAGTTGTTTTCATTTTTCTCATTTCCAGATTTTTTTTACTATAGTTACTTTCAAACATCAACCAAAAAGGTCCATATGTGAAAATTATTATTGTTGGTGAAAAAGACAGTCAGCTTCTACTAGATTTTCATCTGAAGCTGGTGTAGAACATGTAGTCTTTCATGCACTGTGTCCAAGCACTATGTGCCTTTACAGAAGACAAGTGATGGACGAAGTTATTAGGACGATCTCTACTTATAATCTAAGTAAGGCCACACATTAGAGGTTTTGACCTTGATATTTGGCCTAGTGACAAATTGTTAACATAAGTCAAAATGCCTGTGTAATAATGTAGTTATATAGTTGTTGAACACAATGAACTCAGTTGTTCCAAAGCAGGTACCCCAGAATTAGTAGATTACAGCAGTTTCCTCCAGAATTTTCATGTTAAACTGGATGCAGGCAGAAAGATGCCGCCAGATCATACTGCAAAGACTTGGCTCATATGGTTCATACCTGTTGCCGTAATTGGAAACCTGGTTTGGTTAAACTAATGTTTAACATTAAGACGAAACAAAACAGTGTAGAGAACTGGAAAGCATTATCTAATTAATAGGAGTCAACCTAAAGAATGCTGGAAAGCTCCACCTCTGATGCTACGGTATTCATAGTATGTAAGACTTGTTGAATTTCTGCTGTTTAAGAAATTATATTACAGTTGTGAACTGATAGTCATGTCAGTTTAATTCTCTTGTATTTATTAAACTGTACATTGGCTTGTATCAGTTAGCACCTTAAATCAGAAGTTAGCACCTTAAATCAGAATCAGAATCAAAAACAAAAGTTGGACCATGCGTTTTTGGGTGTTGTCTAACTCTCCAGAGAGAATTACTGAACCTCCAGGCAGGATAACTCTTCCAGTGATGTTGGCCTGTGACCCGCAGCCCCTGAGATATACGGCATGTGTTTTTAATTCAGAGTAAAAGTATGCAGCCGTTGCTAAATAACGAGTAAGAAAGCTTGACTGTTTAATTGTCTCGGGTGTAACAAAGCCATGCAGACAGTGTTGTTGCCAGGTTTTTCAAAACCGCGCCTCCAAGTTTGCCAAGGAAAACCCAGCATCCCCAACCTTCAGTAGACCTGCAAAAGTTTGTAAATCAGCCATAAATCATTTCGTGGGAAAAAAATGTGGCCTTGGTTTGTTGTGTTGACTTTGTTGCATCTGAGACCACAAAATATGACAAAACCGAAAGGCTGTTTATTGCTTTACATATGACGGTGCCTGGTGGCTAAAAGAGGAGACTTTAAATGCAAAGAGGTCTAAAAATGTAGCTGAACAGTTTCAGAGATGATGTTAGCCCTGGAGTCATAGTACAGTAATGGGACACGTTCGCAGTCCATAGAATGCAGTTTGATCAATGCTTTTCTCTCAGTGTCTATGAGGAGGGGGTAGGGTAGTGAAAGTACTCAGCTGTGGTTTAAATGTGGGTTTTTGTGCTGTGACCCCAGTGTAGATTTTGAGTTGGAGGTTTAGGAGAAGCAGAGGGCTTGTAAAATATGTTTAGTTGAGGCAGGTGTGTTTGTGTGTGTGTGTGTGTGTGTGTGTGTGTACACAATATGTACAGCTGTTGGAGAAGAGCATATTTTAAAACAGCTGTTGAGATTTTTGTCAGGATAATCTTTAGTATTTTGTGTATTGTCTCTTAAAATGACTTAAAATAACAAAACTCCATAAAGGCCTAAAAGTATATGATCTGTTTTTCTTCCTGATTGTGAAAAGTGAAGCTTATTGGTTTGTGGGTTAAAGTTGGTGGTCTTTGAACTCTTTATGAGATGTATTTACCAGTCGCCTTTGCTTTTGTGACCAAAGACAGCCTACAGATCCAAAACTTTGGAATGCAAACCTTGGAATGCTACATGCCTGAAAGCTGCCAATAGAAGAGCGACACAGGATAGTACTGCAAGCCTGATATCACTAAACGTGGCATAGAACTACGTGCTTTTGACTGACATGCATAATATTTAACTACAGTTTTGTAGGTCTGCTTTTAAAACAAGACCAAAACCTCTTTTGTTTAAGTTAGATAGGACTAGCTTTGGTGAATATCAAAACTGAGTTAGCAATATCAGAATCAGAGTTAGCAATATGTATGTCAGGTACTCACATTCTCCCATGTTCTCCCACTGCTCTGAGTTCTAGATAAAGCTCTCAGCAGGTAGGTTATTTACACTTGTAATGGCGCGTATTATGAAGCTTTTATTACACTGTTTCTTGTATCGTAGCTTGATGCTGCTTCCTACTTGCATAAGCGATTAACTTTTACAAGAGAGCTGGAGCTGGAGCTGGAGCTCCACCTTAACTGTTGGAAGCCTAATATGTTAGCTCTGAACCCCCAAGCATCAAACCTCACACTGTTACCCTGTAATTATACTTCACAGACTTGGTGTGCCCTTTAAGACACACAAGGAATTTTCTTCAGATGTCCACAAATATGATTGTACCGACTCATAAAGAGAGCTTGTGTTTCAGAAGCAGTGTGGAAGAAGTTTAGTGCTGCTGAGCATTATATGCCCGTCCTAATGTGTAAGCCTGAGGTACCCAACATTATTTGCAAAATCTGCAAAAAGCCAATTCTGCATTTGTGTGGATGCATTCTGCATTTTGGGCTTTGTACTCACCATCCAAAGCCCAGATGAGCAGAGCATATAGGTCTATTTCACTGCTGGATGTCAAGTGTGTAGGTCTGAACCACACCGAGCAGTGGTGTCGCTCACAACCACCACTGGACCCAGTTGTTTAATTTGCCTGGGAGAGCCTACTGTCAGTCATTTTGAGTTCGGCGAACAGTTTTGCGCAGGCAGCAGACGGGGAATTTTCTGGAGCTTTATCTACTATTGCATTTTACAATTTTTACCGTTTAAATAAAGTTAAAGCATATTAACAGGACTTTAAAGCAAAGAAAGTTGACTAAAGTAAAATGAAAAAGGAATATTTGTGATATCTGTTATATGTGTTAACAAGGAAGAGCTTGTTATATGTGTTAAACCCTTTATACACAAAAAGTACTTAAAAGTCTCCAACAAAACCCATAGCTGTGAGCAACTTAACATGCAACAGAGCTCAATAGCGATGACGCTTCAGGCACACATGGGCAGAGTGCCTGAGACTGAGACTGGACGGATGACGTACAACTCGCACAGACTACGTGGTGGTGGCACGGATGTCTACCTATGTTATAACGGGAAGCTGCAAGTTGCTGTAGTCTGTATCAGTCTGTTTAAACAGTTGCTGATAATTGACTGCTCGTGTGCAGCATCAGCACTAAACCAAAGAATCAAAACTAGAATTTATGAATAAATTCTAAATCTATTATGAATTATTTTAAATGTGTGCTGCTCTCATTATTTGGTCCTCAGATGCCTGGCCTCCAGAGCAGCATCACCTTTGACTTGAAAATGAAAATCTGGCAGAAGCTCCGTCTCTTTGTCTCTGTCCTCTTCTGTCAGCACATTACTGCTGATTTTCGGTCAGTCATGCAAATGGTTGCCGAACTCGAAGGCCATCTCACACCACCCCCTGCCCCAGTTTAATCGCCATGGCGATGGTGTAGCCGCCTGGACTTCTTGGTAACCAAACATGATGTACGTTCCCAGGCCCTGTGCGTGGCAGAGCTCCCAGGCTGAGGAACTCTCACTCGCACTCAATCTCTCGCTCTCTCTCTCAGGGGACGTGCTGCACACAAGCAGTGTCGGAGGGGGGGAAGAAATTCGGCGTAATCGCCACCACGTCAGCGCCAGAGTCTTAAACAGTCCAGAATGTGAGGGCAAACCAGGCCAATCCAGTCCAGTTTAACCTCTCGCTATATATATTGGTCTCTCTCGCTCTCTGCCTCACCCTCTCTCTTGCTCTCTTATACACACACACAGACACAGAGACACATACACTCTCTGTCTTTCTCTGTCTCACTCTCTGTGTCCTCTCCCTGTCTCAGTCCCTTTGTGTGTGTGCTCTTTCTCTCTCTGTATGTTTTTTTTTTGGTCACTCTGTCCTCTTCTCTCCTTTTCTCCATTTTGTCTCTCTCTCTCTCTCTCTCTCTCTCTCTCTCTCTCTCTCTCTCTCTCTCTCTCTCGTGTGTGTATTTGAGGTTTCTTTCCATCACTATCTGTTCCCTCTGTCCTCTCACTAGCTCAGTCATGGATGGGTGGTGCTTCCATTGTGTCCAGGCCCTGTTTGCATAAGCTCAGTTTAAAAACCCTCCCCAAACACATTCTCATCTGATGAGCAAACATGCCTGTACTGTTGTGCTGAATTGTACATCACTGCACTCATTCAAGGCCGAGTCGTGGTTTTAGCCCTCCGTGCTTAATATGTGTGTTATTGTATGGAATTCACTTATGCGCTGTGTCCTCCTTCCTGTCCACTGAGCTGGAGCACTCTCACCCTGTTTGTCCAAAGGGCCCTAGTGGCTGGAACTGCTTGATGGATGCTCAGACTGTTTGTGTACACATGGCTCTTATGGGGCCCATTAGAGCCTCTCCAGAGGGATACTTAAAAAGGGCACACACTTTAGATGCTGGCTCATTGTTGGGCTCTGTAATGAGCAGGAAGCCCACAAACATGCCAACATTCTCATGGCCTCGAATGGGAAGTAGGGCATTCTCTCTTGTTTCTCTCTATCCATCTCCTCATGTCACCACTTGGTACATTTCATTTTTCAGTCTTTGGTATTGTGCTTGTGTCTTACTGCTGAAAGTCACAGGTAGCATTTAGTTCCCATTAACTAACTGATTACAAATAAACAGACTGCAGGTGACAATTGTATAGACACAGTCTACACTGCCTGCCAAAAGTTTAGGGACTCCCAGGTTAGCATTATTTTGATCAGTGAGCATGAATTCTTTGTCAGTTTGCAGTAATGTAAAACAGAGGATCTGCATTTTTGGGTTCATGTGTACATTGCTACTTGTAATATACATTACTTCTTTGGAATTTGTTACCTGAATATCTTTCACAGGCTTCAATTCCCAGAAAGCCAATGAAAATGCATCCTTTAGCATACAAGCCAACCTTCAGAAAAAAAACATTACAGAAAAAGTAAATGACTGGGTAGTGCAAGGACTGAACTAAAGTGTTGTTTCATGTTCTTCACAGTTGTTATTCAAAGACAATAGGGAACTATATTAAACTGGAAAAAAGAAAATGTATCTCATTTAGCGTATTAAACAAACTAAATGTCTATTTTTTCCTTTTTTTGATTAAAAAGTAAGTCAAAATCAAACATTACAAAATTACATAAAGGTGTCCCCACAATTTTAATGGGTTGCATGGAAAGGAGCAAGTTACACGTGTATGTGCAACTTGCCATGACAATGACACAGCCTGAGACAGGGTGCCAAGGAGGACAGATGAAATTCCATGACTGAACCATGATTACTGTTTTAAGTGCCACAAATCACAGACTCTTATAATCATCCAAATAGCCTGCTTTTATTTTCCCTCTCTATTTCCTTTCCAGTCCAATATTTCGAGGCGACAGCAGCGAATGATTAAAAACAGAGAGTCAGCTTCTCTTTCACGGAAGAAGAAGAAGGAGTACCTGCTAACGCTGGAAGCCCGTCTGAAGATGGCGCTGTCTGAGAATGAGCTCCTGAAAAATGAGAACGGGACGCTGAAGAGGCAGCTGGAGGGCCTGATGAGTGAGGTAGGCTCTCTGCTATTAGAACAAGGGCTACTGATGACTGATTAACTGGAAAAAAGAAAATCTGGAGAAGCTAGTTTGGTACGGATTAGTCTAGAAAGATTGTTCTTTCTTTATAAAACTGCAGAAACAACAAAACAGATTCTAGATCAGCACTTCTACTTCTGAAGTGGTTTGTGAATATGGACCCTGTAGTCTGTAGTGGCTACCTGCAGTACTGTTCGTTTGTAGTAAGCTGAAAGATATTTTGGGGATGTGTTATTACAGAACGTATTTGACCTTTTTGGGTGTTTATTGAGTTCTAGTGTAAGAAAATTTAGACCCTAAATGTGTCACGAGTGAAAGCTCGTACACTTCGGGCACATCATGTGAACGACATGCTGCGTCCAACAGCAAAGCGCCTCTCAGTACTGTACTGTACTGTATTAGACTCAGCCTGTGGCTTGAAAATTACACAGAGGGCGCTGTCAGCCTAACTATACTTTTAGATAAAGTTAATAACTTAATCACATTGTAACTTTCTTCACCTTGTACTTTTTTAGGTGGAGATTGTGACAAACATGATACATTCACAAAACAATGTTGAAAGTTCATTAATTTTAGTAGAGAACTTACAGAACGTACAGTATGGGTTCGCTTGCAGCTATGCTTCACAGCATCCTCTTCATTTTGTGGAGAGTTCTGCTGCATTGCACAGTGCAGGACGATTTGTGGGGCTATGATATCTGACCTGCAGTGTAGAAAGAATAAAGTCTTTAAATCCATAATAATGATAATATCTGGTGCATGTATACAGAACTGGTGACAGTGAGGATTTGGAGGGAAGGCATTTAGTCAGAAGTTTACATCATTTGAGCAGGAAGGCAAAATTGTAAATCGACTGGAGCTCCTAGGTTACTTGGCGAGGTAACTAGCTTGCTGGTGAGATCAAGTGAGCTAACTTCATAACTTTTGGACGTCTGATACACTCTGAAAATTGCAAAAATGTTAAAAGTCTATTTTATTGTTGTCATCCAGATTCATTTCTACAACAAAACCAATGTATAAACAGTGGCGAAATGTGCCAAGAATACAAGTGGACCTGCACCGTTAGGCAGAAGCTAAAGGCTATTTGCAGACTTCTGATTTCTCTCTAATGAGGTGCCATTTGTCTCTCCCCAATGTGTAGAACACTGTACTAAAGGCTACTGCTCCAAAGAGGAGGGCAGTGTGTCTCATGGTGGTCCTGGTGTTCCTGTTCATCAATGTTGGTCCAATGAGGTAAGCTTAACCTTCACAGAGATAATTGATTGATATTTGTATCATTTATTAGGAAGAGCTTGTTAATTGTATGATTAGCAAAACCTCAACTCGAGGATGAGGGTTAGGAATTGCTGTTGGAACACAATGTGAAGGCTTTAAAAAGTTTCACTTCAAAAGGCTGTTAAATCATGGCACCTCCTGTTATAACTATGGGGTGAGCTGAAACACGTTTGTTGACATGGACTCATTGTACTGTAATCCATAACTCTTCTCTTCCCTTCTCTCAACACACTCTGTTCTTCCTTGCTTCTCTTCACCTCTCTTTTGTCTTCATACCTCATCACCTACTCCTCACCTCCTTAACCACTCTCCCTTTATTATTTTTTGTCTCCTCACTCTTCTCTCAACCTTTCTTTGCTTCCTCTCCTCTCCTCTCCTCACTCACCTTTCTTGTTTCCGTTCTTCTTCTCTTCAACCCGATTTCTTTTCTCTTTCACATCTCTTGTTACAACCTTCTCTTCCTCCTTTTCCTCCCTCCCTCTCTCAGTCTTTTTGATGGAGGCACAGGTTCCAGGTTTGAAAGAGGCCCCAGTCCAAATAACCGACATCTGCTGGGTTTCTCATCAGAGAGCGACAGTGGTGTGGGAGACAGCTTATCTGACTCAGAGCTCCCTCATACCGCAGACAGGTAACGCTGTTCGTCCGCACTGTGTGGGGCCCAGAAACACCTGAGCCTCATACCTGTCATGACACAGCTAGGCCATTACATACAAAAACATACCAGCACAGGTGCAGAGTGACTGTGAAAGAGAACAAGGCTCTGTTCTTCCTGTGCTCTGTCCATGCCTTCACCTTCAAAGGCGCACGTACAGAGACATGCCCAAGTATTCAGAAGTTTAGAGTCTTTGTTTTTATTAAGATTAAGAACATTAGGTTCTGCAGAAATTGGGTAGGCTTCAAATTTGAAAAACATTAAATGAGTCACCACCTCTTTCAGGAGGAACAAACTTTTAAATGTTCCTGGTTTTTAGTTAACATCTGTTGGATGCTGGGGCACAACTGATCAATGATCTTGATGGTTGCTGTGCCAGAGAAAACAAAAAAATGGGTCAAGCAAGTTGATATTTCCTGTGAATCTAGGCAGATAAGAACAAAGTAATAGAATATAATGACGTCTGATTTTTTTGCCATTTGAAACATGCATTGTGTTTGTGTTTGGTGTGCAAAAGACTCTGTTCTGTAGCAATATCTTATGTTGTGCCCACCACATAAAAGGCACATTTCCTTTGAAGATTTCATGCACCTTCTTATTTGCTTCTGTTTTTTGTCAGAAATATTAAAACTGTGCATGATTTCCTTTCACCTATTCTAACTATAGTGTGTAATTTCAAAGGACTTACCCAATTCAGGAAGAGCAGCATTAGTAGTAGATGTGGGCGAACAAGGCTCAAGTTTAGGTCCGCTTTCTTTCTTTCCTCCAGAGTTACACGTGGGCCTCTTGACTTCTGTCGCTTTCTGTCACATGGAACTGTTTCCAGACGGGCTCGAAACCTAATCTTTTGTCCCCAGCCCCCCTCTTTTCCACTGAAATAGGGTAATTAGATGTCTGGAAGCAGTCATGGTAATGCTTGGAAGCCTAACTTGGGACCGTAACTGAAAATGGAATTATGTAATTCAGCCCTGGAAAATAGCGTTCAAGAGGAACCTTTGGTAAATGGATGGCAGTGGAGAGATTTGTAGGTCAGGTTCCCAGATGGTCTATGTTTTCTTTGTTACCTGTATCTGAAGTGTGCAAGATTTTTTTTTAATTCATTCTCCAATTTGTTTGATGCAGTGCTTTTGAATTGTGTTTGAGCGAAAGTACTTGAGTGCCAGGGCCCTAGCATCCTGAATCCAATTAATAGTCTTTTCCCAAACCTGAGACGATATGATATCCAGAGCATCTGCTTCTAATACTGCATGGCTTGAGTTGTGATGAACGTTTTTCTTGTTTGGTGTTAGGATTTGGATAGCAATTTAGCCTACTGTCTTAATTTATTTCCTTCAAACGTTTTATCGCTTGCCCTGTTGCTGTACAGCATTCGTCTGTGTCAGCAGATCCATCCTTGGACCATTTTTTTTTTTTTGTCTTCTCCTCTCTTTGTCGTGAAGTTACAGAGGCCAAACATTTCCCTTTGGACCCTGAAATTGACATGGATTTTAGAAGCCTCTAAATCATGCAGTGAGAAGCTGAATCAGTTGTTTTATTCATACACAAAATTTAATTGCACGTTATTGAGTTCGTCTAGGAGTGCTGATGTGGCACACAGTGAACGGAATCAAATAAAATGTTGATTGCGCAAAAGTTATCGTATATCGTAATTTTCTTTGCTAATATGAATTTATTTTTTGTTTTCCATGTTTATTTATTTTGCATACAGTATTATTATGGGGGTGTACAGTAATATACATATATTAAATATACATATGTCAGTGTTAGGTAATCTTGCTGTCATTCATACAGCTGCTGTATTCTGTATACGGGATAAGAATATACAAGAATGCAGTAATACGTTCTTCTATATACAGTAGAGGCTCTTGAATGGAGGTGTAGCTGTCAACTTTGCTATTGATTTTGTTAGTTTGCTGCTCACTGGTTTATCGAAAGGTCTCGATAACACCAGTACAGTCTGCCGAAGGCCTTCTCCAGTTCTAATGTAATTAATATCCAGTGTCAGTGATGTGTTTTGAGGACACTTCAGACTCACTGCACTTCGCTGATCAACAGATAGACCATGGTAATAGCTCAAAACGATTTGACAGTCTTAATCGCTACTGATGAATCATTTTGATTGAGGTTTATTGCTAGCAGCCCGTGCTGTGTTGGCATAAGCAGATAGCTCATTTTTCAGTAAAGGTGCTGAGTGTGTTCTTTTCAGTGATTCTATAACACACCCAGCTTTGGTTTCCTAAAGGAATCTTCTTTAAAGGAATCATTTGGAGGGCTGGAGGTGGTTTTCCTGTGGCCTCACTCCAAAGAGCAGTTCGAACACCTTTAACACTTCTTATCTTCCCAGGCTCTGAACACATTTTGCTTGCAGTTGTAAAGCAAGATGCTCATAAAATTGTTGACATTATTTCAGATGTTTAGCATCCTCATAAATAACCTTCTTTATTCATGTCTGACCTCTGCTGTTTTTGCATCTTTCACTTTCTCTCACTGCATCTGGCTTCATCCTTGCCTATTTTCAGTTGGCTCACTTTTCTGTTGTATTCTTTTTTTTGTGTGTGCATGTTTCTCATGTTCTTCTGTCCTCTCTCTCTTACTCAGATGGGAGGACATTGAATCAGTCTCGGAGGAGAAAGCTCTGATGGTGGTGAAAAGGGATCCTCTTTTCTTCAGACCCCCACCTCCCTGCCAGCCACCAGTTAACAGGACCAAGTGCATGAAGTTAGTGCTGATGATCCAGCATTTACCATTTTAAAGGAATGATCTCGTCTAATTTAATCTAATAAAAGTCTAATTTAAACAGTTTTCCACTTACACCTGACGTAGTCAATCAGCTAAGACAGTTTTTGGTGTCAAAATATTCCTTTGTTTAAATCTGGAGCTACGAGGCTAACATTGTTAATCAACACTAGAAATCAGACACCTAAATGTAATATACATTATCTGTGTCTGTCTTGTAGGAAATTTGCCTGTGACAACTGACTATGCAACTTGAATTGTGAATTTGAGCAGCTCACACAAGTGCTGTAAGCGCTGATAAATCAGCAAACAATCTGTCAAAGCATCTAATGAAGGCCTTAATATATTTTGTGCTGGTGGATAGAAGTTTTGTGATTCCTGTCACGCAAAGGATTACGATGACTGTTCACGTCTGGTGTCAGCATTAGCATTAGCTCCGTAGCTCCAGTGGTAAAGATATATATATATATATTTTTTTAAACCAAAACCATTGCTTTAACTTGAGCTGTCAGGAAAAAAAATCTCAAAAATAGTAACTTTTTAGGAGAAAAAGAAAGCTTGCGTAAGTTGGAATCAGAGAGAGGAAGTGATTCAAGAAAACATCCACCTGTACACCTAACTTTAACACTGGCTACTAAGCTGGTCATGACTGCTTAACAGCAATACAGGCTGAGCTGGTAAACTTGAACATAAAACACCAGCTTGGTTATAATAATAAAAATGTAGGTAATCCACCCAAATACTTTCTTCAGCATAAAGAGAATACATGATAACACAGAGGACACAAGTAACACACACACACGCACACACATACATATATGTATGTTTGTAAAAAAACTATACTATAAAACTTATTACTAGCTTAATAACCAATGACAAAAAGAGCAAATGCTACTATAATTTGTGATTTGTAATAAGTAAATTAGTAATTTGTTTACTGAATGTTAAAAAATGACAGTCATTAAAACAATCATTATTGGTGTCAATCATTATTGGTGTCAGTAATTAAATGCTCATGAGGCATATTTAAACCAAGTTTTCTAAAGCGGCTAGCTACTTTGAAGCTACTGCATAGCTTGTTGTCTAATTACTTAATTGATGAACAGGGCACACATTTGGCAAAAGCATAGAGTTCACTCTCTACAGTTGATAGTTGAAACTTGCAGACTTGTAGATGGTGTAAGATTGTGAAATGATCAGGACTTCTGGTTGAAATAATGACATTATATTAAATTATTTAATGTCATAATATGACAAAGTATATATAGCACAGGTGAAATGTATCTATTAACTATCAGTGTAATATTGTAAATGGATGTTCAGAGTTCTGCCCATATGGTCTCCAGTTCTTCTGCCTGAACGTCCTCCATGTCTTGGAACAATTGGTCACTGTAGGGATTCTTCTTATTAAACTGATAAACTTTTATAAGCTTTGCTTTCAAGTACGAGTGAAGCCGTCAGTGTTGTTTTGAATCCATTTCATTGTGCTCATCTGTGATCCATGAGCTTTGTAGTCACTTGGAAGTTTGTTTGTACACAGAAGAATAGGAAAGATATTTTGGGGGGTTTCAGTGGGCTGTCCGCTTTTATTTTTGTAGCGGTGAGAAAATAATAAACTGCAGTGCAAAATAAAGAATTTGACCCATCTTTCTCATGGGAAGAACCATGTTAGCTCTCTTGTGCATGAGCTAGCAATGCAGCAAACAACGGGCCAAGAAACAGCTGAACAGCCAGTATTCCCATAACTTTATAAGGAGGCTCATGGGGAGCTGTGATTTTTATGGTTCACCTTGTATAGAAGTAAATGCTCCCAAAAGAATGCAGACAGTCTGCCCTTACATCGTTTCATTTCAAACTCAGTGTCTTGGACTACAAAGTCAAAACAACAAAAGTGATCAAAGGCGGCCGCGCTGTGTATTCAAAACACTTGATTCAGGTTTAAATCTTAACTCATAGCTTGAAGAAGACGCAGTATTCTGATGGTCCAATTATGTGTGTTTAGGATGGCCAGTGAGCTGAAGGGCTGGGTTCACCGCCACGAGACCGAGCGGACCAAAAGCTGGCGCACCAGCAACACCCATCCCAGGAGCAGAACCATCTCGGTATGTGTCTTCAGTGGATGTCTCACGCAAGTTCACTCCCTACCCCCTTTTCTGCTTTCCACAGTTTTCAGTGTAGAAGCCTTTAGGAGAACATGAACCTCTGGAGCATCCAATTCTACAGCGGTGGTCTACGGGGTCTTTTATTCAGCATGACCTCAGATAGAGAAAGAGGCTTTTTATATGTTTGCTGATATTGCCTTCAGTAGCTCTAAGCTTTACATTTCATCTGTCATTGTGTTTTAAATGTTTGTAATGGTGTAAGCTAAAACTTTCTTCAGAGTCATTTTGCTTTTATTTTCCACCACACAATTTAAATCCAAAGGTCAGGTCTTTGGTTGTGTAGAATTATTAGCAGTTTACACCTATTTTTGTGCACTGCAACACAAATTTGTAAAGACATAATTCAATAATTATTTTGTGGGCATGAATAACATGTCTCTGTGGCGCTGACCACTGGTCTAGACATCCTTTTGAATAGTTATTTTATTTTGTTGTGCGTCTGTTTCACCATTTCAGGGGACTGAATAGTGCTGTATATTATAAGGCCAGTAACAAATGTTCTTGAGCTGTGGATGTGATTAGGCACTATATGTGAACCACAGATATGTTACAGTGAAGAGAAGCCAGGCCACTAAGACCACTACAGTACTGAGTCACCTTCACTGAAGCTTCTTCTATGGGAAACTATCAGTCAGTTAATTGGAGAGAGACACCACATGGCACATCTCTGACCCAGATACTGAGAGCTGAGAGAGTCTCCCCGGTTTAACATTGTTTATTTTCTTTAAGTAGATCTCAGTGCACATTTACTTTTGTAATGAAATCTCTCTTTTTCTTCTTTCTCTGTCTGTGCTCACACTCTTAAGCAGCAGGCATAATCCAGTAGCCATGGGAAAGTAAATATCTCTCTCTGAGAAGCCAGTCATTTTCATTCTGTTTCTTTCTTTCATTCTTTCTTCCTTTCTTGTTTGCTTTCTTGCTTTGATTTCCTTTACTCTTTCATTTTATTTTTTCTTTATTTTCTACTTTTTCTTACTTCTTTCTTTCTTTCTTTTTTCTTTCTCCCATACTGTTTTTTCTTACACTTTTTTTCTTGCCTCATTGCTTGTTCTCTTTTTTCACTTTCTTCATCCCTTTGGTGTCTCTTGTCATTTTTCTTCTTTTTACTGTTTTTATATTCCTTCTTTTTTCCCCTTTCTCTGTCTCTTTCTTGTCTGTATTTTACTTATTTGCTTTTTTTATTTTACTTGTTTGCCTTTCTTTTAAATAATTTATTTTTGTTATTTAGAAATCTTTGTCTCTAAGCATATCCTAATTACTCTGTGGGGACATAATAGTAATGTGCTTGTGTAATCAATCTCAATAATACCATACTGATATCTCTATTGGTGTTCATGGTTTATCTGGGTTCATTCATCACCCTGTAAGCTTACATGAGGCCAGATATGTGACATGATTAAAGATCTTTATCCTAGATCAGCTTTCAGGCTTTAAATTAATTGAAATAAAGCGATTTGGCCGTCTAGTCTGGTCAACACTGTGCAAAATATGGCTAGTGCACTGCAGGCTGTTTTATGGAATTTCACTGAGTTGCATAGGAGCTGTAAAGAAATCCAGAAGTGGATGTATTTGACAGCCGGAGGAAAAAGAAAGCTGGCCCGTTGCTCCTCTTATGGTCCAAAGTAGTCTGAAGTAGAACAGCACAAATTCCTGCAGGGCAGAATTTTTCTTTATCTTTAGTCTTTTATCACTTTCTTTTATCAGGTGTTGTGAGAGAGAGAGAGATTTAATAGATGATTGGGTGCAAGACATTACCTTTTGAGAGGTCTGTGTAGTCTTGGGTTTAAATCCACTACAGTTTGAGAGCTCATCCATTAACATGTAACCCCTTTATCATTGCAGGCCTGTACAATTTCAACCTACTTAAGCATGAACTTGCCTCTTGCTCTTTTACGTAACCACTCTTACACAAATACACATGCTCACGTACTTATCATGTATTCCACTTGACCAGGAACTTGTACTTCCAGGGCCTGGACAGTCTCCTTCTTTATTAGAAATGCCACTGATCTCTTAGCCAGAATCCACATGTGTTTGCTTGAACCCAACTGATCAAAACACACCTATTTTACATTTAGTTATATGTGACGTAAACATTGTGAATGCTAACAGCTGTGGAAAATATTTGTGGTCAGCTTAAATTATTGCGAACAGGTGATTAGTCTGTAGGTAATTTGTCAGGTCCAAAAATACCAACAAAGCAATGAGCTGGATTTGATTGAAAAAAAGAACTAATCCAATTCTGTAAGTAAACTAATTCGCCTAAATCACAGGATTGCATGTAGCTCAACATAAAGCAAAAATAAAGCAGGTCAAGTGGAGTGGACATTTTGAAATGAGAGTGAACACATTGATAGCATGCCAGTTAAAACTTAATGTTTGTGAAATAAAAGAACATAATTAAGTGCAGCTCAGTGTTTGTAGTATATGGTCGTCTTTGGTATGTGGTCTCTTTGGCCTCTGGTAAGTCACCAGGGACAGGCCTAGGTATATGCCAGTAGGTAAGATTTATTAGCGATTAGAGATTTAAAGGTTGCTGGAAAAAGAGACTAGGGTGTTGACAGACAGGTGTTTCACAGAACCTAAAAACTGTGCTTTGAAACCGTTTATTAAAGTGATCCATAGCAGAACCATGCTAGTCCCAGTTACCAAATAAGTACCGATATAAGTACAGTGGCCTTTATCAGACTAAAACATTCTGATAGGAGCCCAAGGACATACCCATTGCCTCAAATTAGGATATGCTCTATAACACTCCCTGGGGCACCTGTTGATGCTCTCATTTGTTCTCATTGTTCATGAAAGGTATCAGTTAGTGGGTGAATCTTCACCCTTGTTTGTTTTTTTTTTTCTTTTTCTTTCTTGTTTCTTAGAAAACGGGCAGTAAGAAAGTGGAAGTGGCACAGATTGCGGCTGTCCAGTATTCAGACTCCTCTGAAAAGTAAGTGTTGCCTATTAAATATCTTCTTATTCAAGTTTATCAGTATTCTGTTAAAGATGGGGTTCGGACAGAAATTCTAATGTGGTTAACAATGAATAACAGCTACTGAGTGCCAGCTGGTATAGTGTAATTTGGAAACTACCATCTCATGTAAATTTGTAGCAGTATTAGCTTTTTTTTTGCTTGACTTTGACTTTGTACCCTAGCAAGCTGCTGTAGCTGTGGTTTTGGATAGTACTTTAGTTCCATGTATTAATAATGCATCCTTAAATTACATTAAACTTCATATAGCCATGTATTAAGTTGGGGTTTTTTTTTTGTTTGTTTTTGTTTGTCTTTTCCCCCAGACATATTTTACAGTTAAATCTGTTTGCCCACAATGAGCATGTTTTTTTTTTGTATAATACCATTATACAGGAATTTTAATTTACTGTACAATATCCATTATGTATCTTACTTAATTAATTACTTTTTTTTAGTAACTGTCGCTTGCCATTTTTCAGCTCTTTACCAGCATGGCGTGGATATATTTGGGTCTAAAAATGTGCCTGTTGAGTTTTGAAAGCTACGGTGGCAGCACACTGTTACTTTTTTCCCATCTGCACAACTGCAAAAAATCTTTTAAAACCTTTGGATTAGTCAGTGTTGTAAAACGTTATGGTTTCCAGGGACTTCTGTGTGTTCTTGCATCAGTCTTTTCAATTAATTTCTTTCACCGTTGGTAAATGAGAGTTTGACTGAATAATAATAGGCAGTGTGACTCCAAAGTAAACAGACAAAGTAAACAAACCCACCTAAAGACTAGCGTAGAAAACAGATGGTTTTTAGCAGCAGCAGATTATTTTCTTTAATTTTGCTGTCATTTATGTATCCATTTAGGGCATAATTCTGGTCCAATGTAGGTTTCTGAGCTAACCAGGCAGTTACGACAGTGGTTACGTCCTCCTAAAATGATAGTGTTGGATATAATGAAGATGGCTCTGGCTCTGTACTGGAATGTTTGGCCAGTACAGTACATTGTCTTTGGCGTATTGGAGAACTTCATGTTTGTCATGTACTACCTACTTATTGTTGGGCGCAATAAGTATGTATACAGTATGAAGTATGTAGTATTTCAAACATAGCCGTGGTTTTGGCCAAGGTGTTACTATACAGCCAGATTAATTGCCAGCAAGTGTAATTATTTACAAATTAAGTGTAATTATTACCAAGTCTCTCCATTTGAATGTGAGAATCATGTAGATCGGGCTAGAGTTACATTGAAACTCAGTAAAACTCAGTTTAAGAATCAGTTTGGAGACTATTGCTCCTTACATTTAGTTAAACCCTTTAAAATGTTGGCAGTGAAGATCATACTGTCTGTTACCTCTTGAAAAATGTTTCAGGCATTTCTGTCCACAGATTCCCCCACATGTCTTTAAAGCAAGCAGTAAATCTGCTACAACTACAAAGCACTGACCTCACCTAGTAAACCTCCACATGAGTGATGAAAGATTGTAGAATGAAGTGAGAGCATGATTTATCAGAATTGGCCAGTGTTTTCAAAAGAATATGCATTAATTATTTATTTATATAGCGTTTAGAAAGAATGAAGCCTTTTGCGCCTTGAAGCAGTGCCCTGCTGGTGTTTTAAGCTTGAATGTGGATATGTAATGGCGCTATTTTTAGCAACTTTCGTTCCTATGTTATATTTATGTGGCAATCTCATCGCTTTCCCTCAGAGTAAATCATGTTTTCTGGTTTGGCCGTCGTTCCCCTGGCTTCGGCCCAGGGCTGTACCAAATTAAGCATGACTGCATCGTTCCACTGTCATCACACCAACAGCAGGGTAAAAGCTACATTCACAAGGGGAAGAGAATGTTTCATTATACAATAAATTGATCTAATGGTGACTGTATATTTGTGCAAGTTGCTAGACAGTAGATTAATTGTAAATACTTTTATGTTTCATGTTATGATTATGATCGAATGTGAGCAAAATTTCTTAATATGTGTTGACTAGAGCTGGAAGTGGAGAAACTGCACAATAGCATTAATATTTTTTCTTTTGTTTCTGGTTGTTCTAGCCCAGAAACTCTCTGTGGGTTTGATTGGAGAGGTTGTTAGTGAAAATGTTTAATTTCCTACGCAAACAGTTGACGTCATGATTATCCTGATGTGCTTCAGACAAAAATGTTGCTTATAACAAATGAAAGATTGTTGTAGCATAAATGAGGTCATGCTATGTGTAACTGCTCATTGCTGGCTTTTCTTTTGTGCCACTGTATCACGGCATATCTAATACATTTCTATGCAGATCATTGAGTTCATAGATTGTGAGTATTGCACCGTGATAAAGCATCACTAGAGTCTTCTATTAAAGGAGAAAACTGTTTCTTTTTTCTGTTTCTTATTAGCATAGTTGGAATGCATAACCAATGTCAGCCAACTGGCTGTAAATATGCAATCAACATTTTTTATTTTTGCTTCTCTGTGTTGTTTTATTCTGTAAATAACATGTGGCAGGTACTGACACTACATTTGAACGATGCTGCTTCATGAAGATGGTAGCATATTATGCAAATATTATTGCATAATATGCCATAATAATTATATTTATTGTAAAAATTATAGCATAGTTTGCTAATAACTTTTGCTCTCAGTGTAGCACTTTATTAGATCTTATTTTTTGATTCTGATACTTGTTTAAAATACCAGTTAAAGTGCTTTAAATAGCAAACAGTGTTATTTATATTGTAACTTTGGTGAGTAGAAAGTACTGGATTTGATTCAGTGCAGTGTTTTTTAACTTGGTTGTGGTGGTACTGTTAAGGGGGTCGTTGTCATCTTTTTTTTGTAACTTGTGTAGCTAGGTAGTTTTGTTAATATCCTGCAAATTTATGCTGGAGTCTGTCATGTGTAAAATATTTGGATATATTTTAGTGTTTATTATGTTAGGTAATTTTACAAACAGGTGAAAGTCAGTGGACTACATTGAATGTAGTGTTAAATTTGTTTGCATTTCAAGCTGTTGTGTCAGTTAAATCTTTTGGGTTGTGGAACCTTTGGTTGGTTGTGTGGGTTGAAGTGTTTAAACTTGTGATTTTAAAAAAGGCCAAAAAATCTGCCTGTCTGCCTAGAAAAATCTGACTCTGCAAAAAATAAGCATGGTTGATAAACCTGTTGTTTTTTGTGTGTATATATTCTCCCATGCATGGTATTTGAAGGTTTGATTATTTCCCTGTCTTTAGACGTCCAGGCAACGAACTGCAGGTGTACTATGCCCCTCACGCTTACACCAACTTCTTTGATGAGATCAACCGGCGAGGAGACACTTTCTACGTAGTGTCTTTCCGTAGGGTGAGTTGCCTTTTTATTCTATTCTCTCGTATATGCACACAGCTACGAACCCCTGTGTGTATGTAAGGATGAACAGATGTCTTTAGAGACTTTTCTGTGAACCAGCAATTTTAATATTTCATGGGCTACTCCAATGACTACAAAACCAGATGTGTTACTTTGCCAAGAAACTGATCCTGTTTAAGGTGGCCATTAGTTGAACTTCATTTTGTTTTTTGTCTGTTTATATATGTTTTTTGTTTATTGTATTAAAGACTCTTGTCAGTTACACTCAGTGCTTCCTTAGTTCAGGCAAAAGTTAGATTGCCTCTGGGTTTTAAACATTTAGTCGAACTTGGGACATATTACTTGTCACTTCATTGTTGTTGTAAGAACAAGTGTGAGACTATAGCTCATTTGTTTCCATGCACAGCTTGTGTTAGTCATCCTTAATGCCTTCCTCATTGGTCAGTTTCTGACAGCTGAGCCACATTTTTTGGATATTGTTTAGTTGGAGGATTATTCTCAAACCAGTACTGACACAGTGATACTGACATGCTTAAATATTCCAAACACTTCTGTGCTTGATGTACTTGTACCAGTGAAACACCCACAATTATAACAGTGACTCTGACCACACAATCGGATGGAAGCAGTTTGCTGTTATTTTATACTGTAAGATAATAAATGAAGTTCAGGCTGTTTGTCCACATTCTGAAGAAGAGTGTGTCAGCAGACCTACATAAAATTCTGAACCTTCTGAACCTGGTTTATCTGCCAAATTGTCTTTGTTTTACCTTTGTGTTTACCTTGTGGCAAAACTGTTATAGAAAAGCAGGGTCATGTATTATTGTGAATGAGCTATGTCCAAGTCACGTTAAACATACCACCACCATGTTGATGTCACTGCTGTGCTGAGGATGGGGTACAGTTAGTAATTGTAAACCTTCAAAGTGCATCCATGTGGTCAGTGTGTCTGATAAATTGGCCATTGTGCAGTTTAGACAGGTCCTTGTATTTGGTAAAAGATATATTGAGATGTTGTTCCAGTGTCTTGTGTGTATATTTCTTGGTCAACAGTCCTGGGACCCCTGCGCTGCGTGTTGTTCTAACCTGATTCAGTTCACTGGCCAATTACCAAACCCTCAGAGCAAGGAAAACACTGAACTGTGCTTTACAGGGATTCCCACAGGACCGTAACTGAGAACCACCGTCTTTGACAGTATTTTCCCATGCATAGCAACAGTTCCACCGCCACTCCCTGCACCTAACATGATTGTAAACATATTGATGTTGCTGTTAATGAAGTATGGAGAAGGCATTGGAGCTGGGATGCCAGGCTTTGGGCTTGGCTCTCTCCAAAACTCCACCCTTCTTCAGGGAGAGAGGAACCATATGGCCTTGCTCAGAGAAACATTGAACAAACATCTCTACTGTGATTCAGAGGTTCTCAGATGTGTCCAAGAAGAAATAAGCCTGCACACGCAAATACACCCTCACACGACTGGACAGCATAAGACCCACAAAGCCCTGGGTTTCAATCGATTTCAATTTGACCTCATTTGTAACCATTAGGACAGAGTTTTAGCGTTCATCTTGTTTTCCCGTGTGGATTCTGGCTCTTTTTGTTTCTCCCAACACTCCAGCCATACCTGCTTTTGATTAAACACTCAGATGTTAGGAATGATGTAGGAGGAATGCTGATAATTGCTTTTGTTGCAAGGGGCACACCCCCTGCACAATGTACAGCAAATGTGCTCATATTTTGTTCTGCCCTTAAATTTGAAGAAAACAGGAAATGGATGTCATGAAGTATTTAATTCATCTCATGACTAATAATGATACAGTAACTCCCACCCATCGGTTACTCCACTATGGTTGCTCCACTGACAGAAATATATGAAATCCTTTTTCTTAAACTTAAACATAGACATGACTAATACATTTGAAAGCGCTATCTGAGAGCTTGAGACCTGTTGGCCTGGATGCGCCCTCCAAACAAAATCTTTCTCACAGGGCCAATCTAGCGGTCAAGAATTTTCCAACGGGTGATTGACTGCTCTCGTCTTTGGGGGTCTTACCCAGAAACTGGCTGATGCCTTCATGAGTCAGGACAGAAAACATTAGACTTGTTTACTCAGGTTAAAGCTGTGTCTGAGGATTGCTTTGTCTCCCCTCCTCCCCTCTGTTCTATTTGGATGTCTTGGACTTGTTGACTTCTATGACAATAGCATCTCCCCCTTAGTTTTTATGACCTCTCTTTTGGCAATGAAGGATGGCCTGATGGCCTCCAGTGTGACTTTTTCTTCAATCTTCGAAATAATATCATTGCTGTGTGCTAGATCATCATAGACTTAATAGAGGCACTGAAATTTCTGTTCATGCTTCTCCAGTGCTAAATGTGGAGAAAATGGATATGAAAATCTGAACGTCTTGAGGCATTCTTGTTCAAAGCATCAAAGAATCAGTGGCTTGCGTGACCCCAAGTGTGTAATTCGCATACATTTATTCAAAATCTAGTATTAAACATGCTTCTAATATGAACCAGGGACACTATGTTCATTTCCAGTAACTTGAGCTGGAGTTATCTGGTTTGGATTTGTTTTAAAAAGAGTTTAAACATTGTTGCAGCAATGCACGTTTCTTCCCAAAAGCAACTTGGGTGCCTTTTATGAGACAAGGAGTGCCAGGATGTAGAAGGGAGAGATGAATGAAGGTTGTTCTCTGGAGACTTGTAGAACATGCTGTATTTTTGGATGGTCACTGTGGTAATTGATCTTTTTAATTTTTACAGTCTTCTTTAGTTTTTCTTTCTGGGTTCTTTATTTGCTTGTATTTTGTTTTCTGAGTTGCAGGGCGTGGGTCTCTACAGGGTTCCTTACACGTGACTTTTTAGATTCTATCCCTGCCAGAACTCATGCTGGACTTTATTTAAAATCTTCATTTGAAATCTACTTTGAATTAATTCATATTGCAACTTTTCCAACATGTTTCATCACCATTATAATAGTTTCCATTCCTCTCCTGCTTAGTGTTGCTGTCATAACAAAGCCTTGTGTCTCTGGAAACTTTATAGGAGAGGGAGAACATGTTCTTAACTTGAGTATACTGTAAGGTACCAAGATTTTGTTCTAAGTAAATTTGGGCTATTTCTATTGGTTCAAAAATTAAAAACTTTAATGAGGTCTAAAAGAATTTTATTCCTGAGTTTGACCCAAAATCCAGTACCTGTACCAATCCAGTAAGTCTAAACCAGACCCATATAGCATCATTAATAGCTATCATATGGCCCAGGATAAATGCAGCTTTAAAAGATATATACAGTAATGCAATAAATGTAATATAATGCAACATTAAGTCAACATACTGTCTTGACAAATATATTCATTAAGTAGTGTGCTTTTCTCACACTGTTTGGACAGTCTGAATAAATTCAAAGAAGCTAAAGCAGGGAGAAATGCAGGGTCAAATCTGTTAGAAGTGGGAGGCAGGCTGTAACAAATCCAAATGTGACCCCCCACCCCAAAAATATACGCATATAATGGAATTGTCATCCGAATGTCCAATCCAGGGTTTGGTCAATTACATTTCAAACTCTGTGAAATACTGATGCATTCTAAAGGGCAGCTGTTTTAGGGCAGCTTGTTTCTGCTGACACTACAACACCAAAATAAAACCAAAAGTTTTATGTTCTGTAAGAAATGCAACATTGCTGGTTTACAGCTAACCCTGAGCACAGTCAGACCTTATAGTTTGAGGGCCTTTTCACTGTTGGCCATGAGAGGGATACATAAGTTGAAGCCACCTCATACTGCTCCACTTGACCCTAGCAGGGTTCTTCTCGCTGTCTGTCTGCCTCCATGTTTTGTTTAGTTTTTTTTGATGAAAGCTGCAGATCCCAGAGAAATATCTGCTCCAGGTCGCATGCTCCGAGGAGATGGCTATAACATACCACTTCATGTTTCTAATAGCCGTTACTGTCTCCCTGTAGATTGTCCAGCTTCAGATAGATATGTTGGCCATCTGGGTTTCTATACAGTCTCCTTGTGCTCTCTCGCATATCATTGAGATAGTGAGAGTGAGATGACAGGTGGTGTGTGTTTTGGCAGATACTCGTCCTTCCTGTCTGTACGGTCTGGGGATTTGCCTGGTGGAAATTGTATAGAAAGCTTACAGTGGTCCGGTAGAATCAGGTCACCACAGACAAATTTTCTTCTGATGATCATACCACAGAAGATCACATGTCCCACAAATTTATCTTAATGGAATATTTCTCTGCAGGTTTTTACTGATGTTTTACAGCATTGTTAGTTTTGTATAAGAGATTGCATTATGCAAATCGGATGTTCCATCCAATACATCACTTAGACAGTGACACTGGCTGATATTGAGGTCCTAAGGATATATCAGTACCAGTAGAAGTCTTGCAAATAAAGCATCAGCTGAACATTCTGTGTGGGGGGGGGGGGGAACATTGAGTTCATAGAATTTCATGGTTTAATGCTGCTATACTGGTCTACATAAATGAGGAATGTAAAAAACTGGGTTTGTTCCAGGCTACAGCTCTGTGGAGATTAATGTTAGAAAAAAACTGTTCACGCTATTAGAAAATGATAAAGTCTAAAGTGGTGTGGCCCAAGGACTGGAGTCTGACATATAACAGAGACAGTACAAAGTTGACAATAACGACCTGCTTACTTTCACTACAGCATTATAGGTAAAAAACATTATTAAAACATCTATAGCCTTCAGGATAACAACACACAAACTCTGTGGACCACTACTGGTCCATTCATTTTGACATACTGACAAAACGAATGGTTTAAGCTCACATTTAAATAAAGAAAATGATGATGAATGAGAAAAATTAGATTTAATAACCTGACACCAGTGGAACTACAATTTAGTTTCCAAAAAGTTTGGACGCTGTGCATAATGTAAATAAAAACATTATGCGAAAGTGCGAATAATTTAACCCCAATATTTAAAATGGAAAATTTAAAATGGTGCCAAAACACATCAGATGTTTAAATTGAGAAATTGTATGTTGTTTTTTTTTTTTTTAATTGTATGTCTGTTTTGAATTTGATGTCAGCAGCATATTTGAAATTGGTTAGGACAGGTTGGTGTTCACCACTGTGTTTATCAGCTCTTCTTTTAACAACACTCATTTGGAAACGGAGGAGTTTTCCCATCCTTGCTGGAGATAGCATTTCTTCTGCTCCACAGTTTGAGACCTCCTTTGATATATATTTTTGTCCTAATGCATCACATTTTAGGTGTGTTCTAGACTGCAGGCAGGCCAGTTTAGCACCTGGACTATTTTACTATGGAGTCATGCTGTTGTAATACATTAAGGATGTGGTTTGGCTTTGTCTTGCTTAAATAAACAAGGCCTTCCCTGAAAAAGGGTACTCCAAAACCCATATACATTGTTTAGCATTGAGGATGCGTTCACAGACGTGGTAATCATCCATGCCATGTGCACTAAAAAAACTATTTAGTATCTCAGTTTTTGGGCTTTGTTTTTGTACTCAGTTGGCCTTGATGTATATTACAGACTTTTTGTTGTGATGTTTGAGTTTAAGAAGTTTGCTCTTTAAGAAGTGACATTCATAACAGACATTCTGTTGTTGACTGAAGCCCCCAATATGACATACTTAATTCTTTGTTAATTTTTATTAATATGCATATGCTTCCTACATAAAAACCTTAATAACTTATTTTGCACAATACTGTACATCTGTTTTTAACCTGATTGGCTGAACAACATTTGAAGCTGAATTCTGTATTAATGCACTCTAAACTCCATATCAGGAAAGTCACTTTCTGTTCCTGTGGCATCGCAGCATTTGGAAGGTTCATTAAGTCTGTATTAGACACACAAATTTTTAGCAGGCAAGCCCTGATCTGAACAAAACCTGCCTTTCAGCATGTGCCTCAAGTCTTGTGTGTAGAATTCTGTGAGGATTGATCCGCTCCCTCAGATTCTTCAGGCATCGTTTGAAGTTGGCTTTGAGCAGTGATAGCTGAGCTGTGAACCCTGTTATCCATCTGGAGGACATCTAAACACTCTATCAAAGTCACAGCTGTACTCAGTGGCCTTCACTCTTTGATGTACAGCATTGTTTCTAGCGTTACCATATTTTCTCATTTATGTGTGTCATTTAAGTTGTGTTGTCACTCTTTAACTTGTCATATCGTTTGCCAGTCACTCATTCAGTTGTCTCTGAGTAAGATTTAGGTTTTACTGAACAGAAGAAACTCTCTCTTGACAAACTTCCCTAGCTTTTCCTGTTGGACAGTTTTCATCTAAAACACCATGCCTGACTGTATTCTGTGATTCAAAATCAGTTGTTTGTAGTCAGCTGTTCTTTCTCTTTATTTATTTCAGGATCACCTTCTTCTTCCTGCCACCAACCACAACAAAGGAAGCAGGCCCAAGATGTCCGTGGTGCTTCCAGCAATGAATATCAATGGTGAGAGATTTTTCCTTCCTTATGGTGAGCACTGTAAACGTGTCAGCTATCTGTAATAAATCCACCCTTTGTCTTGGCCAGTTGACTCAGAGACAATAGAAACATTTTGCTTTGGTGATGGGTTAGCAAAATGAGCAAAACCATTAGTTACTTTTTTTGAGAAAAGACAAATAAGTTTGGTTTGGTTCCCCAGACAGACGCCTCTGGCCAGGTCATGGCCATCCCTCTGCTTCGCTTTGCTGTTTGTGCAGAACGTGTCTGAGAAGTTCAGGCTATCTAGGCTAGCCCACTGGATTAAGATGATAATATGTAGGCTTCATTTCAGCTGCCTGGGGCTGATCTGCGTTTGGATCGGTCTTATTCTGTGAGCTCAACCCATGAATAGTTTGTCTGTTCCAGATGTTTTTTTTTTTGTGTGTGTGTGTTTATCCTTTGCTTATCTTCGTTCAAATCATTTTACAAGTTCAGTTATCTGCCTTGCAGGAGCTTGTACCTTTCTGTCTCTATTTGGTTGGTGTCAATAGGGCTACAACAATTGTTCAACATCTCTGATGAAAAAATACATCTGTTAAAATATTGTTTTTCCTGATTATTTTTTTCTGGGCATGGCTTAAAGACACAAGAGCTCTAACAGAGCATTTCAGACAGGGTAAATACAGATGTACTATACATAATATAATGACAATATGCTGAAGTTACCCATTATAACATACATTTTGTAAGAATATACAGAGATTTTTCCTGTGTCCTTTTAAGGGAAAAAATCATCTTAATTTTCACTTCAGCACTACAGAACCCATTAATGTAACAGAATAGTTTAAGATATACTATGCTGCAAACGTGAAAGGTGAACTTCATTCAAGTATCCAGTGAATCAAACATTGTATCCTGGTCCAGTTTTTTTTTTGCCCCTTTCCTTTGCCCCTAAGAGCTCGCAACTTCTGGCACCACATCCACATTCCTTTCTTCTCTATAGTTTTATTTCTCTCCCTCCATCTCCTGGCTATCAGATGAAATCAGAGCTGTGTTAGAAGGCAGTGATACCCTGACTCTGCCATGAAAGACTTGTGGGGGTTTGGGTTTCTCGCAAGAGAAGATGGATGAAGGTAGAAGCTATTCATCCTCCTTTTATAGCTCCGTTCTTGCCCGGAAGGCCTGCTGAGCTTCTGTTGGTACTGGCCGACGCTTGGCAAACAGCGGAGTCAAATAGTAGTGTCCTAACTGCCCTAACCAAACGATCTTGAACTGCAAACAATGGGCTCCTTCAGGAAGTAATATCGGGCTTTGGCATGAAAAGCACATAGCGGAAATGAACATGTGGAGCTGTGTGCTACCATATTCAGGCCATATGTTTTTGGGCAAAGCAAAATTAACCCTCGAAGAGTTATTCAGTTTTTCTGTAGTCATCACTAATGAATAATGAATTTTTTTTTTCTCCTCATGGCAGAACTCAAAGTAAGAAATGATGGAGGTAGCCTTTGAGATTTCATCAGTGATTTCAAATATGTTAAGGTCTCACCATGCTTAAATAGATAGAACTGTTGTCTTACAGGGCTGTAAGGAACTTCCCAGTGTTACTGCCAAAATGGCCACCAAGTGGACAGACTTTCTTATAAGGATTTTGGTGCAACTGTATGTAGCCTAACACAGTAGTCTTTCAAAACTGCTGTTAGTGTGGTTACAGCTTTAACGTCATTGTCGTTCTTTTGCATCCATGGGGGCCAGGGTTGCCAGATTGTGGTTCTGTGGTTTCTGACTAAAAAAAAAAAAAACTGCTGGAATGTATAAAAAAGTACCCAAAAAACCAACTAGGGTAATTTTAATAATAATAAGCTTGAGTGAACTGGATGATTTTGAACACACCCTTTACATCAATAATGAACTGCGTATGTTAATCGTGGATGTACATTTGTAAGCTATACTGATTGGCAGGGCAAATGTCTGCCCTCTATGGGAATAACTGATTGGCCATGGGAGGAGATGGCCCTGTTCAGGGTGCATTGTTGAGTAAGTTAAGTAAAATGTATATTTATAAACCTGCTATGACAAACCAACCCATGTTGAATGTGTGTATCTTTAGTAGAAACCTTCTAGTGTCTATGCACGACGATGTGCCTACCTAGTTTCTCCTGCATGACATTGACAAAGTTACTGAGTGCTGTGTCTGCATTAAACACACCACTTAATTACAACAGACTTTTTAGTTTGTTGACACTAACTATAGCTGGCCAACATGTACTGAACTTTTGCAGTTTACAAGCATAGTCTAAAGGAAAAGAGAACCTATTTAAACTGATGTAGACTGATACGCCCCTCCGGCAGTGAGGCACTCGCGTAGGAACCAGAATTCCACAGTTAAGTGTAGTGGACACGTATCGCAAGGATCCAACTAGTAAACTTGTCTGTACATTTGGTTTACATTTTGCATCAACTGTCTGAAGTCAGTAACATTATTTTCATCATGGAAATGAAAAGTTCACATGAACCTGAACGTAATCCAATGATTTCCTTACGGTGAGCTCATTTTCCAAATGGTGAAAGCGACAGTGGTTGCGTGTTGCAGGTCTTCTATTTTTCATGTGGAAATCTGAACTAAGATCTGAGTTTATAAGGTAACCTTGAATGTTGCAACATAAGAGGGAAATCCAGCGCAGACCCAAACAATCCCTTTTATAGTTTGTAGTAAGTTTTTCCAACTACATACTGCATTCGTTTAACACATCCTGCGTATAAATGGCTTTCATATGCTTTCCCTAATAGTTGTTTTGGTGTCCTAAACAAAAGAGTCGTGTGGGAACCAGGGGTTTTTAGGTTTGCCGTCAGCTGTGTCTGTTGTTCTTTATTTATGGTTTCGTAGCTGTGGTCCGTGTGTTCCATTTCATGATAATTATCATACAGAGAGAAAAGGACTGTCTTTCTACCATATTAGTGTCATGTTACTTGCAACATATTGACCATATGAGGAGGACAGAACTATACTTGTTTTGTCACTTCACCCATTTTACTGTTTTGGTGCAATGCCACATTCTGGATTAGTCTTCGTTTGTACTTTGTTTCAGAAATGTGTGGGTTCTTCTGTAGTTTTTAGAGCACCGTCAACAGCCCTTTCTCTTTCTTTTCACTTTAAAATGTTGCTGTGTGGCCCTTTTTTATTCTGTTGTCAAAACTAATGAAGTCATGGAGGATTTTTTTGTTTGTTGTTGCTGATTTAACTGTTTGAGTTCCTTATGCCTTATATCTAACCAAGTAAACGTGGTGTTCTAGATTTGAGGAAAAGAACAAATTGCTATTCGACTGTGCTTTCAAGTCATCCAATAAAATAACTAAACGTACTTCATTCCTCTAACATCAGCATATGTCTCCAAATGCTGTTTGAAATGGGTTAGCCAGCTCTCTTTTACATCTGAAGTTTTTGCTAATTTATTAGACTGATGTTATGTTACTGAACTAAAGGAGGTAGTCTAGTCATTGTTAACCATCAGCTAGTTAACGTAATCAGTGGTACTACATCTTGTTAAGGTCAATCACATTCCCACAGTAATACTTCCACCACCATACTCCATGATGAGCACGGGTGTAAAACCTACAGCGGTGACTAGTAATTTAAGTAAATGTAAATTTAAGGTGGAACTTCAGTGCTCTAAATGAATACAAGAGATGTGTCCAGATGGATCATTTGCAATTTAATCAAAATACCTCAGATATGCAGCATAAAAGTAAACATTTTGTCCGACCACTGTAGAGGCCTCTGTACATACATCTGTGCACCTCCATATGCACTGATGATTGCAAAGGCAATTCTGGGTCCCTGGTATTTTGAACCCTGAACCTGATTAAAGATTTTGAGGGAAACCCTCTTGGGACTAACATGTTTGGGTGAATGTTGGATGCATTGAAAACCACATTAAGGCAGATCAGCAGCAGCAGCAGCATGTCTTTGTCCCCACTGGAGTCCAGGGCCACTACTGTTGTAACGTGAGCTTAATTAAGAAGCACTAATTAGGGTTGCCACTCTCAGCCAGGCTTTTTTGGGCTGTGTCCACCTGCTCGTGCAGCAGGACCATAGCTCTGTCGATGGGGGCCCATATCCAACAAAAGGGCTTTAGACAGGGGAAGATTTTTGGAACTACCTCAAAGCTCTGCTATTTTAAAGTGCATTAACAACGACCTCATCAGAAGCACAAGCGTGCCAGTGACCTGCGGGTCCTGGTATTTACTTAATCACAACCTTGAGTGGATTTTAGACAGTTGTGTGCTAATAACAGCAGCGAGTAATGGGAAGTTTGCCAGATGAGGCCTCTTGGTTTCTATAGTGAGTTGGGCGAAAGACGTTACTGAGCTATTTAGACTTTCATGAGATGTGATGGGGAAAATGTCATTGTATGATATAAGTGTGGGATCATAGTCTAGCCCTTTGTTTTTTTTTTAAAGTGAAGATGAAAGCAAAAGAATAATTTTGGGTTTTGGAACTCACCTGTCAACTATTTACTGAAAGTGTGAGTCATGCAGAATGGTCTGTTTATGGGCTAAATACATAAAATGCACTGGCAGATTTACTATCAGGTTAAAAGCAAAAAATAGGTGGTAACATGTTAGCTTGTTAGTAAATGGATTACCAGTGTGTTTTATTGGTTGCGTGATGTAAGTCATTGCCACTTTCTTATTTATATGTGCGGAAAGCAATTTTTTACATGCACAATCACCCACATAAATAACATTAAAAAAAAAATTTCATAGATTTAGAAGAGGTCGTACAGTGCAGTGAATGCCTTGTTCTGTTTGTGCAAAACAGATGTTAATAATTCGTAAAAAGGAGGCCGTAGTGTAAAGGAAGTATCTGAATGTGCAGGTGTATAAAAGTGTACGGTCATACGGGTCTACCAGCAGTGGCAAAAATCCCAGTCTACAGGGAATTTTTCCTGAGAATCTCCAGAATGGCACAACTGTGCAAAAAAAGCCCAATTTGGCACAACTGTTATTAGTACTTCCTAAGTATTACACACTATTAAAACATATTACACACTATTATAACATATATTCAGTCACAGGTGACTAATTTGAGATGGTTTATATATATATATATATATATATATATATATATATATATATATATATATATATATATATATATACACACACATATATGTATTTATTTATTATTTGAGAATTCCACAAATGGAAGTAAACAGAGAGTGGGCACACTTGTGTTGGTGTGACCTTCAAAAACTTTTGAGTTTTTTCTGAGTATAAAACTGCACTTGATAGAATAATGTCACACAGACCGGGTAGCCAGTTTTGTCGTACATATATCAGGGCAGATTACCAAGAAGTCGTTATGGTAGACACTCAAATTTTTCCATTGTTTAAACTAAAGCTGTAGTATGTGAATCTGATTTTAGATTCAAATCCCGTCTCAACACTTCTTGGTCTTGCACTTGATAATATTTTTACTTAGAGTTGGTCTTGGTCTCAATCAGGTCCAACTACTAATTAAAAACCAACTTTTACTTTTAATGGTCACTGGTACACATTTACTCATCCTTGAGCAGCTCACGGCTTTAATTGGACGGGAGCGGACCTTCGCATTTTTGGTTCGTCCCGCCGACGAGCACAGCTGAGCTCCGTTACTGTAATCTGATGGAAATGTAGACCATTACATAGAAAATCTTGTACAATGCGATAAACCACAGTTAGAAATACTTTTGATTTACAATGAACATTGGTTGCATTCATTCAGAGGGGGCACTGCCTAGATTGATTTAGAGTAGGCATTGGTTGGATACTTTGATGTTGCAAAGAAACGTTTAGTCCATACCACATTTCTGTTTGCAAATAAAAAAGAATATATTTAACCATGGTTTAAATTTGAGTTATTTTTGTACATATGGTTTTGTTTTGTAGAACAAAAAAACTTCCTTCACATTTATTTAGTCATTTGTGCTGTAAGGACAAAAGACTAATTAGGACTTGTTATTAAAGCATACTCAGTTTTTGGGTTTTGGTCCTGACCTGGTCTCCCTTTGCTTTACACTCAGTCTTGTTTTATTTTGGACTTTTGCCCCCTTTAGACTCGGTCTCAACTTATCTTGTCTTTGTCTTTTGTCTTGGACTTGACAAAGGTGGTCTTGACTGCAGCCCTGGTTAAAACCATTGATGGTACAGTCTGCTGCACAGTTTAAACGTTTATGAGGCCAAAGCAAGGATAGGACTTTTTAATGCACCCACCAGGTGTGGCTGGAAAAAGAATGTGGGACAAACCTACATCAAGCCCCTCTGCCTTTCTTGGATTGCACATGTCTGCTATAAACTGGAGGAAGCTACTCTGCTGCCCATATGGTGTACTTACATGTGTGTGCACTGGGCTCTTCTTTCTATCGTAAGAGACAGCTATGAAAGGTAACTAGACATGTGGCATTGGTAATGCTGGGGTGTGTACTCATGACTCTATACGAGAGACCTCCAAAAAGGCCTGATTGTGTTTGGGTGGGAGGATATAACCCTGAGAGTATTACTGTAACCAAAAGGCGTTGCTTCATGTTGTAACAGTATGGTTACTAATCTGTGATCACACATTTTATTATTTCCACTGCCAAGAGAACCATACCATACCTGAGTACCTGTGCTGAATGTTGTTACCCTTCATTCTGCATACCAAGAGATGCTGAGCAGGACATATCAGTGGACCTAGCAATTAAATCACAATGCGGTGTTGCTGGAGTAAAGTGACCAGCATCAGAGGAGAAAAAACAAAAACAAACAAAACTATATCTACCAGAACACCTGTTGTCCTTGACTCACATAGAACCAAACTCTGAATAACGGGCAGTTCACACCAGACGTATTCCATAAACTTTTTTAAGAACAAATACGCTTCCATTGAGATCAGGGTTTCAGTCCACACAGGCTGCACTAGACAAGTGTCTTAGTACTCATCTTTTTTTTTTTTCTCTTTGTGCACCCGTGTCAATAGAGATCCAGTAAAATCACACACTGCCATGTTCTTGAGCGTATGTATTTAAAATAATACATAAATTGATGACCATAATGACCTAGAGGTTGCAGAGCAGATCCTGTGCTGTCCTAATAGTCTGTGGATGCTTTCATTTTTTATTTCTTTGCAATAAATAAAACCTCTGCTGTTTGTGCTGTGAAGTTGGTATACATCTTCACAACCGCTCTTGATAATTTGATGTTGATGTGTTGCAGTAGGTGTGAATACAGTATAGTCCTACTTTCGAGGTTTTCTTGTGCAATGGGAACCGGACACAGGTACTCGGCCAGGTTATGGATAGCTCTGGTGTTGCATTTGTAAAAGTACTGTGGTCCATCCTGCCCAGTGGAAAATGGCAAATAAGAGACCAATTCTCCCACATTCTCACCTCTGCCAAGACTTTCTGGTATGTCTAGTCTCTGTTTACCACAGGACATTCACTCTTGTTCATCTGTCCTATGTAATTAGAGCCCAAGTTTCCTCCTGGTTTTGCGAAACACAACAGTGGGAGTTCGTAAAGCTGACCTGACGTAGGTTGTTTAATTCTGTTGATTGTTTGGACTATGTTCTAAGGATCTGAGATTCTTTCACATCCCCTTCATTGATCAGTCCAGACCATTTTGCCAGGGGATCTGATCTCAGTTCACATGTGAGTCATCTATTTGTGTGTTGGGTTTATTGCCATGGGAAGACGAAGGCCAGCATGTGACTCATCTCTGGTCATGTGTCCAAGGATGGTGTCCTTAAATGCCACTTAACCTCTGACCGCCTGCAAGATGCTTTAAATCTCAAGCATTTCTTGAGCTGGATAATCAACTTTTCCAGAAGTACAAACACATGGGTTTAAATGAACATCTGGTGAACAAGTTCTCCTGATGTTTACTGTTTTCTGTTGTTTATTCGCTAACAAAATGCCTTTGTTTTTCATTACAGAGAGTGTGATAAAGGACAAAGAGTATGAGGTGATGATGCAAATTGACTGCGAGGTCATGGACACCAGGATCCTGCACATCAAGTCCTCTAGTATCCCGCCAGTCTTGCGGGTCAATGAAACGGAGACTGGCTCTTTCTACCACTCGACCCCTACCAACAACCAAGCAAAACCTCCTGTTGTCCTCATGGGTTCTGCTTAACTAAAGCAGGGTGTTAGTCACTAAAACTGTGATCAATGCAATGCAATGAGTCTTTTCTGATGAACCCATTTTTACTGCTGTTAACCCTCTTTTTTTTTCGTTGGTTAGATTTGTTTTTTATCTCTGTGTTCAGCATTCACAGTAGAACTGTGTTCCAAAGTCTGGATTGATGTTTGAGAAGACCAATTGTCTTAAAAGGAGGAAGTGCCCTCTAGGAAGCCTTGATTTCTCAGTGGTCTAGACCAGTGTTGTCAACAAAAGGCTGTTGTAGTTGGTTTTTTATCCCAGTAAAGTGGGATTACACCTGACCAGTAGTTTGGAGACCGAAAACAATTAATGCATCATATAAAATCACATGTGTTTATTTGGTTGAAATGAATCCTAGTAACCATACCAGCCTTTTGCGAATAAGGTTGAATGTCCCTGCTGTAGACTCACTGCATTCTTTTTCAGCTTATGTTTTCATCAGTGCTGAAGGGCCAGAGAGGGAGCCCCAGCCTCTCTGTATATGGCTTAGTACGGTGGAGAGAATGTGGGCCCCAGAACCCCCTCATGTTAATTATGAGAGAAATGGGTGAATAACCACAGGGGACCAAGGACTAAACCTTGAGGCACCCTTCTTTTAAGACACATACATTCATACATATGTATACATACATGCATCAGATGCACCATTAAGTGCATACTACATCCAGGTAACAATCTCATTCCTGTCTGTCAGATGTTATTCAGATGTCTTTTTAATCTGTTATATTCAGATTTCCCTGGTAAATAATTTGCTAATTGTATGAAATTATATCCTCTCAGGAAGCAATGTGTAGTTGGCAATCGAACCACTCATATTTGAAGAATATCTTGTAGGTTCAGTTTTTTATTTTTTGTATCTGTTTTTTTTTGTGTGTGTTTGTAGTTTATGTTTGCACTCTGCACGCTTTATGTTGTGAATCTTTGGAAAAGGATAATATTTATAATTTTTTTATTTCAAGTTTGTGGCTTGGTACATATACAAAGGCTTATCATTTAATGTTGTTTTTTTTTTTTCGTATCAAAAGCAATGAGAGAACGAAGATGCAGAAACTTATATTTTTGGCCCTTTGCACAGCCTTACGCCTACTTGGAGGCAGATAAAATTATGGTTGTTAGAATAGCATTCTTAAAAATATGAGGTTCTTAATGGCTCCTGTTTTTGGCCTTCTGAGAACTCCATCAGTCCTGGTGAAGTGCACTTAAGTGAAATATTCAATTTTCATCAGCAGTTTAGCGAAATACATTTAGCCGTGTGGTCTTTGTTTCTTTCCATGCCATACCAGTGAGATGCTAGCTGTTGACATCCGTCCATTTCTGCCTCTCCATGTTAGACTATAGATGTAGTTTTATTTTAGCTGTGGAGCACAACTGCCACTTGCTTTTTTTGGATGCACTATTAGATTCCCATTTACTTACCTTGCTTATTACACCAACACAGCTGTCACTCATACCCCTTAGAAGCATAAGTCCCAACAAGTCAAAGATGCATGAAACTAGCCACTTCAAAGCCTGGCAATACAGCTGGTGTGGTACAGGCCACATCTTGGATTAGATGGATGATGGTATGATTCAAAGGTTTTGATCTTTAGTCATGGGCTTTAGTAAGTGATCAGTAAATGAAGCAAATTTGCAAGTAAAGGTGAGTTACATTAGAAGACAGTAAAGGACAATAAAATAAAAATTATAGGGCAATTATTTTGTAAAGGAAAAGCTTTTTTCAGTCCTCATTTGTGTTGATTTTTTTAAAGAATGTTTTTTAAGTAATATTTGATCACTTACAAAATATCTCAATGTCAGATGTCAGTGTCACAACTGCAAAACAGAAATAAACACTGGAATCAGTTTGACTCTTGTGAATGTATTGTGGTTCTTCTGTTCTCTAACCAGAGCGAAGGCGAAAGATCCCCTACAATCTCCGCTGTGGTTTCCATTGTTTCTCTAAGTGCTTGTGATGCAAAAAGGAGGCTGCGTGGTCATGTTGCAAAGTCCAGATTATAGTTCTTTAGGGAAAGATCTGCTTAAATGTTACATTTAGAGATGATCCTTCTGTTGTTTACCACAGCGCCTTAGTTTGGGGTCCAGTTTAAGTTTTTGGGTGGGGTCTACCCATTGCCATAATTGGGGGGGGGGGGGGTCTCTCATTGCTAATTAGCATTTACCTGACCTAGCATGCAATCAGAAAAATAGCACTATTCTACTTGCTGCAGGGTAAAGGAAAAACAAATGTATCATTCAAACATTTTATTGCAGTCCTTTCTTCCCAAGTCTGTAAAAAAGAGCAAGTGTTTTACAAAGAAACTTTAATTGTGTGAAACTGCCATAAAGTCAGCAGAAATATAGCAGGAATGAAAACAAGTACAAGAAATAGCAAACATATATGTGTGTGTGTATGTGTAACATTTCTGGGTTTTAATTGACAGCTTCTATTTAAAAAAAAAAAAAAAAAAAGGTTTTCTGGGATTTTTTCATTTTAAAAATCTACTAAGTTTACATTCATTGATCCCATATTTCAGCTTAAAGCAATATTACAGTATATACAACGCTTTCTTAAAATCGCATAATAAACCTCTTCTTTTTCCCTACCAGCCCCCTGGGAGGTATAGTTATAATTGTTAAGAACTGTTTTCGTAGTGCAAACCCAAGAATCACAATAAACCTCAGCTAGTAACTAACTACCTCACTTGGCAGACCTCTGGGGAAATACGCTGATAACTTTTCCTGTTTTCCGTGTTTATCTCTTAGGAACGTATAAATGCTATTCTCCAGACGTCCTTTTCTTGTCCTCTTTAAATACCAAGACCGAATGTTCTGACACATTCAGACGTTGTGATAATGTGCTGTTGGCGGTAACTTAGGTCCAGCATTAGGTTGCAATGTTCCTCTAAACGCTATACATTTGTCCAAGAAACGTTGAGCCAAATTATAAGCACTGAGTTAGTCCCATGAAAACATTACCTACAATTTTAGATCATTTCAGATAAAAACAGTAAGCGCAATCAGCTATATGAGTGTTAATATGTCATGAGAAATGCTGAGTGGAATGCTCTACAATCCACATCATACTTGATGTGCCCTCCCCCCCAAAACACATCAATTCTGTACAGTGAACCTCTGTGACTCGTTTCTAAACTGTCTAAAGCGGGTCTACGTATGCAAATTGGACATTATAAGTGACCTGGTGGCCGTTGTCCCATGCGTACAGCACCCTCTCTTTGGGGTTGTAGTCAATCTGAGTGATGTAGGTGTAGTTATTGCTGAAAGGCAGCCGAGGGATCATCTGAGTGTTGGTGTGTGTGTCAAAGGCGTAGCTCAGGTTGTTGTCCTGCTGATTGAAGTTGTCTGTAGCATACAGTACGCCACACACGATGAAGCAGTTGCCGTATCGGTTGCGGCGGAGTCCGGTCCTCCAAGTGGTCTCGCGCTGCATGCTCAGGTCAGTGGGGTTGAGCCGACTCAGGACGATCACCTCCTGCAGGAAACCCTCGTCGTCCAGGGCTGGGTAGATCACCCACAGCCCACTTTCATCGACTGCAAGGTCCATTTCTGAGTTACCTCTCCATCGCCAGGACGACACTTCATCGTTCTCGAACACAGCGTCATGCAGCATGGTCCAGGCCGCCACGTAGCGTAGCCGCAGGTCATACTTGATGATGTCACGGGAGAAGGCACGGTTGTAGAAAAAGGCGCCGTTGTAGACCACGTGGCCAGTACCAATCCAACTATAGGGCAGCTTATAGGAGTTGGTGAAACGACCTGGAAATAAATGTATGACCACATCAACCAATAGACCCAACAGAAGACATGCCATGCTTTTGTAGTAACCATCACCATTACCATTCAGATGAGGCCTTGGTCTAAGGTGTTTCCCTATACCCTGATCCTGGTCTAAACTGGCTCAGCGGATTCACCCAGAATGGTCAAACATACCAGCATCTAAAACTCACCATCGGGTGCTCAAACATAGTTCTTCTTCATCTTCACTTGTTCATTTTTTAAATGATTGAATTATCTAATTATCTAAACATGCATAGTGGGAATAGTGCTTTACCACATTCAAAAGTATAGAATTTCAGCTACATCATGACTTGTCAATGCCTGAATCCATCAAACAGTCCAGCAATAGCATGTTACAAACCATTCACCATTCAAAAGTCAATCCTAATCCAATATCCAGAGTAAAGCATGTGCTGGAATCATGGAAAGGAAGAGAACATGTTTAACACGTTTCCCTGCTCTGAGATTTTCTAACTTTTCTGATGGATGCAAATCAACGCATGTCTAACTTATAAACATACACAAAGCTACTTTTGAGCACCACATGCTGGTTCTGCGGGTCTAAAAAATGAATGGTGGTGTCAAAGCATCATTCTTGTCACGCACTTGGGTTAACCAATAAGTTCCAAAGCATATACGTTGGTCCTGCATACATTTTCCCTGAAAACATTAGTGGCGTTGAAATTATGAGATCATTGGATAATGTATATGGGTATACTGCTAAATGCACTACTGTGCGTTAAATGACATCATAAGATTGGCAAAGTCACCTATACGCCAAAGTAGTTTTGGTAGTTGTAGGCTACAATTTGAGTAGCTGATATTGCTATATGATTGTGCGGAAGTAGTAACATTACTTACACGTAACTCAATAAGGAAAATTTTACATAGAACCGAATGTGTCAACTTTGGAGCTTTCTTGGTTACCACAGGGTGTGAGAGAGGCGAATTTTAGAAGCACAAGTCATTCTTTCCACAGACAAAACCAGCTTAGGCCTCATTATTTTGGTATGTAGTCAACTACAAAATGATGTGTGACCTCATACGCCTGTGGACAGACTTGAGAAACAAAGATACCCTGTTTGAAAACGTCCATGTTCTGGAACTCCAGCAGGTGGTTGCCGTAGTAATAATTAGTGACGTAGATCTTGTCGTCACGAGCCTGTGGGTCTTTCATCCAGGCTCCTTCATTACGGCCATATGTGTTGTGCGTGACAGGCTCTGAGATTGTGGCCAGAGTGTCCTTGCATTCCCCTGTAAACAAACACAGTGTTCACAACTCTCCTGGCAACGCTTTTCATGCCAGAAAGCAAACGATAGATTTAGATGTGCAGATGTGGCTTTGAGTCTTAAATGACTTCAAATCAATCTCTATAAAATGCGTCTACAGTACCCATTTCAAACTACTGTCTTACACCCACTATTAAATTAACTCCAACCGGACAGTTCTTAACCATGCAGAGCCCTCCAACACAACAGACACTGAGGTTTGTGACTGATGTTTGCGTGTTATTTGTGACTGCAATATTATTTTACTGTTGATCCCTGGTGTAGTTCTCTTCATGTGTGGTATTTTAGAATAATGTGTTTTTGTTCTTGTGTACCGAGACCAATAAATCCAATTATTAGTATTCCAAAATCGTGGAGCGGAAATTGGATTCAAGATCCGAACTTGAAGATCACTACAGACAAACGCTGGTTGTAGAACGGGTCGAGCTGCTATAGGATTGTGAGGTGAACACCATTCAACATTAGCAAACCTATAAAATGGTATTGTCACAAATTTGAGCCAACTGGAGTACTGGTTAAGCATGACGGTTTTAGTTTACCTGGCCGCCTTTGAGGTTTCTCCTGCGGCTTCTCCTCCACCACAGTTTTGATGATCTTCGGCTCCACTTCTTCCACTTCCTCCAGTGCCTCTTCTTCATCCCAGCTGATGCTGTACTTTCGTTTGGCTGGTCTGCTGGTGGTAGTGCTTATAGTGGTTGTAGCAGTGGTAGCGGTTGGTCTACGAGTCGCCATGGATGCTGCTGTGCTGGAACCACGTTTGCTCCCAGTTACATGTGATGTAGTCGTAGATGTTGAAGTCTTAAGTTTTGTGGTACTAGCTGTTGTGCCAGCGGTGGCAGTCTGTGAGTTTGTGGCATGTGCTGTTGTACCAGCAGTCGTAACTGTGACTGTGGTGGGAGATGTTTCTGGCATTGTAATAGCTGGAGTCTGAGTGGTTGGTGATGGTGTTGTCCTTGTTTGTGTGATTTCTGGCTCTCCGGCAATATCCTGGATTAGGTTCTGTCTCGTGATGGGTGTACTTGTATTGTGGTTTTCCTGGCTGACAACAGTGGCTACAGTTTGTCCCATATTTGTGGTCATTTCAGGAACAACTGAAGTTGACTCCTTCGTCTGTATATGACTCATATTGAAAGGCTTGGCCAGGATGTTCTGAGCTTGTGGAACAACATGCTTCTCCACTCTTCCTTCCTTGGTTCCGGGGAGGGTCTGAGGTGTGGTCAGTGCTGTGGGCTTGACATCTTTTAATTCCTCTGTGGTAGACAAGGTCATTATGGTTCTGTGCTCAGTCGAGTTCACTGGATCATCTAGCGTTTTCATCTTCACAGGCAGAGAAGTGTCAGAGTCTGATCCTACCGTTTGAGACTCAGGCTTGCTTTGCGTGACTGCTTCATCTATAGTTTTAGGTTTAGCTGGAACTGACCATGCCCTTATGACAGGCCTGAAGGCAGGTGCTTTGGGCCAAAGAAGCTGCTCCTCCGCAAAGAGATCTACAGTACTGTCACCACTGTGGCTTTCATCTTCCGGCACTACAGGAAGGAACCACAAAGGAGTTGAAAAACAACAGCTGCAAAAGGAAAACTTGCCTATTTTTAGATATTATGCTACTGGATGGCCTATAAAGCCTTAAAGGTTCCAAAATACGCTGGCATCCTCATGATGTGTGTACAGAACTGTGCAAAAGCCAGAGACCACCTTTAATTTATTTAATGTCACTAGAAGTCGGTTATATTTTCTGCTTGTCAGTATACACATGATGCGGAGGTCTGGACTTCACCTAGGAACTTTTTGTATATGTGGATCATTTCCTCTTCAGTTTTGGGAGGGCCAATAACCCAATGGAACTTTGTAGATGGCTGCTATGTTAATGGCCCTTTTGACGGGAAACCGAATAAACTTGTGGAAATACTACAGCTCTGAAATTAGAACACCATTTATCTCTGGGTGAATGTTTTAACCGTCAATGGATTTAATCTTCTATTGACCACAGATTCAACTTACGGTTCTCGTCTGTTTCCACTTCATCCACCGGATCTGCTTTATAGTATGTGACCCCCCTAACAATCATCTTTGGGTTCTGCTCCCTCCCTTGACGTTCTTGTTCTTGTAGAGCTTTAACAGCATCGTCCGGTTCTGGTACCCTCTTTTTCAGCAGGCTTCCCACAAACCTCTCTTCGTATTTATTCTGTCCAAATCACAGTTGTGGAGGAACATTAATGGCACCGAATACACTGACCATTCCTTTTTAGATGCTATGTAAGTATTACAGTTACACAAAAAGCTCAAATTAGTTATAACAAATCTGTGGAGTAGACATCAAACATTGTGCTACATCAAGTAGTTCAGAAACTATGCCACGCCTAACCCTACACAAACAACAGCAACCCAACAGTCATTTTGGTTAATCGTTCAGAATGATGTTGAGGAATTTTCTCATGACATCATTCAACCGGCTGCAGGACAAGAATCCGCCCACCTGTGCATGCTGATAAACTGCAGCCTCGTTACTCATTTCACTCAGTCTCTTCCTCTTATCCTGCCGTGGTGGAGGTGTGGAGGAGGACAGGGTTACATCTGTTGTTTCTGGCTCTGGTGACACACTTCCTACTTCTGCCTTTGCATCAGTGTGGTTTGTCGACATCATCTAAAGAGTAGCACAAAAAACAAGATAAAAACACTTGGGCTTGTGGCACTGTGATAAGCAGCTGTCCTTTCCAAAGTTACAATAACATTCAAGATGTTTCCCACACACCCGGAAATGAATAGGATCATTTCCCTGACTCTTCACACAACCTTCAACTCCATTTCAGACTCCATAACCACCAGATGTGCCAGGTGGGCATCACTGTATCTTAGAATATCCTTCATAAAATATGGGCGTCTTCGAACTTTGTGTATCCACCAGAGGTGAACAGTAAATAATTAAGTTCCTGCCAGGTTTCACATGTTTTCTTAACATTTTAAAGAATGTCAAATAGGGATTCAATGATATGTTCACTGTGGGCCAGTGACATTATCCGGCATTTTTGTGAACTTACTTGCCCAGATGCTGATATTTGTTCTGATACAAAAACATTTTCAAAATGTAGAAATTGGGACAACCTGAGTTTGCATTACAGACAAATGTACCACTTCACTGTATATGGGTGTACAGGTACAAAAAGCATACAATACAGAGCATACAGTAGTGATACCTAAACATTATGCTCTTCCAGAATACAACAAATAAACATCTAAACAACTGCCCAATGCTGATTACATCTGCTCAAACTCGTATGATTCTTATATTATCACGCCTCCCAGGAAACAGATCTGCTTCTTACTCAGTTCCGTTTTGATTCTTCAAATTAATTTCACAATTAATTTACTGCATTTAATGTCATTCTGTTCATTTAAGAAAATTCTGTTCACTAAATACCATTCTGTTCATGTAATATCGGTTCTGGTCTGTAGTTCACAGTATCCCACCTCTGGTCCTGGAGAACCCTCTGCCCTTCCCTTCTCCAAACATCATGAGATGATCAGTTGGGCGTGCAAGCAAGGGAAACAATAAAAAATTTATGGTAGGCTGGGACCAGGGCTGCTAACCACTGGTTTCTTTAGAACTGTTTAACTTCTGTCCTACATTCACAGTCACTTTATTATTGTTCTGATCAGAAAATTATTCAAAGCATTCAGTTATTTTGGGGGAAATCACATTGAGGACTATTCTTTCTGATCTTTAGGCCTGATTCTCTGTATAACGTTATTGTTCGCACTGCTGAACAATTAAAGAAAGAAAGAAGCAAGCAAGCTTCAGCTGACTTTTAACCAGTATTGTTATGGCATTTATCACTACCATAACGTTTATCATACTTGCTCTTTAACAAATCTAATCTTTAAGAAGGAATTCCATTTTCCCCCCAAATTGTCTGATATGAACGAAGTCATTCTGGGTATACTCTGAGGTGTAGTGCTCCATTCCAGAGAAAGTTACTAACTTAATGTGATGGGAAAGAACTGTCTGAAGAGTTAAATGCCTCAAAAACCTCCATTACAGAAGGTTAAAACACAAAGATGGTTATTCATTTGCTGCCTGATGTCTGAGACATTACTTCATGTGTTCTGATACAGGCATTAGGCCTAAAATATTTTTAATGCAATCATGGTAGAGATATACATGCAGGGTTTCTGTTTTATTATTTTTTTTATATTGGAGACACTTTTAACACTGTTAGTGTTACATTCAGTGCATATATAAATTCCCTGGCCATTCTGGATTGTTAATGAAATAAAACATTTGTGTTGTAGGCATCTCTACCTCAGTTTCCTATCACCGCCACAGAAGCGAAAACAGAGTTTCTCTGCATCTAACAATTTCACTTCAAACTACACTGAATTACACTGAATAACGGACAGAAGTTTAAAAATCAGTGATATTACCCTTTCAGATCTGACTTGGGACAATGGGTCAAAGGGCGTCTCCACCAATTTATCAAACTCTTATTTGTTTATGATTAAATAGTTGTAAAGTCTATTTGTAAAGTCATTCGGAGCGGTTTAACATGAAGCGCTCTGTTACACAGAAACCTGCCGTATAAGGACTGTTTACAGTGGTGTCGATGGGACCCAGGTGTCTGAAGTGTTTAATATCTCCGAAAGCTCCCTCGCAACAAAGTTATTACATGAAATGGTTAGATGTATGCTGCCTGAGGTCTGAGACAGTTTTGTGATAAAGGTTTGGTGTCAAATGTATTTTAATGTGTTACTTTTAATCCATTCATGATGGAGAGATATACGCAGGGCATTGTGAGGCAAACCAGTCCCCAAAGACAGTTTGTTTTTACCATCATCATTTTACCATCATCAGCATCACAACTAATGACTAACAGTGTTGTAAACATGATGACCCCTGGTTCCCATCACCGCCACTGTAAGGAATGGTTTCTCTACAATTAACCATTTCACATCAAGCCACCCTGAAAGTCTCTGTTTACACTCATTTTGACAGTTGGTGGAATTCCCCTTTAATACTCTCCACCTAAAGAAAACTACCAACTTGACTGGCTGGTGTCTGACGTCAAACGGCGCCTTTCTTTAAAGCTGCAGCAGCACTCTGGCTTCAGAAGCAGCTGTATCGTCCTTTTCAGTTTGACCCATCCCCATAGCATTCCATGTAAAAGTGTGCAGAAGGGGTTGAAGAAAACTTCCATGCCGTTACTTCACTCACCCTCTCAATGTTCTCCACCCGCTCCAGAAGCTTAGTGGTGACGGAGTGTAGCTTTAGCAGGTCCATGCCGTAAAAGGACCCCTCCAGCAACTTGATTATGGTGGAGAGCTGTAAGGAACCAAGCAAAATCCGTCACAGCGAGCTTCGACATCCAACTTCTCTCCTACTTCTGAACGTAATGCTTGCTGCTCATCCTAGGAGCCATTTGCATGATGAGAAGTGTAAAAAGTGATCCTTCTAGGCTAAGTTCTGTTTGTTTGATGTCGGCCTCTCCTGCCTGCTGGTCACCTTGAGGTTTTCTTTGCTGGCTTCTCGAAGCTCCTTTAGCCTGAAGTCTCCCTCACAGGGGTTGAGCACGGACGGCGGCACCACACAGGCGCACTTGCAGTGCGGGCCTGAGCTGAGGGTCTCCACGCTGTAGGAGTGATGGAGCTCCCCCGTCCTGCCGCAGGCGCTCCTGCTCACGGCTCTGACAACACATTTACAGCCACAGTCAGCGCCTTCCGAAAGCGCTTTCACTTTGTCATAATCACCCAGCAGCTACAAAGAGAAGAGGACCGGATGCGTTTTCCACCAAGCCAAATCAGTATTGCAATAAAGAAACAGCATGCAACCTCAACAGTTAAAAAAAGAAGGAAAAGTAAAACACACAGCTGCTGGTGCCATATGCTCATTTGTCACACGGAAGTTGTGAGGTGTGTTTCTTAATTCAGGCATTATATTCTTACATCTAGCAGTCTGGTGCCTGGTACTGCACTGTACCTCAATCAACTGTGTGAAAATGTAATGATGAACTGGCCAATAAAAATGCTCCAAATTCACTTGGAATTAAACGTCTTCAAATTAAATTGCTTTGGAAATATGTTGAAAAATATTTTTTGTCTTCTACTGTAAGCCACCATTTTGAAGAGTTTGTCTTTGGACAGCGCCGGTATCACAAACTGACATCATAGTTATTGAAGAACAAAGACGCCTGAAGTCTGAAACATTCCTCTGATGGCTCCTCCTCTTCTGCCAAGTATGGCAGCCCGTGGCCGCTGAGTTTAGACAGCGTGCAACCTTCCACACGCCAACTGGACAAACACGAACAAACACAAATGATTGGCTGGTGTGCCATACCTGAGTTTGATTGTCAGAATGTTCATGTTAGATCGTGTTAGTCCAGTTGGTGTGCTCTGGGAGCATCAGTTTCTATACGTGTTCTTGTCGTTTTTGATTTAGGCTTAATGACTGTCAGTTGTCAACGGTGAACTGCCAATTCATAGTTGTCACATTTCTGACACAAGAAATTCCATGTGATCACATGCAGATTTGTATAGCACAACCGTTGCTGTTGTGTCCTGAACATCTCCTATGTCTTGGTTGGCAAATAAGTAACAACTCTCTTTCCGGCAGGTTTCAGATTTTAAAATAAACTACAGCATATTGTTTACGTTTTTCAGAGGTATCCAGAAAGTTACAGTTGCTAGGCTGGTGAACCATTTTGCTACAGCACCACCCTGAGGTCGCTCAGTGCTACATCACTAGTTAATTAAGAGTATCATTGACAGAAGCTCGCAGATTGAGCACTGAATTTGTATTTGAGCATCTATTGTCCCCTAATGGTCAATATAACGTCAATATAACCGGTGTTCTGATTTTGAGACATTCAGGGAATCGAAGGGGCTAATCAGGAGTCCTGTGTACTTAAGTACCAATGTACTTAAACTGAGTCAGTGAACAGCATTAATGAGGGAAGTTGGACTACAGGCCTTTTGTCAGTCAGTAATGTTATTTTTTCAATGCAACGAGCACGCGAGAGGCCCCTGGGAAAAGCTTTAAAAGCACTGTAATAATATTAGTTAAAAACTGGCATCTATAATCCCTGGCTTGTTCCCGGGCCCCTGCAGCTCTAGGCCCTCTGGAATCATTCAGGGCTCCTCCCTCCCACCTGCCACTGCTAACACAGCTAAAACACAGCAAGACTGATCTGTCCAAATGAGAGATGGTTTTGGGAAGACAGAAGGTTAAATTTTGAATGCATTTTAAATAAAACTGATGCTAAATCTGGTGTTGCTGTTGATGTAGGCTGTAGCACAACAAAGGACTGGGAACACTAGTCACGAGACACCAGAAACATGGAATTCGAATTTGAGTGGTCACACCAAAATATCTCTGCAAAAATGCAATTTGAGCCATGTACAGACTTAAAGACCTCAGATTCCATGTAATTATTACATATTTTAGTCTAATTTGACATGGGGAGAAATTGCATTTTGGCTGTCTGCATGAATGCAGTTCAGGAAACAGCAGCACCAGCTGCACTACAGCTATGAATTCTAGACTTCTTTCACTGGTGTGAATTTAAACTTTACAGATTCACAAATATATTGATGTCTTCTAACTTCCCCACTGATGTGACTGAAGAAGGAAAGGTTTGCATACTTCAATGGCCTGAGTTGGGCATTGACTAGTTACATTTACTCAGTTCCATGTACTCAAGTTAAAATAGGATGAACTTGTACTTTTATGCAAAAGTATTTAGTCACTAGTTCCTTTTTGTGCGTTTAATTTTATTGGTGATCAGCATGACCTACGCTGCTCTGTGAGTGGTTCCACCTCTCACTTTAGAGGTTTTCATTTATGTTATACATTTATTTAAGAGTAGATCAAAAACAGAAGAATATGGGGCCCAACAAACTTCAGTTCCTATGCTGAGGTGTTGGATGTTGCAGGTTCCACTGCAGTCAATGCTTAAGTAGGTTTACTGACCTGACACCTCTGTACTTATACTCAAGCTGGTTTTGAAAATGTATCCCACTAAAGTGAAAAAATATTACTTGAGAGGTTCAACCTCTGATTGTCAGTCGTAAATAAGCAAATACCCCCAAACTTTGTGTGGCAAAAGAGAATATGGCACAAACTCAGAACCACTAGTCTAGTATACCTAGAGGTCTTCATCTCCTGGAAATTGTCTCCAGTTTCTGGTCCTGGTTTTTGTCATCACTGGAAGTTAAGCAAACAGCTGAAGTGACTGATTGGTCACCCAGTATGATACCTACCAAAATGTCAAAAGCTAAGACCAAAAACTGGACTCAAGATCAGGACTTGAAGGATCCTGACCTAAACTAGAACAATAGCTGTTGCTGGACATTTGACCACATGCACTGGTGGATCTATAGAGCAAAATTACTTCTACTTTAGATCTATGCAGCCTAACTATGCTACACAGAAACACATGGTGTAGAGGACTGGAGAAGACTCTTACCTGTGTTAAGATGTTGTCCTGATTCTCCTCTTCTTCTAAAGGTTTTTGCTCCTCCACAGCTCGCCTTTGTTGTGGCGCGGCTGTGATTGAACAGAGAGCCGAGAGGAAAAGGACGCACCAAACTCCCACTTTGGCCATTTCTCTACAATAAATGTCCCTAAACCATACGACAGAGCAGGACAGTGCACTGCAGCTCCCTCAGATTCAGAGTGGAGACGCAGTTAAATGTGTCTGCAGGCTGCTGTGGTCTCCTGCTCCAGTCATTGAAACTGCTGGTGGGAGTGAAGATGAAGTGGAGAAGAAGCAGGTGGACACAGTGTGGAGGAGAACTGAGGCTGAGTGAAGGAGAGAAAGGCAGGCAGGATGGAGGAATTGGTGGGGACAAACAGTGGGAGGCAACGGGGAGCTCACACACACACACATTCAAACACGTTTGTCTTACTTTGTGAGGACATCCATAGGTTTCTATTGATTTGTTCATTACTGTAGCTAATACACCTAAAGCTAACCTTAACCTTTAGCTTCCAATTGTAATTTTCTCTAGTAGATTTTCCAAACAAATAAAAGACTGAAATGTGTTTTGTGATGAAAACACCACGTGGTCAAGAGAGGACCAACAGATCATATTGTACTTTGTAAACTACTTAGCTATTTGATGAATTGTTTGTGTGTATGTGTTTTGTTCCCTTTAAATTGACATTACAGCAGTGCGTGTGAAATTACAGAAAACCAATAAACTAACTGTGTGAAATGTTCTGCTGTCGTTGTATGCCTATTAGCGATGTTTAAAGAGATTCAACGGCCGATGTAATTTGAATGACACACTTTTCCACTTTGCTGACGGGCCGTTCACCGAGTTTACAGCAGTTTCTGTCAGACATTGGAAATGCAACAGCGCCATCTGCTGCTTCCCTTTACACTCACTGGCAAAGAAACAGGAATCAAGACCTCTGGAATATAACGGTGGCCAACTAAATTTAGCGCCGTTAGCTTTTAAGTAATTTAGCAGATAGCTAGCTAGCTAATCACGTTATCCAAATTACTCACATTCAAATACACTGGCTTTAACTCAACATTAACAACGTTACATATCAGTCTAAACTATCATCTGACTAATCAATACATATAAACCCAGATCACTCAGAGTCGATTCTTCGACTCCTGTCAGACTGGGAGACAGAGGGTGTGTTTTTCACCGTAATTGGCTGGATGGACATTCTGACGGAGGATATAAAGAAGGGTGTAGTCTAAGTAAAGCAGGAGAGTGTCTGAGTTTGAGTAGTGAGAGTTTAATACCTGCTTTAAACAAGACCAGCGCTACTCACCAGCAGCACAACCCCTGCACACAGGAACGCTTTCTACACGTCCTGAACTGCAGCTCTTCATTCTCTTCATGATTTGGGTCGCAATAAACAAGTATTAGAAACTGTACAAAAACAAACACCAAACACAAAGAATGTTCCTTTTTTTCTCACAGTATGTTGTGGAAAAGAGGGTAAAGCTAAGATTTGCTCCCTTTACCCAGCTTCTAATTTAGATTTCCGTTCCACCTTAAATGGAACGACTGTATCATTTAAGGTGGACCTGAAAAGTCAAATAAGAAGCTAACGAATACAAGGCCAACTTCAGACACCACTTTTTCTCCTGACCCCTCTGTAAACTGAATTCTCAGGTCAGATCATCAGTAGCTATGCGTTACGATGAGTAAACTACGCCTAGTATGGATTAATCTCAGCCGTGTCGCTTTATGATCGGCTGAGGGGCTGTCCTGGTTCAAATACAGTGGAGTCGATTCTATTGATTCCAGTGGCAAGAATTGAGAGTAGGAGTCGATTCCAGAAAACATGGATGGTGCATCACTACCGGTTTTACCAGTACCGAAACACTTTTACAAACTGCGAATTCTGACGGAAAGGATAGGTCTAACACACAGGAAGTGCTTGTTGTGGACCCTTGTCAATCAAACTGTTTCGCGGGAGAGCGAATGTAGTGTGGGATGGTGACAACACTAAAGCATGTTTTGTATATTTTGTGGCACGCTTTTGTTTTTCCTGTGGAAGGTCTTTAGAGTTTTAAAAAGAAGTAGACGGAAGAAAGAGACGAACAGGCGACTCTGAACCACGTGGGCTGTTTTGCCATTTTAAGCTAGCTAGCTGTTGTCCACTATAGCTAGCATTACAGCCCACTTACTTTCGTTAATATGTCCAACTCCAAGTGGTTTAGACGTCGCCTGCTCGTCTCTTTCTTCCACTCTAGGGTTAGGGTTAGGTCGTGTGGGTTATTTCATGTAGTTGTGGTGTTAACCATGAGATGAAGTTATACGGCTATTGGTAACCATGCCCTGCGAGTCAGTAGCCCTTGCCCTGTGATCATTGAAAGAGCCTTTGACTGTAAACAGCTTTGCCTTTCATTGTTGGATCTCTAGGCAAGTTCTGCCCCTGAAGTCTACCTTTATGTTCACTTGAGAATCTTAGCCCAGGTTCTCTGAGATGAAGAACCAATTGAGGACATGATTTGCAATTGGACACAGAGCTTTGTAGCTAATTAAGTGGCAAGGCTACCTGTTTGTTTGTTATGGACATGAATATCACCTTAAATGTCCTACGCTCTGTAGAGTCAGTGTGACACGGTGAATTCATGACATGCATTCAAGACATGTATTCAGTTTGGATGCAGTCAGCTATGCATCCCACTCAGTGTAAGTGTAGCTGCTGCCTGACTACCGAACTGACGTATTTTGAATGTAGAAAATTACCAGCAATTTACTCTGAACAACAAAGCGGCACCTGTAACACTGAATTCTCTGAAGCGCTGAAGGATCGTGCTCTGAAAAAGCACAGACTTGATTGACAAGGGTCCTCAACACGCACTTCCCGTGTGTTAGACCTACCCTTTCCGTCAGAATTCGGAGTTTGTAAAAGTGTTTCACGTCTTGTAAATATGTTTTTACTTATGTAATTTTGTTTTCTGAAATGTTCATTTGTTTTGCACTTCTCGGCCACCGTAGGGTGGGGCCTGAATGTGACGCGCCCAAAGTGGACGTCCAGCTCCGCCTTTCTTTACACGGCCGTCAGTAGTACTTGCGAATCAATCTACACCGTGTATTTCAGTGTTAAAGGTGCAGATGGATTAAAAAAAAATCAACATTAAAACCATCAACAGAATGAAAAGAAACTGTTTTGACGGTATGTCACAGCTGTCTGTGTTGTGTTCTAGCGATATATACTGCAGTCAGCTGTTAACCAGCTAGCCCCGACATGTCCTGTCTCTTAATACAACTTTCTACCTCAAGAGGTGATAAAGAGTCACTGTAGCGTACACTTAAATCAGTCCAACATGAGGCCATACCCGCAAACAAAACAAGTAATAAAAGCAAGACAGTTGTTAACTTTCCTCTAGATTTGTACATAACCAGCTGTTAGAGCAAACGCTGGGGAGGAGGGAAGGCGCATTTCCTTGTTTCTCATGAGAGGGGTGTAAACACACATACACAACTTTCTGGTGATATGCTGCCGTCTATTGTTTGGAGAATGCTTTTGACAGGCTGGGTCTTCTTACACATCGCTTCTTTGAAGTAAAACCCAAAATTTATCTTTTTCCTTACTATTTGTCTGGTCATATTAGGCACGATTCACACCAGAAACAGTCTAGTCGATGTTTGATTTGGAGTTATAATGTTTATAATGATTATGTTGAGACGAAATAACACGTGCAACTTTATCAGTTTTCCAGCAGGGGGCACTGTAAGCAGCCTACTGTGTACACGGGTTCCGTATCTGTGCAGTATTAAGGATGTAAAACTGAAGGACAGTAATGATGTTGATATATGTGTTCAATGAAAATGATACACATATTAAAAGTAGTTTAAAGTACATTCAGATCAGTTTTCTACAATATATACCCATTGGCAATAATGTATCATTTATTAAAATAAAATGTGTTTCTTTGATTAGAAAATACCACGACAATAGGGGCTGGGCAATACAGAGAAAGCAACACAGCGATGCAGAGAAGGTTTGACTTCTATGTAGGAGACCTGCACAGAAGCAGTTCCAGTTTTTTCTGTTTTGGTTCCCTATTCGCTTTTTATCTTCACACATGACAGCTACACAGGAAACAATTTATAATACCCCCCCTGGGGTTGTTTAATTTAAAATGTATATTTACTAAATAAGTGAATTGTACAAAACTGAAACGAGAGTGAATGGAAACTGTTCCTTTTGTAAAAAAAAAAAAAAGTGGATTTATTGGGTTTCCAAACCCAAATAAAACGTTCGAGTACTTTAGGATTCTAAAGGTTTTCAATCAAAGACTATAGAGAGAGAGAGAGAGAGAGAGAGAGAGAGAGACAGAGAGAGAGAGCGACAGAGAGAGAGAGACGGGGGTCTTGTGATGTGGCGCATGCGCTCTGGCTCTTCCCAGGCTCGTTTGTGTTACCCCCTTTAACGTCCACTAGTCATGACACGGTTATAAAGCACACACAAGCTTGTATGTACCTAAAGCGCAGCGAGAAACAGCGCTCCTCCGTTCGTGGCCACATGAGAGGGAGCGTAGTTAATGGCCGGTCATTAGTGTAGAGGGAGAAGGGCGAAATAGCTGGCAAACTGGACGCCTGATAGCGTTTAAAGGGTTCTAAGCCAGCCACGTAACGCTAGTAGTGAATAAGCTAGTTAGCTAGCCGCTGTAGCCTCGTCACAGTCTTCCCCCGCTTTCCGTCTGACATGATGAAGACGACAGTGCTGCGCTGCGACCACACGTGAAGAGGACTTTAAGACCACTTTAACCATGATGAAGAAAAAGAAATTCAAGTTTAAAGTCGACTTTGAGCTGGACGAACTCTCCTCGGTCCCTTTTGTAAACGGCGTTCTGTTTTGTAAAGTCCGGCTGCTGGACGGCGGTTTCTCCGAGGAGTCTTCCCGGTAAGGATGCGCTGTTTACAGTAATGCTTGAGGTGAAAACAGGAATTCTCTCAGTCAGGAATTCTCTCAGTCTCTCAGTCTCAGTTAAATAGCAGTCTTAACCATTAAGCTAAATCCCCCGTGTCGTTATTAAGTACCAGTGTCAGTAATAACGGCCTTTGATAGTGAAGGGTAAGTGACGTTTTCCGGAGTGAGGGTCCTGAGAGTGTTTGTTAGTTTCGCGAGTCTGTTCTGTCTTCACCATGTACAAACAGTCATTTAGTGTCTCAGATGTTTGGGTTCCCTCCACTAATGAAGCCCAGAGTGCTTAGTTAAGAGTTGATTAGACCTTTTACAGAAACGTCTAAAATCTTCATTAATTCACGCTGTTTTTGGAGCTATAGCGTGCTGAACTATAATGTGCTGTATGTCATATGTAAGTCATATGCAGTAATGTAAGTTGCCCACCTCCCGTTTCTAGGTCGTTTCCTTTACTCTTCTAAGAGCATTCAGACCACAATAGCACCAAATAGTCGTAGCCCTGGTTTAATATGTGATGAAGTATTTGTTTTGTCATAAGACTTTATGGACTGGGCTGTTTTCCTTCAGGCTTTTCTACGTAGTGCAGGAGGGTTTTTTTGGTGTCTGACTTCTTTCAGGACGTGGAAATAGCTGAACATTACCTGCTGGAAATCAAGAAATATGTGCCAGTAAGACATTTATGGTCATCAATAAGCGACTTAGTGTCTTTGCTTTAACCCTGAAATCAATATCTTCTGACCATGGAGTGTCAAGGGACATTGATTGGTTGCAAAAGTGGAAGCTGTAGATCATTTGACTGAATTTAATGTGGTTTCCGCTGAAATGCAATCCAAGAACATCACCAGACTTGTTGCACAGATGCTGTAAAAAGCTGAATTTCAGTGCTTGTCAGGAAGTAGTGTCTTCCTGACCAGTGATAAAAGTCTTCATTGTGGTATGATTTAATGTAGGTGATTATGGTATATATATATATAATATTATATAATATATGGTATTATATCTTAAGACTAGGCATTTAGCTGTAAATTCTTTGCTCATTATGGCTGTATTTTCTCTAGCAGTGAACTGACAGACTAGGACTAGGATGAAGGATCGTTTCGGCAGTGGGCGAAGTTCGCTCAGCAGTTTTCTAGCAGCACTACACACTTGGATGAGTCATTGAGGTCCTTCCTCTGTTTGTAGGTGTGGATCGGGGATCCCTGAGCTGCGAGATGACCGATGCCTTCACTGTAGTTATGAAATAAACGGTCTAGTGTAGATGATCCAGGTGTAATGTGTAGTTACTAAGGCTAGCCTAGACAGCACATTTCAGTAGTAGGAAGTGTTCATTTTTCACCTTTACATGGCTCAGCTGAAGAATGAGTCAGGACCGAACTGATACTGGTTGATGCAAAGTGTAAACAGTCTGTTAGTGTCAAGCCAACTAATAAACACTGGAATATGTTCTAAAAATTCACAGATTTTTAAAAATGTCTGTGTTAAGATGTAAACTGTCATTTAGAGTAGATGTGTCAGGGATGTGAAATGCTCCATTCTAGAGGAATTTACAGGATTGTTCACAGGGTGGTGATAGGAACCAGACATCTGTTGTACATGGTTCCTAAAAGCTACAACACATAAGATTATTCCACAGAATGACTGTGAACACACTGTATGAGACATTGTTTTCTTGAGTTTAGAGTCAAAATTTTAGTCTAAAACATTATTAAAAATCAGTTTATGATAGAGCGCTACACACAGAAGACTCAGAAGACACATGTATGTTCACTGGTCATTTTGGGTAGTAAATAAACAGCTGTATTTGCACAGGCATCATGACTTCCAGCTCTTGTTACCACCACTGTAATGAAATCTGTACATTTCTGCTATAAACCATTTCACATAAAACACTTTGAATGACTAAGTAAGACTTTGAACAACTGAATTGGGCAGAAATGTTAGAAATCTGTAAGGTTGACTTGAAAAAAGACCCTTGGAACATTTCCGAAAACTCCAGAAAGGTCTCTGTCTCACATATTATGGGAAGTAATTTCCAGAGCTGCGATCCATATTATCCAAGCCTGGAAAACTGAGCATGCTACTAAATCTGTACAGTAAATTTTGCTCAGTGCGGTTATGCATTTTATGAGAACTGAAGGGAGAAAGTGACTCGGGTTTATAAAGCTACATTCAGCTTTTGTTCTGTTGCCTGTAATTCATTTCACAAATAGAAGGTACAAGGACTGTACAAGGACTCTATACATACGTGACTTGAAGACACAGATGCATTTAAACTTGGCTCTGTTTCACTTCCACTGCATTTAAAGCCCTCTTCTTGAAGTGTCTGAGGGATTGGATAGCAATCCGTCTGTGATGGATCTTGGTTGCACTTGCATTTGGCTGTTTCGTGATTAGATAGCTATCCAGTTAGTATTATTTACATTAGATTAGAGAAATGTACTGCAAAATGGCATTTAGTTGTCCCCCATACGTGTTTCTCTACGTAAGCCTTTATTAATCTATTTTCAGACCTGTTCCCTGGGTCATTTGCATGTAGGACGTTAGTGTATCATGTAAGTAGGGAGGGAGGTCTAAATATGGAGTGATCATGGTAACAGGATGCAGTGTCGCTCATTTTCTCTTCATGTTTAAAGCATGTGGTGAAAGGTGCAATGATATGAAGAGCATTGCTGATTGCTAGGACCGCAGACTCCTCACTTCAGTGGTTCTTTCTCTGGTTTTGTCCTGAAAGGGTTCTATTGGAAATGTAAAATGAATGTAGCATATTTCAATTAAAATGCATTTTATTTTATCAGGGATTACATTAACGAAAGCCTTCCTAAGAGGAAACATAAAAAAGGACAATGAATTGTAATTTGCAGTAATTATGCTTTTTAACTTGTTTATGGACAACAGTCAAAATGGAAAAAAACAAAATTGGTTTAAAATGTTTAAAATGCAAACAGGAACTAGACGTAATGATGGAGGAATCAGACAACAGGAAAGAAAATCCTTCTTGCTCCATTTTAACGGTTATATTTTGTGACACTGTTTGGAAGTCACAATTTACACTCTTTCCTTGTCAACTTTTACAGCCTAAGACAAGTGTAAGGCTGTCATAGGGTTAACAAAGACTTGTTTTTAGAACAGTTTTTAAGGGGAAAGTTGTCTTCCAGCCCCAGATGTTCAGCAGGGTGGAGATGGTGAAATAGGCTGTATTGGCTGAAAAGCCCCTCGCATCCAGCTGGACATCATCAAGGGTAATAGTGGCCAGGACGAGAGAACTATTTGTTGGAGAACAACAGAGATGCTTGTTCCTGTGCCCTCTTTGTGGACACACACATACACACAACCTTTTTAGTCTCTCACTCCGTAATAAGCATATAATAATATGCTGTCCTTCACAGCCAAGTTGTGCTCCTTTATTATTCTGTCTTTGTATAAGAAGAAGGAGTAGCTCTTAGATATGAAAGGCTTGCCTCAATCAATCATTTATATGGCAGGCAGAGAAAGTGGCCTGTCAAAATGCAGCGTGACATGTCCTAGTCACAATACATCAAACACTTCAGCCTCACAGACTGCGATGAGCCCTCCACATACTGAGGGCAGCATGTAACAGCCTAATTTTTTGTGTGAGACTCTGTTTTGAACTTTCTGTCTCATGATTTTGTGGATGACAGTGTGTCCCAGATCTTTTTGTGGGGGAGCTTTTCCCCCCTTGGCTATCCCTCACTCATTATGAGCACCGTTTGAAGAAGAGCTGTGTTAGTGAAGACGCTGAAGTATGTCAGCCAGCGATGAGTCAAGTGCACAGGAGAGGAACTGGGAGAGCGATTGCACTTCTCCTATTGGCTCGACTGGGTTCGCCATGGCAACAGCATATATTCCTAATGTGGAAATCAGACCACAAGCTAGTTGTTTGACACTGACTCCATGCATGGTTCTTGTCTTTTCTCCATAATCATGTCTTAAGGTGGGTTTTAGGTTTTGCGTACATCCAGTGGAACAACAAGATATATCATATATTACATGTATCTCTTACCAAAGTCAGCTACTTTGAGTGGCACCCATTGCACAAACAGCTTGTCTCATCTGCCAGTATAATGGGATGCTGTGTAGAAGCTGTACATGATCCTAAAGCTGGCTGTATGCTATAAAAGGATTAAACAAATTGAACTTTTGTCAGACACACTGCCGTGAATATACGGAACTCTGTGTATGTGTCAGACATGGCTGGAAGCCCACTGGACCAATCACAGTCATGGTCATGTCTCACAACAATTGACACAGTGATTAGATGTTCTGTTCAGTAAACAGCTCATACTCAAAACACTGCACCACTTAGACTGTGTTGTTGTGCTTTAAAATGTCATTTTACCCAATGCCCAATGCCAAGCACCAGCTAAAGCGGCATAAAAACTCCTGAGCACTGGGGTGCGGAGCCAGTGGAATCCCATTCTCTGGAGTTCTGGATTTATCCTTGAATACCTTTGGGATGGGTTGACTCCTCACTGCAGTGGTTCTTTCTCTGGTTTTGTCCTCAAAGGTTTGTGTTGGAAATGTAAAATGAATGTAGCATATTTCAGTAAAAATGCATTGTATTTTATTAGGGATTACATTAATGAAAGCCCTCCTAAGAGAAAACATAAAAAGCACAATATGGCAGATACTGCTGCCTTCCCCTGAGGATGGGCCTGTGGACCACTGAAGGGTGCTTCATGGCCTACTGGTGGTCCGCAGCCTATAGGTTGAGAAATTCTGGTATAGATTATATGTGGTATAGTTCTGGATTTGTCCTTGAGTACCTTTAGGATGGGTAGGGGTGCTGTTTGTAATCCAGAGGTTGTGTATGTTTGTGTTTATGACAGTGTACTCGTATACCAATGCGCTCATTTTGAAAAGGCCACAAAACACTGACAGACCCCATAGACTTTCAGTCGAAGTCACTTAAACTTGCCATTTACATGTTTTGTGCATATTACAGTATTTGCCCTCTCACCAGTACAATTGCAGAATTCTGTTTTGTATCCTTAGTTGCCTGATCTTTCAGTAGAATGATGATGGACCCTGAGATGGCTAAATATCAGAAACTAGCATTACTTTCTTTGATATAATGGGAGCAATTAAAAACAGAAAGTACTGTTCCTTTTGTGGCCAACATCTCAAATAAGCCATTAGCAACGCACTATGGTGTGTCTGGGCTCAGGGTGAAATAATCCGTCCTGGAAATGCTTTTAGTCATGACCATAAAGATGAACCACGAGAGGCTATGCCACTTACATTATGAATGTGGATCATAATGTATGGTACAATATTGTAATGATCTTTAATTGATCTAGATAGTCTTAAACTGAGTTTGGTGGTCAGTCGGTTGGTCGGTCGGTCACGTAGGTAATCATTTTTGAGATTTTCGATATTGATGTGTATATTAACTGAAGCCCTTTCCTGACACTCTCAGCTTCAGCTGCATGTCTGATACATGATCATGTATTCTGTCAGGATCTGTAATATAACCATCCTGATTCTCAGCAGACAAGAGCTCATATTACTTTGAGCAGAGGTTGCAGCAATGGCCAGGAATAAATCTGATATAGGAGCTAAGGAGAAGAAATAAATGTAGTTAGTATTAAATAGATATGTATACTTAGCATAAAATTAAATGAAATAGATTCATTCAAACCACTAAATGGGAAGTGTATTGTATTGGTTCTGCTGCAAAATAAAAATTACACTTATATTTTTGCAGTGTTAGCTGCTATGTTTATTGTGTTTCCAAAGCATCTGGACTGTTATAGAAGTGCTGAGGGCTGCCACTTTTAGGCAAGATCACTCGTTACTGTAGTAAGAGAGTTTTTGAGGTTTAGTTAGTTAAGTTAAGCACTGGCTGTGGATTTATCCTCTGTAAATGGTTTTGTCGGGAGTAATGGGATTAAAGTTTAAAGACTGTGTGAGCTTTGTGTGATGTTAAATTCTTTGTTAAATAGCTAACTCTCTCAGCTGGATGGGAGTTGCCTGAATTTATAGCACTTTGACTGTGTTGCCCAGTGCTGTCACTGAGAGGAGGAGATGATGAAACATTTAGAAGAGTCAGACCAGTTTGTTTTTCTAAATCAGATTTAGTCTCTTTTTTTCTTGAAGCTCAAATTTGTCTACATTGTTGTGCCTAGATGGCAGGAGCAGCCCCTGGCACTGTTCCCTGTCTGGCCATTCTACACACACATACACATTTCTTTTGTACTTGTTTTTAACCTTCAAATTAAAGGTGTGGTCACTGCACTAATATTGACTATTTGGTGCAATTTTCCATGCATTCTGACAATAACAGATGTACTGAGGGTAAAAACCTTCATCTCTGGGAGTGCCTCAAACTGAGCAAACCCAACATTCAACCAAAGTACACGCCAGAGGGAGAAGCTCTCTCTCTCAGAAACCACTTTTCTCAGCTGCCTACCTTGTTGGAATTCTAGCCCTTTTCTCTATTATGGGGTGACGTTATCTCACCTTATAACACAGTTTTCAACCATAACACAATCTTCAGTCAAAGCACAGCAGTCTAAAAAAGTACAAATCTATCCCTCTGAAACTTTCTGCTCCAGTCTACTTTGTGAATATATATTATGTCAATATATATTATGGATTATATGGATTATGGATTATGAAATACATATCAGAACAGAATGGCTGAGGTTTTCTCATAAAGTGTGTAAGAGCCAGGACTAGTTAAGGTCAATCTGAAATCAAGTAATCTTTTTGATCTTTTTAGTTCTTGTCCCTGGTCATGTTAAGCATGATTTGTCTGCGTGTAAATAATGTGAATCAGTAATATGTATAAGTGTATTAATTTGATCTCCCACTACCCCCACCTATCCTCAAGCAAACCTCTCAGCCGACACAGTGTTTGATGTGGAATTACGCCAGGATACAGGAAGAAAATGCATTATTATTTCCATTGTTATTTGCTTTCAGAAAATTAGGTAGGAATAAGAGGCTATGTAAATGTAACCAACTGGCTGGTGGGCCGGAAGAATAACAAGGGGCTGTATTTCTGTAGCTGTTGAACTTCAGCTAACTTTGTTGACCTTTAACATGATATTTAGTTGCACCTCCACTGTTTTCATTTGATCATCTTTTCTCCACACACAGTGAACTTCAGAGTACTGTGTTTATCCTCCCCAGCTGCTCTAGTCCCCCTCTAGCTTTTCTGTTCTTTAGAAGCAGAAAATCTCCAGCACAAGTCAGAAATTTTTTACAGAAAAATTTAATTAAGCCCTCATGGCTCCAGGCTCTTATTAAGTGTCGCAGTCTCCCTACACTCACGAGTGGCAGTGATCATTGAGGCCTCTCTAATCGAACGCTATTGGATTGGCTGGGATTTACTTTACTGAGAATTCACTCTCTACTCTCTACTCAGGCGGGTTGAACTGCTGACCATAATTGATTTCTACTTGCATGGACCTGGATCGCACATGGTTAGGGTCTGTGTGAGAACCGTAAGACAGTTTTTGAGGCTGACAACAGCTTGTGTATGTGTGTCTTTTATAGAGAAACAGTCCAAGCTAATTGCGTTCGCTGGAGAAAGAAATTCTCATTCCCATGTAAAATGAGTGCCAGTGCCGGAACAGGAGTCCTGGATCCTTGTGTGTGTCGTGTTTCTGTGAGAAAGGTACGTTTACACACACAACAATTGAACTGTCAGCCAGTAGTTGTTAAATATTAAATAGAAGGCTAGGAATAATTTGATTGATTTGTCTTCTTACAGGAACTGAAAGGTGGAAAAACCTACGCAAAGGTAAATGATTTTGGTTGCAATAAAACATTCACAAAGTGTAGGTGGTTCATATATTTCAATAAATCAAAAACTAGCTCAGAGCATCCAATGGACTAAGTTTGCTGTGCCCTCAAAATAACTCAACACACAGCCATTAATGTCCAAACCGCTGGCAACGAAAGTGAGTACACCTCTAAGTGAAAATGGACAAATTGTGCCCAAAGTGTCAATATTTTGTGTGGCCACCATTATTTTCCAAAACTGCCTTAACTCTCTTGGGCATGGAGTTCACTAGAGCTTCACAGGTTGCCACTGGAATCCTCTTCCACTCCTCCATGACAACATCACGGAGCTGGTGGATGTTAGAGAACTTGCGCTCCTCCACCTTCCGTTTGAGGATGCCCCACAGATGCTCAATAGGGTTTAGGTCTGGAGACATGCTTGGCCAGTCCAGCACCTTTACCTTCAGTTTCTTGAGCAAGGCAGTGGTCGTCTTGGAGGTGTGTTTGGGGTCATTATCATGTTGGAATATTGCCCTGCGGCCCAGTTTCTGAAGGGAAGGGATCATGCTCTGCTTCAGTATGTCACAGTACATGTTGACATTCGTGGTCTGAGCACTGACAGGCTGACCCTCTGCAGCAATGCTGGCAGCACTCCTACGTCTATTTTCAAAAGATAACCTCTGGATATGACGCTGACCCCGTGCACTCAGCTTCTTTGGTTGACCATGACGAGGCCTGTTCCGAGTGGAACATGTCCTGTTAAACTGCTGCAAATTTACACTGTTATACTGCTGTGTTTAAGCTGTACACTGACTACTTTACATTGTATCGAAGTGTCTTATCTTCAGTGTTGTCCCATGAAAAGATATAATAAAATATTTACAAAATTGTGAGGGATGTACTCACTTTGGCACAGTGGCTGTAAAAGTTAAAAGGCACAGTGGCACATAAACATTGTTAAATGAAATAACACCAGAACTTCATACTTTAAATGCATTAGTTTATGTTGCATGGTGCAATAATTGCTATGTAATGCCTCGTGTTACTTCAGACAGTTTACCTAGCAGTGTACTGGAAACATCATGAGTGAGTCAGTTATTGAAAAGATTTATTTTTATGTTTAATGTTATTGCCCTCAGAAAATAGCACATTCTTACAGATTAAGAACAGGTAATCTGCATGCACATTTATCCATGATTATATTTAGAACAGAAAGCATGAGCACAGACAACTACTCCTAAACTTAGCATAAACTGCAACTACATCTACAACATGTTGAAAGTCTATAGATTTTTTTGTCAAACTCTAGCCCATATTAATCAAACATCACAGGAACAAGATTTTTCTGATTTAGGATCTGCTTCCAAATATCCATATAGGAACACTTATTAAGGTATGCTTTTGAATCAGCGCTCTTGCTCTTCTTGGTACAGCTGGGCTTTGCTGATCTAAACCTGGCTGAGTTTGCTGGTTCGGGGAGCACAACGCGACGTTGTCTGCTGGAGGGCTACGACACCAAGAACACCAGGCAGGACAATTCAATCCTCAAGGTACAGACCGCAACCTACATTTTCTCTCATTAAAGCTGTTTTCAAGCCCCAGTTTCTTTATTTAACTGTCCTTAGTTTTAATTTGGGAAACACATTGATTTGTTCTTGTATTTCCTGCAGTTCAATGTCATGGATATTTTTAAAAATCGACTGAGAGCTTCTTATGTCAAAGTTGTTTGTGTTTGCCCTTTATATTTTGCTTCAGGTGATCATCAGTACCCATCTTATGTCTGGAGACCCATGTTTTAAAACGTGAGTGCTACAATAGACACTTTTATAAATTGTTGTCTTGTAAGAAAAGAAAAAAATGATATTTGGATTTAGTTCTAAAAGGTCTTTTTTCCATAAGATACTTTCTTGATGTCTTTAAATTCTCTTTGTGGATTGTGTTGTCCCAGATTTAGTATTTAGGTTCAGGTCCTCTGAGAGGTGCAATGCACCATCTTACGCTATTATTGTAAGATTCTTTAAAAACTTCTCAACAGGTTAATCCTTGGAGATACTCCATGACTTTTAGTCAGTGACTTTTAGCAGTGAGTGATCACCAACATTTCTTGGTGAAATGTTGGTGATCACTCACTACACAGCTTGTCAGTTATTGCTGAACCAAGCCACCTTCACCAAACTCATACAAACATACAAACATAAACACATCTGTAAGTGTTGTGTCCTATAAAAATTGTTATAGTAGGTAGGACAACCACTGAATAACCAGCAAGCCTACTTTAGTCTAGCCTGCAAAAAAAAAAGAAAACACAATACCCCATTGCTGGCCTCATATTTAACTCACTTATTACTATAAAAACTCACAGCATTCTGTGGCGGCTGAAGGCTGATTAACCAGAGTCCTAACCAGAGGGTTACTGTGGTTCAGGTTAAGGATAAGATTTGGTGGACACATAGCATTATTCAGCTACGTGAATGCATGTGTGTCTGTCTGAGTTGGAGAGTGGTGTGAATGAGAGCTCAGGGGACTTGAAGCTCTGCACCCAGATTTGCATACTCTGAATCTGTGAGGAAGCTTGCACTCCTCCCACACAAACACACACACACACACACACACACACACACACACACACACACACAGACAGTGGCCCACACTGTGACTGTGCCTGAATGCAAAAACCTGTTACAGTGCTTGCGTGGGTTGAAGCAGAGAGAACTTAGTATTCAGGTCTAGGGCTACGTTCAAACAGGCAGCCAAATACAGATTTATTTTTCATGCTCACAGTCTGTTATCTCTTCAGTCTTGATTCAGACTGCATCTTCCAGGCTTTCCTTTTCACTAGAGCACATGACTTTACAAAATCTCAGACTGAAAAATGGATTCAAGGTCCAGATTTAATCACTGGTAGGTGAGACATTAGGTGCCCAATCAGTCACATCAACAGTTTTTTGTGGATTTTAGGACAAAAATGTTACAAAAGCTTTGTGTTTCATTTCACAAAACTAAGAGAGCCAAAACAGTATGATGCTATGTGATGTGAGGTTGTGATGAGGTTATGGTCAGGTTTAGGGTCGGGCTTAGGTACATACATATACAATACTGTTCAGAGTCAGAGAAAAGTCACAGACAACTCTTCAGTTATTTAATCTCCAGTAAAAAAAAATTTATTCTTTTTCATGAGATATTTAAATCCACTGGCATGAAGGTCAAGGAAAGGTCAAGGAAAAATAAGTGAAAAAAACAGTTTTCCAATAAGGTACAGCTTTTAAGTGGGGACATTTAGCCTAAGAACAAGGTTGTGCTCTGTCAGTCTGGCAAACTGCATTCAAGCCTCAAAGCCAAAAAATGGATGCGCTGGTCATCTAGAGGTAAAAGGCCTGCGGGTTAATTTTTAGAAAATAATCGCTTTTAAAACACAGATTTAAATTATTTGCCTCTAGCTATGAGTCTGAAAGAATGTCTAGATGTCTTGTAGCCTTATTAAAAAAGGACTTTTTTGTAGTACAAACAAAGAAGCAGCTGGTGTTCATAGAACAATGGGCAGACCACAAATGTGTAATTGCAAGTAAAATGAGGAAGAACATTTTGTGATGATTGTGCTTCTTTGCTTAGATTAACTGATATTGGGGTGGGCGATATGACAAAAATAATATCACAATACTTCAAGGCATTTTCATGATACACATTATACATCATGATACTTTTTGTTTTCATGAGACATAATAATTTGAAACAGACAACACCAAACCTGTGGTTCCACACGTACAATATAATCAACAATATGATAGACCTACATAGACTTTTATTCAGTGTTTTACAAACTGCACTGCAGTAAATCCAAGCGACTCTAAATCTAAATCTAAACTAATTATGCTCTTTTTGTAATGAAACGTAGTTAGTCAGTATTCTATAGTAGGGACAATATCCCAATATGATCAGAAAAGCGCAAAGACGCGATACCTAATATTGTCATGTTGCCCATTCTGTCTGATGTTTGTGAGCGCAGTGAAAGGGTATTTAAAGAGAACACAAAGTCAAAACTTGATGAAGGATGTGTCTTTCAAGGATAGAAGTGTCTACTGTCACCATGATATCTTCATTAGTATAACACTGATTTTGGATTTACTTTAGTGTTTACTGTTCTTACTGGAAATGAAGTGAATGACAGATGGTCTCAGACTTTTGCACTTTACTGTATATAATACATACAATACACACATATGACTCGATGTCTTGACATTTTCTAAAATCAAACCTGTGTGTGTGTATGTGTGTGTACATGCATGTGGGATTTATAATCTGTAACTAAGCCATCGCTCAACAGACCTCCGTCCACGGCCACGGTGATTGGGATCCAAGGGGATTCGGAGGGTCTACTGGAAGAGCGCAGAGGAGGAGACTCACAGAAACCCTTTCTTGGCCTCTCGGGTATGTCACCTGTGACCTATGGTAAAAAGAACCATGTTTTCCTGAAGCGCTTTTGCTAAGATATCTGCTGTCTGAGTGCAGCTTCGATAGGGGGTGGCTGACTGCACCGCTGTTGATTACTTGCTTGCTTTGATCCTCATGACTCACCACCCTGCCTCCTAATCAAATGCTATCAGTAGGGAACTTTGGACTAATCCTATGCCCAAATCAACCTGCTTGAGGGGAAGAAGATATCATGTTTGGTTTTCGATACCTGAGACATTCTAGTGAACAGGCATAAAAAAGAATATTTTTTTTACCTTCTCACTCCCTCTCTTTGTCCCTCCCCTTCTGTCTCTTTCTCTCTGATCTGTGACTTTTCCTTTCCGGAGGCTTCTGAAAACAGCGATCTTTCATCTATTATTCAGCTCCCATAGAGACCTCGCAAGACCACACGTGAGCTAGAGCGTCATGTGTCTGTTCTGCCTCTTCAGTTACCTGATCTGGGATATGGTCATGACTACAAAAGCAACACTCAAGCCTTTTCCATTCTGACATTATTTAGAGTCATTCACACTCCTCCACTAAATTAAAGCTATTGGCCATGTGAATGAAACAGGTTTTGGCATACTGGGCCCAGGAGGCTGTTGTGAACTGCACTCAGTTTTTGGTCTGGGGCGTTTGATGAATTATTCAACAAGAACCATTTGTTCAGAGGAACTGAGCATTTTGAAAATGTGCATGTTTGGTGCACATGCTGAGAACTGTTATCGATACTCAGGGTGGGCTGTAGCAGTGATGGAAGCTGGTTCTGCAAAGTTTTGCTGCCTTCATGTCCCCCCTCATAAAATTCCTACTTATGACTTCAGAGGTCATAATTACAGCATGGTTTGTATTCAGGTGATTTTGGAAATGAGATGGATACAATGGAAGTAGAGGTTTTTGTTTAGGTTAATTTTTCTTTTGTAAAAGAGTAAGCTTGTGTTGCATTCCTGATAAGCAGAAAATGCTTACCAGAGGATTAATGTTTTTATCTAGTTTGAAGCGTTATGTAACATGCTTAAACTTGTATTTTAGTGTGTAGATGATTTTAGCCAGCAGTACTCATGTGTGGCTGCTGAAGTACAACCAGTTTGCAATGCAGCTGTGAGCAGCTACCACTGCTTGTTTGTTGACATGCCCACAACTCTGGGCTCATCGAAAAATACTGGTTTCCTAATAGTAAACAAAACTTCACTGTGTAGATGAACAACAATGTGTATATGAACAACAACCGCTTTAAATAACAAGTGTTGTGCCAAATTCAGACTCCCCTATAGAATCTGCCTCCTAGATGCCTGCACCCATATCATGTAGGCATTTGGGCACAAAACTGCATTTATGATTTCACTTCACAAATTCAATCCAAAATAGGGCTGAGCTTTTTGTTATTTTTTCACACTTCCCAGAAATTCATAATGTTTGTTTTAAAACACATCAGTATGCCTGCATGATCTTAAATAAGAGCTGGCCGTGGATTGAGCAGGTTAAGTGTAACCTCTAGGATTGTAATTATGAAAAAGATTTGGGTGACTATGTATTTCTAGTGTGTGTTGCTAACATTAGCTCTGTAGCTCCCAGTGCTGAACTAAAGACACTAAATATGCCCTGACTGATCAAACACATTTTCAGTAAGTGGAATATTGTGTACAGACTTGCCTAAGAACCCTTATTGTGGCATTCCAGCCTGGACAGAGAATCAAGCCTTTGAGCTTCTGTGTGCGGACAGAGGTGTTATCTACTGTGCTCCATGTGAATGAGCTGAAAAGAAGGGAAATGCCTAGCACCAGTGACTTGCGCATGCGTTTGTGAGCACAAATGGGCTGCTAAACTATTGGCTATAATTATCATCTGTAATTGATACAGAATCAATATGTTGTGCATCATACCAGTTTTACAGTTACAGGATTTTACATAATTTCTCTCACATGAAAACACAAGTATGTGAGGTCACTGTCCTTTTCTTGACAGGTATCTGGAAAGATGGAACCAGAACATACCTTTAAGTCACTTATTTCCTGGGACTAACTTTGCTATGGAGCTGTATTTGGCCTGTTAGCTTTGTAGTTGTTTTTCTAAAGAATTGTATTTAAGCAAGTCATCATTCAGGGGAATATGTTTGCTTTGTGGTAGGACATACTCACAGGACCCGTAATAGGCATGTGACCCATAATAACTCTCTAATGAGGATCGCCAGGTCTTCCATTTGACACAAGTGAACCTATAAAGTGGACTTTTATTAAGAGGAGAGGCAGACCAAGCCTCATGAGCATCACAACAGCTACACTAATACGTATGAAATAGGGTCAATTGTGTGTGTGTGTCTGATTGGAACCCCCTGTGTCCACAGAAACACCAGGCAAGTGTGGCTCTCTGCCGGAGGAGCTGGGAGTGTGTGGTCACTCTCGGACCTCTAGCTATGCTAGTCAGCAGTCCAAAGTATCAGGTAGGCTTTCCATGGACTTTCTAGCTTTTCTTACCTTTGACGTCAGTGTGGTGGGGTTGAGATGATTTTGAAGCTTGATTTGGGATGCATGTTGGGGTTGCTCAATCCTCTGCCTCTACCTTATTTAAACTGATGATTGATGCATGCAAATAATATATGCCTCTGTGTGGTAATGTGAGATTTGTCTCTTGTGCTGAATGTGGGATGTGTGTGTGCATTTGTGCGTGTCTGTGCTCATCTATGCTTATGCACTCTTCCCCTCTTCTCATTGCTAATCCCTCCCTATCTGAAATTTCAGGCACTTAGACAGCAGTCTGGAGACCAGATCAAATGTCCCCGATTACAAAGCTGATTTGATAACACAGCTTCCACCGGTACTTACTGCGATGAGACAGCACTCAGTCGACATTTAAAGCTTTCAGATTAGATTAGATATATTTCTCACATTAGTCTCCGATGATTATGAAAGGAGGCGGCTTGGAACTGCCTTCTTCCTCAGATAACCCCCAAAGTGCATGTAAGGATCATTTGAAAGCATCAAGTTTAAGTAAATCCTCTAAAATGAGATGAAGAGAGAAGAGAACCAGTAGCACCACATGCTTTCATTTAGACATACACGTGATATGAGTGGGTGTGTAGAAGACATCTCTCCCTTCACTAAGAGAGAATACAGTAGAGCCTTCTCCTTCAGCTCCTCTAGTTTGACGCAAGCATGAGCAATCACGAGCGTGTGGGTGTTGACTAGTTCTCGGCTTCTGAATGACTGATATTCTGGAAAACCTTTAGCTACAGATATGCAGGCCTGGATGGCTCACTTCTTGCCCAAATAGAGAAAAGGAATTAAGAGTAAATAGATGTACTTTATATGGCCAAAAGTATGTGGACTCCCCTCCTTATTACTGAGTTCAGGTGTTTCAGTCACTCATTGCATCACCATGCAGTCTCTATAGACAAAAAATAGCTGTAAAATTGATTGTACTAAAGGGCTCTGTAACTTTAAATCTGGCACTGTCACAGGATGTTAGTTTGTGCCAGCGCTATTGTTGTGAATTAGAAGTGTGTAGGAGCAACGACAGCTCAGCTACAAATCGGTAGACCATGTGTGTGTTGGGAACTTCATGAAATGTGTTACTATGGCCAAGCAGCTGCACACAACTCTAGGGTCACTATGCACAATGGCAAGCAATGGTTAGAGTGGGGTAAAGCATGCTGTCACAGGACTGTAGAACAGGGGAAACATCTATGAAGTGATCAGTCACATTACAATATCTTGCAGTCTTATGGATGAATCTGAGTTTGCTAGATGCCAGGAGAACGCTACCTACAGGAATGCATAGTGCCAATGGTAAAGTTTGGTGGAGGAGGGGAGGAGGAATAATAGTCTGGGCCTGTTTTTCAGGGTTTGATCTTAGGTTAGTTCCAGTGAAGGCTGATGTTAATGCTGCAGCATACAAAGATATTTTAGAATATTCCAACTTTGCGACAACTGGAACATTCCTGTTTTATCAACTCCAGTGGCTTGCACCAACCTCAGTGAACACCTTTGGGATGAAATAAAACATTGATTGTGAGCTAGGTCCTCTCGTCCAACAAAAGTGCCTGCACTTTTGACAAAATGGGCACAAATTTCCACAGACACTTAAAAAATGTGAAAAGCCTTTCCAGTAGAATGGAGGCTGTTATTAGCACCAACATGGGGGCAACTCTATGTGTAATTTCGGTTTTATATGCTGCCCTCTCTGATTGCATGCTCAGATGTGAACAAAGTTTACTTTTTTTCATGGCTCTGCCACAGTTGCACAAGTTTGAGGTCATGATGATACCAATCTGTTGTGTCCCCTTGTTTTAAATGCATATCCCTTCTGTTATCACTGATGTGTTCTCTACTGTGAGTCATAAATAAATCTGCATACATCTACCGTTCATTTTCACCTAGTTTTGGTTGGTTGTTTAATGTGTGAATGAAAGCTTGATTTGCATGTATTTGTATGTTTGTACAGTGTATTTCTGTATGTCTGTTATATAAACCTTTGTGATGTGGGTCCTCTCTATATTCAGGCTACAGTACCAGCCACTCACGCTCCTCCAGCCTATCAGAATTCACCCACAGAAGAAACACCTCAGTGGGCAGTGCCTCCACTGGCATCGCCAGCATCCCCGAGCCCAGTGAGGAGAACCACAGCACCACAGTGCCCCCTGCTGCTGCTTCTGGTGCCTGTGCAGCTGTACCCGAACACCCTGCCACACCCGATCGAGCTGCCAGCAGGTTAGTAATATGACTTTAGAATATGACTTTAGGTTCTGGTAACCTCTTGCACTACTCATTTTTGTGAATCTCCTTCTTTAAAGCACAGCTGATTCAACTCCTTAGGTCATTGTCAAATACATTATGGGTTGAATCAGGTGTGAATACAGTGTGGCAGAAAGGTTCTTTAAGACTTGAGTCAGAGGTTCACCAGTTTAGAGTTAAGGTTCTGTTTTCCTGACACAAAATGTGCCCTATACTGGCCTACTCCTGACTTAGACAATAGAGGATCCCTTAACTATCATTTAAATTAATTCAAGAGTTAATCTTTCTGGAAAACCATGCGGTTACATCTGAAGTCTAGGTGTTAACATCGGTTTATACAGCTGAAAGGTAATGAAACCTGATCCAAGCTTTCTCTTCCATGCAGGCATCCGGTGAAGCAGGACTCAATGGAGTCTCAACTGAAGCGAGTGGATGCCACACGAGTGGATGCTGATGATGTGGTGGAGAAGATCCTGCAGAGCCAGGACTTCACCCACAGTCTGCTTGACTCCAGTGCTGAAGGTAACCATGACAACCCCTCATTCTGACCAGCTTTATGCTTCTGCTTCCAGTCTGAAATGTCCTTGTATTATTTTGTCAGGGATAAAATAAAGGATAGAAATCCAGGACAGAAATTGACACCAGTGTTTTATCCTGTGTTACAGAAGAGGGTCTTCGCTTGTTTGTGGGTCCTGGAGGAAGCACAGCCTTTGGCAGCCATCATCTACCTGCCAGGTACATTGCAGTAAGGCACAGTCCAGCACATGGCCCACAAAAATATATCATAAAACCTAAATACATTTTTTGTCTGTAAATAGACATTTGTTCACATCTTCTTGTGTTTACTAAAGCAGATTTCTTTCTGACCTGAAATGGGATAATGTGCTTCATCAGCAGTCTTCTTGAATGTGCTGTTCAGAATTCCTGGTGTTATTTCTGGATCAGAGTGTACAATTCAGCACTGTTAATCAATATTCAGTACTGTGGGCCATATCGTCCTAGGTCAGCCTACTCTGCAACGTTCCATAAAGCCGTGCCATGATTTTCTTCATTTTTGCTGCAGGGTTGGTGCTGGTGCCTATGAACAGGTGGTGATTAAGCGCTAGAGCTGGAAGTTGCCAAGCAGAGAGGCGGCACAAACCAAAGTACAGGGGAGAGGTACACACAGGCTCTCCAACCTCTCATCCTTGTGGCAGCGTGTTTCACCCTCCCAGCCTCACTGTTTGCCCGCGTCTGAGGATTTTAACAGAACAGCACCCTCCACTGGCTGTGTGGAGGCATGCTGTTTTCTGGAGTCTGGGATTATTGATATGATTGTGGAAACTTGTGAGGTTAAGTTGCAAATCCTAACACTCCCTGCTTTCTCCCTTTGAGTCAGATCTAAAACAGAACAAAAGAGGGAGGAAACTGTACTTACTAATTGAAACAGGAACCGCATTCCTGGGTGTTCTGCTTAGTTCTTGGTTTTGTTTTATGCACCAGTCTTTTTGTTCCATATGTAGACAGTGAGTCTGTCATTGAATCTCCTATGTTCAGCAGCTGTTGGTGGGGGTTCCCCCCTTTTATCAGTTATATTTGGGAGCATTCATATGTATCGTGCATCCCCACCATTTATCTCAGTATGTGTGTGTGCATTGCAGATACAGTGCTGCAGTGTTCTTTACTGAAGGTGACCTCACTGTTGCAGTCTGTCTGCTGATCTCATTTACGCTCTGAGGGGAAATCGAACTGACTATTCTTTCGTTTCACACCTTTGAGAGAGCAGCAGAGAACCAGGGAGGAACGTTCACCTTTAAGGGAGAGAATTAGCCTCTGCACTGTATCTATGTGAGCGAATGCCTCACCTTTGCGTAAAGCTTAGGAAATGCTGGCCTCACATTCTGTAATGAGCACTTCAAAGTTGAGGGACAGTTTAGGGACAGTTTCAGAAGTGGTTGTCAGTTCCAGTACAATCCAGTCTATCATATTTGACCATCAGTCAGCACAACAGGGTTAAACATCTGTGCTTTGTACTGTTTATTTGGTCGTGAGTGATTGCCAGAGTGCTTGGGTTCAGCTCAGTTGTGGAATTTTACATGTCCAGAAAGCAGTGGTTCATAAAGGGAGATTCTTCCAGTAGTTCAAAGTTCTACATAATGCAATCGTTGGGATGTAAACAAATCCATTCAGGGTGTTTGGATGTGAAATGCCCTGTTTTAGACAAACTTACTAAGTCAAAAGGTCTTACATTGGTTTAATGCTTTTGCAAAAGGTTTAACATGAAAACTCCAAGAATACATTGGCTGATATATGAGACACTGTGCAATGGTTTTGCTATAAGCTTGGCTTAAAGTCCAAAGGCAAAATAGCACAAAACTTATTTTTACCACTCAGAAATACCACTGCTTTATTAATTATCAGGATTACCTATAAAAACTCCACATGTAGATTCATCACTGGTTTTTGTATTGTAGACATCGTGTCCCCTAGTTCCCATCAACACCACTGTAAAGAGTATGATTCTCCACAGTTTCATATCAGACCATTCTGAATGGTTGTGATTACATCTCAACAACTGAATTATGCAGAATTTTCTAATATGAAGCTTCAATTTAACTACAGTTGCTCATTTAGTCTGTGTTTCATTTGCTGGCTTTAAATTCAGCACAGTTTTCCTTTAGGGCCACATGCAGACAAGCTGCAAAGAAACTGCCATTACCAACGACTTGGCCACATGATGAAGGAATTCCACCAATGAATCATATTAGCAGTTTCCACATTGAATTGGCTGAATTGGTCCCCAGAGGGTGTGAATAGGAGTCAAGACTACAAACCCATTATTCTTTGTAGTAGTTGATTTAGAGTTGCTGACATGCTGGCAACTATAATAGAACTTTAGACCAGTTTTTGAAGCACTACAGAAACTGTAGTCCTCATACCAAGTCGTCATTTCCTCTCTGCACCAGAACACAATGGTTGTTGAACACAGTGCATTTATTGAAAATGAATCAGTAAATACTGATGTCTGACAGAAAACAAAACACTACAAAACATATTCAGATGGCTTTTTTGAATTCTGCTTTATCATAATGCATCAAGGCAGAGTGTTTTGATGACTTGGAGTTTGTAGTAAACCTGTGTCTGTTTCTGTCTGCTGATGTTAATGTTCTCTATGGTTTTACTTATGTGCCAGTACCTTCACAAAAGCCATACGTTTTATAATGTGATCTCACTTGCTTCTTATGTGTTTAAAACTGAGCAAGTGTGTGTGCACACAGCGTAACCTTTTAGTAGCTTTTCAGTAGATTTAAACTCTTATCTAGACCTGGCACTAAAGACCTGTCATGTAGAGCTAGATGTAACAACCAAGTGCATGAGTAGGTCTTCAACGTTTTATCTCTTTAGTGTCTAAATGTTGCCTGTAAGGTTCCATCATATCAGAAGCTCGTCAGATCCAACAGACCGATTTGTATCCATGGCCCTAGTACAAACCATATCATAGTGGGCAGTTTGCTATCATAGATAATGATCATCTCAGGTTTGTTATTTTATCCATTGTAACTGCACAAGGTTCAGTAGAATCTATGAGAATATCAATGTATATCCGTACTTCTTCAAAGAAAGCAGTGTTTCCTATTCACATAGAATCTCTCGTCACAGTTAATACAATCTGTTAATGTCTGAATAGTTTACATTTTGTCGGTAAGTCTTGGAACTTTACATGTTGTAGCAAACAACATGGTGTTTGTTTTTTATCTCTTCTGTGAAGCTTTTGGTCCTTGTACTGTACAGTGTCTGATGTAAAAGTGACATTGCTTTTGACTGTCTGCAATGTTTTCGGTGTTCTACCACTTTTGACCAATGATGGCTACTACGCCATAACGTTTAATTATAATGCTGATTATGTGTGTACCGCGCACTGTTAAATAAACCCAGTACATTTAAAAAATGATACAAGATTCAATTTTTTAACCACGCATGCACAACCAACACTGTACATGAGAAACTGACCAGTGATGAAATGTTAGATGACGGCCCAACAGACACTGTGCATTAGTCTGTATGTAATGTACATCATTAAGGTGGACCCACAATGCCAGCATTTCTAAGAAAATAGCTAGCAGACGTACAATTCAAGAGAGTATTTATCTGAGTAACTCACCAACTGGACCACAGAGTGTCTGCAGACAATATCTATTCACTTGTAGGGCAGCATGCTAAAAATTGTAGGGCTTTATCCCAAGCTTAAGAAAAGGTTATGCTGAAATGCAGATGTTAAATGTAACATTGTGCAACATTGTTAAACTCTGCTGTCACTCCTGTCCCTCAAGTAGGACTTCAATCAAGTTCAGTCTCCCCAGTCCTCCTCTGCATTGTCTATCATGGGCCTCTCCTGTGCAAACTCCTCCTCCTCACATTCATCTTTTTCCACTTCGTCTTCCTCCTCCGCTTCATTCTCATCAGGTAGCATTACAGCATTTCTCTCAGCATTTAGCTGCACTCGTGAATCGTCCAGCAGAGCCTGTTGGAGTTGCTGGACATCCCTACACAAAGCCTGCACTCTGGAGCTGGCCAACAAGCACTGCAGAGGCACACACACCCAGTTCCCATGCCTGTACACCACCAGGCCCACCGCCAGACCATCGTCTTCCTCTCCCACCTGCCCTACCTCCTCTACTGGTAAACCGTGGACACGCGAGGTGAAGTCAGACTGTATGCCTTGTTTGTCCACCAGCCATTGCTTTTTCAGGCTCTCTGCCATGTAGAGGACTTCACTAACCAGGATCCTCTGGAAGATGTTGTTGTCACATAGGCTTGGGTAAACCATCTTGTAGAGCTAAAGAGGTGGAACATGAAACATGCCAAGTTGCCAGTTAATAAGGTTCGATTACCTACACTCATTGGTCAGTCAATCAGAAACAGCTCCCATACAGGTACACATTGAAGGTTTACAAATGGGGTGCACAAGCACACCTGATCATACTCATCTGTTAATGTCCTGGATTAGTGGGTGTGTTTGAGCAGGGATACCCCCAAACTGTGTTGGATACCGGCTCTCCAGGAACGGAGCTGTGCACCCCTGGGTACTGCGCAATTCATCTACCACTCCTTACCCTGTCCTTCAGTGGAAAGGGACAACCCCTGACCACATATTATTTGGGTGGTTGACCATTCTGAACTCTGTAGTAGTGGCATATCAGTTTGTGTCTTAAGCATGTGGTCAGTAACTGTCTACTGATTGCTAGTGCTAGTAGATGACCAACATAACTATTAAGGGAAAACAATAAGCTAATGTGTCTAGGTCTACCAATAAGGTAGCCATGTCTAAGAAAGTGAACAATAAAAGTAAACATACAGGTACATTTGACCATTATTGAACAGATTTGCTATTAAATGTTGCAGAGCACAAGAGATGATCTTACAAAGAACCTTTACAGAACTCTAAATGAGCAAGCAGACAGACAAATCTCTCCAAGCATGTAGAAGGAATCAAGGAGAAGCACACCTTAATCAGCACTGCCATGGGTTATGAAATTATGACACAATATTAGAACCAGCTGGCCAGTAAGATCAAACTTATTTAAGCCACTTTACCAGTCGATACACTGTAGGCTCTCGCTGTGCATCATTCATTAGTGCGTTTAATTCATCAGCATTTCTCCGGAACACTCCAATCTGGGAACAGAATCCAACCTCTCTGTTCTGGCCTGGAGCCTCTCCTACTCCAGTGAACTCCACCGAGTAGCCGTATTTCCTACAAACTCCAAGTGCCCTGGTTGAACGAGAGAACTGCAATCAGACCTGCTATAGAAAAGAATGAACACTAGCTTCAGAAACGTAGTAAAATCAATGGTTTATTGGAAAACAAAAGCTCACCATGTCTGAAACTCAGTTCTGGTCCACTCAAACTTGTGGTCGTTATTTCTAAAGCCCCTCAGTCCTGGCAGCAATGGATTGAACTCTGCATTTGGTGTGCTTATGATTACAGTGCAGGGAGTCATATATCCAAACACAACATCTGAAAACCTCTCGACTTCCCAAAGCTCAAGGTGCTCAATTCTTGAAAAAAAGAGAACAGGTGACTCCCGACTACCAAACTTTAGGCATTACATATAGTTAGTACATACCAACACAGCACGTCCCAACACACTCACAGTTCAACACATGTCACAAGGTCAAACCCCTGGCTGCATGGCTCTCTTTCTGTGACAGAACCTTGGTAGAGCTCAATGGTCAAAGGGCTGGGACTTGGCTGCAGGTAGTCACTCGAGAGTGGGGCCAGTGCATGCCTAAAACCAGCAACACACAGAGGGGGCTTCACATCTTCCTTCAAGTGTTCCATAAAGCCTTCTGACTGCATAGACCAGCACCCATGCACTGCACTGGCTCTGCACGATTTACTGTTAAAGGAGCAATGTGTATGACTTAGCACCTATTAGCTGAAATGGAATATAATATCCAAAACTATGTTTTCATGGGTGTATAATCATCTGTAACTACAATTTGTTGTGTTTTTGTTGGCTTAGAATGAGCCCCGTCATATCTATGTTGGAGCGTTTTGTCTTGCAACAGAATCCGCTGTGTAGAGCCTCAATGTTGCTACAGTAGCCCAGAATGGACAAACAGGAGACTGGTCTTTGCATTTGTATGCTGAAGCAGAAGCTTGTATACAGTAGTGCTGTAACACCGGTTGAAAGATGTAGAAAGCTTGGAAGATCTCAACATGTCCTACTGTAGCGCAAATTTATTGGGAGCTCTGTGCATAAAACTCCAGGCAGGATATTTGATGACTTAAATCTCCTTAAATCTAAGTCTAAAGTCAACTTCTTATTCACCAGCTACTTATTCAAATGTCCACCTCAAATAGTGTTGCAGTTATGTTCTGTCAATTATAAATTAAAATGAGAAGCTAGAATGTTATCACAAAATGTTACCAGCGCTGATCAGCGTTTTGATCAGTGTAACTGAGCAGGGGGTGGGTAGTGATGGTAGGTAGCGAGTCTGAACTGAATTAACATTAAAAACACAACAAAACATTTGAACCACTGAGTTACTATGCTGGACCAATGATATGAACATGCTAGGTAAAACTGCTTGATGGGTAGACGTAGAACTGGTGCTTGTGGGACAAGGAACTAAGGCAACAGCGGAAAACCTGACGACCATAGTGGTTTCTAGGGAAGGGGTGGTGGGTGGGTGGGGTCAGTAGAGGTTACACACTGCTCCTTTAATGATGTAAATGTGATTCAGAGTGGTTTGATGTGAAATGACACATTCGAGTAAATTTTGCGAGTCCCTGCTAGCAAAAGCAGCATCGCTGGTCTCCAGAAAAATCAGCATATGTTTTGGATGTTGCCCAGATAGCAAGATTGTTATGACCCAAATCTGGCCCACTTGCAACATGGGCAGGCCTCTCATAGTTGCAAGATTTGGGGGCACATAAATACCACGCCTCAGGCAAAAGAACACAACTGTATCTATGCCAGAAGTGGACCAGATCTGTTTTGGAGCAGGTGGGTAGAATACCTTTAGCTTACTGCAGATAGCCAGTGCTGACAGTGGGTCAGCAGTGCCATAGCTCTGCTAGATGTGGTCCACATCCTGGTCACCTGCATTTGAAGTTGATAAGCTGTTCAACGCCAAAACCAGCATAGCCCGTGTTTTGATGCTAGCATGACGGTCAACCAGTATGACCATGCTGTGGTGACAGCTAAACCAGCACCAGACCAGCACGTGCTGTTGCTTCATGGGTAAAGATTGGACTGTGAATGTCTGTATTTGGGTTGTAGAAGTCTGCAGGATTCTCTACAGTGAACCATTCCACACTAAACCACTCTGATTAAGTGTTTACATCTCAGTGACCGAGTTACATGGAAAAACTGGAGAAATCTGGAAACACCAACACTCTGTGTCTGATGGCCGTGCAGTCGATGTCAACTCCTACCAGAACTTCAATGCCGTGTCGGTGAAACTTCAGCTTTCTCAGGAGGCTACAGTCACCACACCCCAAGTCCATCACCTGTTGGGGGAGGGAGGAGAAAGGCGGCCCACCATAACGGCGTGGCCTGTCATGTATTTCACCAGAGCAGTGTAACTCAGCAGCGTTAGTACAGCAGGTTACCTTTCTGGGTCTGGACGTTTTAACAAAATCGATCACGAACTGGTATCTCTGTATGTACAGAGGAGGAGAAAACAGACTGGGAGTATTCATGCTGACCACTCAGCGCGGTTAGCTCCGCCAGGACCTCACGAAGAAGGGCAAACAGGTGAAGAAGGCTGGGGTGGGGGTTCTATCGCCTCAGTGGCGATGCGGCGCCCCCTAGTGGTGAATACGTGTAGTCTATATAATCATTTAAAGACCTACAGTATTTCTATTTTTATTGTGCACACCCTGCTAAAACATATTTGCTCATTATTATAAGCAAGTTAACAGCAGAAAGACACATACAGGGGCTCACCACTAGCCGTACACTTCCACCACAATGACCCCCCGTCATACACAAACATCTACACAATAATCCCACAACCAGACACAGTAGAACACAAGTAACACGATCACAATGACGTTATTAGTTATAAGGCTTTTTATGCAGAAAAAGTAGGATCGGATCTGATCTGATCTGGTCACACAGATTTTTGTGAAAAGTTTAACTGAAGTCCAGACAAAGTTTATCCTGATACGATTTAGGCACTAAACACATGTTAATACAAGGTGTAAACAGGCTCAGTATGATAGCAAGTATCTTGCTAACTGATACGCATAAAGTTGGATCGGTTATACTGCAGGGTTGAGTAGCAGACAGTACCTGAAAATTTACCATGATCTACTTTAAGAAACCCAAGCTGAAACCCTTGAAATAGCCCTCATTGTGGGCAGATGTTAAATAAAAAGATGCAAAACTAGAAACGTTCTGCAAGAAAGAGAGGATAGAAACTACTAGAAAATCCTAACCATCTCGAAAAAGTGTTTGCAAGTTGTGATATCTGCCAAAGGGGGTGTTACCAGGAACACATTCCACATCTATGCACATGCGACATATATATTTTTTCCCGTATGTTTTAAGGTAATCATATGCTGTATAAATAAACTCGTTAACTTCTTAACTTTAACTAAACTCTTCACTCACCTACTTGTTGTTATTGTCAGCAACAAGATTATATAATCATAAAAAAAGAACTAATCTAAAACTTAATCTAGCATTAAAATACTCTTATTTGTTATTTTAGTTTGAAATGGATTTGTGGTGCCTGAATTATAAATAAAAGTTGATATTTTTCATGCTTTTAGTTTGTATTTTCGTGAAAGCCCCACATACCCGTATTATGACAGTCTGGTCTTTGAAGCATATTATACCGCGCATGCGCACGGCTGCGTGGTAGTAATGAGCGTTTTCATTGGTCGTTGCGTTTCCGCTGATCCAATCAACGCTCTTCTTTTAGATGTATGTGGCCATGTTAGGCTCGTTCGGGTTCTATGCTGATGTGGTGTAAAGCCACTGTGGCCAGTTTGCTAAAAGAACTGAAGTTGTAATTTTCATTTCGTAGCATTTCTGTCTTTAGTCGTCGTCCTCCTGAAGCATGCCTTATTATCAGACATGGGAAGAGTTTGCCCGAGCGGCAGAAAAGCTCTATCTGACGGACCCCATGAAGGTAAAGCTGTTTGATCCGCTTTTGCTAACTAGCAGTCAGCTATCGTGTCCTAAAGGCGTGCTGCAGTTTAAAACAGCTCAGAGTAATTTAATGTATTGTCTTTTTACTGCAGTGCAGTGCTTAAATCTACTTACACAAGCTGAATATGTGTGATGCTGGTTTTGTGTAGTCAAATCTGCGGTTTGAGATCTACTTCCATCTGTTTCTCCAGCTGTATGACTCATATAACCCACTAACATTTGGTTCCGTGTCTGAATTTGTCCAGATGTTGTGGGGTTTTTTTTATATAAAAGGTCTCTGCAGAAATCTGCTTTGTAGAGCACCCAAATCATATGGTCAAAAGTGAACTTTTAGCACGTTATTAATCATAGTAGACATAGTAGTTTGTTCAGATGGAACTACGTGTTCTAATAAAACCATACAAGCTTCTAGTTTAATTGAGGAGCAAGAAAAACTGCACGAAACATGTACATGTAATCACTCTTATGTTATGCACTTCTGTATAAAATGTTAGCAAGAAGGGTGAAAACAATGTTTGTGCTAGACTGAGGGCCAAAAATGCAGAATAATAAACAGATGAAGTTGAGATGAGTTCAGATCAATTTTCACAACCTTGACTCGTATTTTGTTGCTAAAATGCTTAAATAGTGAACTTGAGTTGATTGTGGTGTAAATATATCCTCTGATTTAATCACACGGTGGCATCTGGGTAACCCTTAGACTTTGTGCAGCTCCTCTTAGGGTCCAGGTTCCCCAAATCTGCGAATATCTTCTGCTTATTTGCTCTGACTTCATAAAGTTTAATTTCCCGTGCCATGTACAGCAACTTCACAAACGGCAACAAAAAAAGATTTCTTCATGAGGAAAGAGCGAGAAGCCCAAATCTTTTCTGATGGTTTGGAACTAGCTTTGCTTGCACACGAGATGGTCAGTTGTCTAAAAATCAATGAGTGGTTAATGAGTACACGTGTACCAATGCATTGTAATGTCACACAATTCATTTGTGATATGCATGGTGGAAAATTTAACATTTCATTAATTGTGCTGTCTAATGCAGCTGCAATCTGAACACCAAATGTTTAAGCGATAAGCACCAATCTACACTCCTCCTCCCTCCCAGCTGTAGTGCTGTTAAAGCTGAACAACACCATGAACGTGGTCATCATTTTCCTCTCGTACAAATTTGATTTCAGATATCATAAGTATACTGTATCGTAGCCCGAGTATCATGAATCAAATCTAAACTGAGTATCGTTAATCCTTGTTATTGTATCTAACACTCTGTAATTCCACTGGTTTGTGTTCATACTTGCATGTTTCTCTGTGCAGGTCAGAGTTGTGCTTAAATACCGACACTGTGATGGGAACCTCTGTATGAAGGTCACAGATAACGCTGTGGTGAGTCCGAGATGTTTTTGTTTTTTAGTGCAGTGTTTCTCAACCCTGGTCCTGGAAGCACCATGCCCTGCTCATTTTAGTGCTGTTCCCTGCTCCAAGCATGCCTGTTCAACTTAACCAGTCCATTAACAAGCCTATTCAGAGTTGCAGGGGGTCCACCAAAATGTGCAGGGCAGGGTGCCTCCAGGGCTATGGTTGAGAAACACCTGTTTTGGTGATGTGATTTGTGTAACCTCACTCTCTGTTGCATTAATGAATCACCGTGGCAATCTTCTGGCTTCAGTGTTTGCAGTACAAGACCGACCAGGCGCAAGATGTAAAGAAGATCGAGAAGCTGCATGGGAAACTGATGAGATTAATGGTCTCCAAAGAGTCTCACAGTGGTGCAATGGAAACGGACTGAGTGACCTGAGGACTTAGTGGTGTTTTTTTTTTTTCGGACAGCAGTATGTGTCTGCTCATCTGACATTAATTTGAAGAGCGAGCATGGAATTTAATGACCCTGTGTTTGGAACATGAAAACTGGGAGTGAGTGAGGGAGACAGAATGGAAAATGATTTGCACACAGCAACCTTCTCATGAAGGGAAGAGTTTGTATTTATTTTCTGGTCCAGGATGGACCCAAATGATATTAGGCAGTGAATGATATCCCTTATCATCTTTATACATTACTGAGTTACCAGTTTGGTTGCAAACAGTTTTTTGATGAGTCTTCACAAGGAAGCGAGAAGTCCTGGTTAATTTGAAATAGTCTTATCAGTATTTTCCAGCTCTGCTCCTGGACAGACACGCTGCACAGTTTTGTTTTTTTTGCTCCAGATTCCGTTTAAGACATCTTTACTAATACATTGATATAGTCCAGGAGCAAGGAAACACAAAACTGGCAGGTAGCCTGCAGGACTGGAGATTAATCTGAGTAATAATTTGACCCATTATTAACTCAAGTCTGTCTGACTGCGTTTACCTGAAATAAATGTTTGTTTGTTTGTTTGTTTTTTTGTTGTTGTTTTTAGCCATCTGAGACTTGAGTGTCTTCCTGCAGAAATGATGTTGTGCGTACTCTATACTATTTTTAGTTAATATAATAAAATGCAAAACATTACATGACAATTTGATGTAATCTGCCGTTATCAGTTAAAACACTTGCATCATGACTGCAAAACCACCAACTGAAATCCATGCAATACAATGGTTTTGTGAAGTTCAAATGAGGAGGTGGGGTTGGGGGGGGGGGGGGACATGCATACTGCACATACTGGTACTTTGTCTGTTTCCACTGTACATATGCATAAATATATTATTGGTATTTGTTCCTTTTTAGGTTACAGGTTGATGCTATTATGGGCTAATGTCTGCTGGTTTAGCAGGCTGCTCTGGTGTACTGGGACAAATACAACAGACTGATGGCAATTTTACAGTTGTTTTAAGTTTGAGTGTTTTGGGCTGTTTTAATATGATCTCCAAAAGGCTAATGTGCTCGGTTATAGCTGGCAAAATTGTGGAAGATGGATAGTAAAGGGTGAGAATGAAAATGATTCATATATTGGTAATATTTGCCATGTTTAGAACTTCTTTAAGAGTTCTGATTTTATGACCAATCTAATTATATTTAGAATGGGAAATGTTAAATTTAAGTTTTAATTATATAAACCTTTTCAGGTATAATAACCCTTGAACTGCAGGTCACAAAAAATGAGAAAGCAGATATTGCATGTAATTTAGAAAATTTCCCCAGATGTCATTTGCTGGTCCTGTTTGTTTGTTTGTTTGTTTGTTTGTTTGTTTTGGTCAGGGCTCTGACAAGGGCAAATTGTAGCATTTTTTTTTTCTCTGAATTTTTAAGTGATTAAGTCCCTGAGATGTAAACGGATTCATTCAGTGTGGTTTAATGTGAAATGGTTAATTGTAGAGAATCTTACAGACTGTTTTAGATTTGTGTACAGTGGAGATGATGGGAACCAGGGGTCACGTTATCTACAACACACACACTCACTATTACGTGCCGTTTGTGTGCAATGTTAATGACAGAATGCTCCTAAATCTGAATAAAAGCTTTTCTGTGTCCCTCCGCCACAACTGGATTACAGTCCTCAACACCAGCCTCCGTAATTCGACCTCTGTAAGTTTCGCTAGACCAGAGCGTTTCACACCAAACCACTCTGAATGATTTTGTTAATATCTTAACCACTTAATTATGTAGCAGTTGTGGAAAAAAAGAGTACACCCTTTAACTACAAAAAGGTCAGCGGTACTGTTACCTCCTTTCTTTAACGCGCTACTGTTCATAATAAGAAATAACGTGAGATAGCACTTAGCTTACGTGCTAGTTTGTAGCTAATGTAGGCTATTTATGGGCTGCATGTCAGTTTTATTCAGTTCCTGAATCATCTGAATTCAGTCCATCAGGTTTTATCAGCTTCATGCAGAAATTAAACGGGTAACCGAGAGCCACTGAGCTGACTTGTATTAGCCTAGACACAAACTACATTTCCCACAATGCAGCGGCGGTTTATCTTTTTAAGCGGTCGTTGCTGGAGTAGCGCGGGTCTGCGCAGATTGCCTGAGATCCGGGGAGCTTAGTGTGTTGTGCAAGTGCGCATAGTTCTGCGTGGACAGTGTTGGTGAAGAGCTCCAGAGCTGAACTCGCCCTGATAAAGACTGCAGCACCCTGAATTTCAGTCAGGTAAGCCCGGTCTGCTTCCACGCTGCCTTTTCATGAACCGTATATAAACACAGCGTTGTGCTGCAGCCCTTGTCTGAACTTTAGCAGCTTCCGTTTTGGATTTTTCCGGTCCACCTTAAATGGTGCGGTAGTTACATGGTCCACATTAAATGTACATGTTACTGCTGCACCATTTAAGGTGGACAGGGACAATTCGAACAAGAACTTGACGAATAGGAAGCCAACCTGTGCCTCTTACAACCTTTTACTGAACATTGTATCTGTATGATAACTCACTGTGTAAACTGCAGGGCTGAAGGAACAACAGAGCACAACTTCCAGTACATAACTGTAATAAGGGCATTGTTGGAGAACCTCTGATGGATCATGTTTGTTATATAACGTTAAAGAATTCTGAGTTGCGTCATCTACATAACCAAAAGAATTAACGAGCCTATAATCTCATAGTCTGAACAGATTTAAATTAGCAAAGAATAAACTGAACAACAGGCTGCATTAACTTACAACCCTTTACTATATATATGTAGTGTGTGTGTATATATATATAAATCCTTTGTTCCTCATTCTTATGATTTAATGATTTTAATGATTATATTTTAATGATTTTTAAATGAATTATTTTGCTTTTATTTTGTTTTTCTTTGTATTCTCTCCCTTTTATGTAAAGCACTTTGAATTGCCCTTGTGTATGAAAGGTGCTATACAAATAAACTTGCCTTGCCTTGCCTTGCCTTTGGTTTCTTGGCTTTTACTATGCACTAATGCAAAAGTAATCTGATCAGTGCTGCCTAATTCAAGATACAGTTTATGGTGTTTACTGGGTATGAATAGCTGAACAGAGAAACGCTTTGTCATGCATTTTTGGCCTGCATGTGTTTGGTGCGTGTGGCCTTGACCAGCTCATTCTTTCCCTAATCCTATCCCAGTGCAGCAGTGTTGTGCAATAGAGGAACTTTGTTCCATTTTCCTACATATCTTCAAAGGTTCTTCTGTGAGTAGATGAATGTGCATTAGTGGTGATGGGGAGAATTAGTTAACAACGTTGACCTGTCTGGAGCCATGCAGGACATGCCACTACAGTAATATATCATAAACTTAAATTTTAGCCTGAATAGTGCTGTAACAAGTCCGTTTGTTTGCAGTGCACTCCATCAGGAAGACTTTGCTCAATTCCTCATTACACCTTTGTCACAGTGTACTTACGTTATCTACAAGCCTATGAATAGGTTGCAAGGTAAAGTTAGGATGAGCTCGATTTAAGATGGATTGCATTTACGTTGCATAGTTGAATAAGGAGAGTTTGGTAGGTAGAACTGGCATGCCGTGAACCTAATACTATTGTCTCTACCTTCAGATACAAATCCTGCATTTATAAGCGACCAGTAAAGGCCGATTCCATAAAACTGTTAACGTCACAGTATTGACTCATTATTATTCACACCCAATAAATGTACATACAACAGAGCAACAGCAACAAAAATGGTGGCCTACTTTTTTATACCCTTCCCAAGGAACTGACATGTCATTGGACACGGTTGATGTTGATCATTAAACATGGCTGAAGTTGGCTTCCTATTTGCCAGCTTCTTAATCGAATAATCCAGTCCACTTTAAATGCTACAGCTTGTACAAGGGCCAGAATGTAACTGCAGCACGAAATGGAAAGTTTGCAAATGAATCTAATGACTAGGAAGCTGACTTTTATTTGGACATGTTGCCTCTGTGTAAGCTATTATGGTGCCTTGTTGCAAACCAGCACAAAAGAGCCCATCAAATAATTCAGGAGCTCATCAAAAAGGGAAGACAGCTCATTGATTCTAGAGCTAAATCATTGCTGTAAATGGTAATGTATAACATCTGGCCATTTTTCACCCACATACCTTCTTTGTAGACATTGGAAAACAATTTAAATGCTGAATAAATGGGTTCTATGGCAACTTTTAATAGAATTTGTTGCCCCCCTCCAACCCCCATGTGGCCCTCTTTTCTTTCTTTTTTGGGAGTGCATCTACTAAGCATCTGCAGCAGCCTATTAAAATAAAGTGTGGTTTTCTCTTCTAGTGAAGTGTATGAAGTTGGGTAGCATCCTTTTATCATCCCCAGGTACTAACACCATGTATGTGGAGTTGGCCGGGGCGGTGATCTTGGGGGTGGTGATTGCTGCTGTGCTGCTGAAGAAGAAGCAAGAAACTTTGAAAACACAGGATGGGTGGTGGGGTGTGGGAACGCCATTAGAAAGTCCTGAAGATGACAGCATTCGCCCCTTCAAAGTGGAGACCACTCAAGAAGAAATAGAGGTAAGAGGGTTTAGGAAGTTTGAATACTGCTCGTACAGCTGGGTCACTGTTCTGAGCAGAATTTTGTGTCCTGTTACTCCAATTTTAAATTCAGATTTAAATTTGGGTTAGACAGTATGGTAGAAATGTAATAATATGATAGAAATATCACAATATCTAGCCTAGGCTTTTTGAGGTTTGCAAACAAGTTCTAAATCTGTAAAACCGGAGCTGTTAAACCATAGAGAAACTAACAGTGCATACATTATATATAACAGCTGGTGTAAAATATGATAGCAAAATCCATATCCATTTATTCTTGTCACTGTGCACTTTAGGACCCCACTGGAGGATATCAACAATAATGTATTATCACTTAAAAATAGATATGTTAAGAATGTTTATCTCGTCCTTTATATTAGCATAAGAAAATGTAAATGATAGAACATTATTGTTTAGAGGCTGACCACAATTGGTTTAAATTCTGTTTTTGATGAAACTTGCAATTGTGGTATGATAGAAATACTTCTGATACTTTATGCACTCGGAAAAATCCATTATGTTGTAACTTGTTGCAATATTGATTGACACATCATTCACCTCAGGATTTTCGTTGCCGTAGTGACTTCCTTGACTTTAGCCACAGTGATAATGGTCCTGACTCCAATGCACTGTTGAATCTGTAAATAACCATTCTATGATCTTTTATTTTTTAGGATTTGTATCGCAGAATCGATCAGACGCGTTCATTCCCTTCTCTAGAGGACAGCCGGTTTCAGTATGGCTTCAACTCTAGCTACCTGCAGAAGGTTGTTTCATATTGGAGGAAAGGCTTTGACTGGAGGAAACAGGTGGACAAAATGAACAGATACCCGCACTTCAAAACCAAAATTGAAGGTATGTTCAAGCACTGGTATATGGTTAGGTTTATATCATATGATTTCATAGACAACATGACAAAAGCTACCTGTTACCCGCCTCAAGAAGCATTTGGATTTTTGATTACATCATTGTGTGCAGGAGGGTTAGTAATATTAATCAATAATATCATGTTTTGTCTACCCCCTCCCACCATCCCACTGTCATTCAGTAAAATTGGAGAGCTAGCTCAGAGACCCTAATGTTTCACTTGGGAATGTGTCACTTTAAGCACCAGAAAACATTTTATAACGTTGTTTAAAAAAAAAAAAAAAAACAGTTGTTTCAGAAGGAACTCAGTGGAGAAATGCTTTTTGGCTCTAGGCACGATTTATACCATTTGGCCACTAGGGCTTGCTGCCTGCCTATGACCAAGCCAAGCTGTGCTACCTGGTTACCACTTCCAAACGCATTAACCTTCTGACCTTTTAGAAATGAATTATTGAGAAAAGGGCTAATTAATAAGATGATGTAATAAAGTGCAAAAGCAGGCATTTATCAGGTTTCATTATCATCTGTAACACAAGGCATCGATGTCCATTATGTCCATGCGAAGCCCAAGAACCTGCCAGAAGGAGTACGCAGTGTACCTCTGATGATGGTGCATGGTTGGCCTGGCTCCTTTTATGAATTCTACGGCATTCTGCCCCTCCTCACTGAGCCAGCCAGCCCTGAGGACATCGCCTTTGAAGTCATCTGTCCCTCCATACCTGGCTATGGCTTTTCGGAGGCACCACATAAGAAAGGTCTATAAACTGCTAGCTCATATTGACTCCTTATTGGTGATACTAATTTCTTACAATTTGAAGAAGTTTGTCTTTGAAATATTGTTGTGTTGTACCTTTGATATCAGGGTTTGACTCAGTATGTGCAGCACGAGTGTTCCATAAACTGATGAAGCGGCTTGGTTTCAGCCAGTTCTACCTTCAGGGAGGAGACTGGGGCTGGCTAATCACCACTAACATGGCTCAGCTGGAGCCCAAGTAAGAGATAAAACAGTTCTATAGCAGGACATCTGAGTAAGCACCGCATCTGTAAGCACATTGTAACGTAAGACATTGTAATGCTGCGGTTTGATCACACACGCGTCTTGCCATTGTTATCCTGCATTATTATATGCACTTCTCGGACATCAGTAAGACCTGATTACAACCATGTTTATTTAAAAGTGTGGGGAATTTACATAGTGTTCCGCTTGCCCCATTTATAAATGTGTCCAAATCATGCCTCTCTAGTTATAAACTGGACCTTTTTCCCCACAAAAACATCATTAAAACATCTCTTGGTCCACTCACATCGCATAATGTCTTCATTAAGGTCACACAGACTTGTATTAGAGCACATGATGACTTACCGAGGGCTATAAAATGAAACATCCTGTGTAGCTGAATGCAGCGGGCAGCTGCTGCATAACCCTCCCTGTATCATGGTAAAACCAAGTCCAAGAAAATGTCTAAAAGAATTTGATAGGAAATCAAGCTTTACTCGGTGATATGGGTCTGAAAGGATGTGTATCTGTCAAGAAGCCCTTACTGAGAAAAGAAAGAAGGAAATGATAACTCAAGTCTGAATTTGTACGTCAAGACCATTTTGTTGGGCCCCTCAGGGCTTGGGTCGGATAGACGTCTAAAACATGAATTAAGACGGTCACAACATTTCCTGCGTGATATGGTTTGGTTTTTAATGCTTTTTATATCTTCATTAAAATGTTTTTTCGAGTTTGGTTTTAAGAACAGTTTTATTGATCGACTGATTATTATTTTATGAGAGTGGTACATAAATAAAATGTGTAGATAAATGATCTATAAATGATGAACACCAGTGATGAATTCTGATGAATTCTGAAGTTTTGTTGATGCATAGATTCACTGGGTGAGGATACCCCCAGACAATGCTACAATAAACCGGGCTGAGCCCTGGATATTTACATATGCCCCTGGTTGTAGCCATGAGCATATTTATATATGTAAGCTCACAAGTATCCTACACCATTGGTGTTGAAATGATAAGAAGTGTTGTTGTGCGATGCTGTTGATCTGTTCCTGTCTGTTTGGATGCAAATATATGATTTATATGCCTCCAGGCAAACAAAAGCAGCAGCTGGAGATTATTTTGATGTCCTTGAGGAATTCACTTGTTTGGTTCCGTAGATTTCAGCTCGGAATGCTTTTTGAATAGAGGATAATACAGAACAGAACAGAGGATTTTAAGAGATAAAGAGAGGTTGAAGGGGCTCAGGTAAAAGTTTGACTGGTTTAAAAAACAAGAAACATGTTCATGGTCTTTGCATGGTAAACATATTTGATCTCTTGTTTTATTTCAGAATTGTAAAGGGTCTACATGTGAACTTTGCACCTCCTGCCAAGCCAAGCTTGACAACGATGTTGTCCATGCTTCTGGGCCGCCACTTCCCCAAGCTCTTTGACTTCAGTGAGCATGATATCAAGCGCATCTTCCCCTGCATGGAGAAATTAGTAGTGGATGCTGTGAAGGAGACGGGATACCTGCACATACAAGCCACCAAACCTGACACCGCAGGTAAGGAGTGGATCTCTTAAAACATGTCATCTTCCAGCCCTAATGTTAGACACTGGGATTTTTCCTTTATTACAGAAAGAAACCACATATATACACATATTGCATATTACACTGCATTAGAAGAGGGGTTTGCATAGCACCTTAGGATACTAATGCTGTGTCTGTGTTACAGGACGTGGATTAAATGACTCCCCTGTTGGTCTGGCTGCTTACATTCTGGAAAAATTTTCCACCTGGACTGATCATGAATTCACAAACCTTGAGGATGGAGGCCTAGAAAGGTATGTCCTTCAGGTTCTGTGGCCTTTGTTAGGTGTATATATGTGTATGTGTGTGTGTGTGTGTGTGTATGTATATATATATATATAACTTCAATGTGGAGTCAAAAAAAGCTTCAAAAAGGGGAACTCCTAAAAATTCATATCTGAAGAGATTACATACAAGGTAATCCCACCCCCCCCAAGGAAGGGGAAAAACCATGATGGTCCACATTTTTCATACATATTGGACTGTCTGGAGGGTCCTGAGGACCAATTGATCTAGAAAATCCTAACAACTGCAAGACCTGGTAGACCAGCAAAAATCTGATGAGTTAAATGGTACTTGGCTCTCAACAGAAAGAGGAGAAAGTCAAGCTCCACTCATTTCAGATCAGTAAAAAATCCGAAGATAGTGTTACTGTCCATACTGTATCTCCATCCTTACACTGTGAGAAGAGAACTCAACACAAGGATGTGTAGCTGCCAAGACACTGAGAAAAGTGAGTAGAAAAAAATAGAAAGAAGTTGCTGTAGAACACTGGAACCCAACATCTGAGATGTGGAGTAAAGTTCATAGAAAGATGAGTCTAATTTTTTTTCTATGAAATTGTTAAAGCTTGCGTGTAATTTTCTGTGAAATATGTTTTTGCTTGTTTTCCTGGTGCTGAGAACAAATAGCTTGTGTTTGGCGGCTGTTTTGACTGAGCGCTAAATAAATGGAGTGTGGTCTCTGACTATTACACAGTACTTTACAAACATATATTATAACCATTCACTTCCCCTTCAGGAAGTTCTCTCTGGATGACCTACTGACAAACGTGATGATCTACTGGACTAGTGGTTCCATCATTTCGTCTATGCGTTTCTACAAGGAGAACTTCAGCAAAGTGCTTGATCAGCCACATTCAAAGTAACATTCAAAGTTCATACAGTTAACATATTTACACAACAGCAACTTGCTGAATGCTTCAGTTTAGAAGAATTCCTTCATCATCTCGCATGTCTCTTCTGCCTTTAGGATCCCTGTTATTGTTCCAGCTGGTGTGGCTGTTTTCCCCAATGAGCTGATGCACACTCCTAAGCTGTGGGCCAAGCAGAAGTACCACAAGCTTGTAACCTACACCCTCATGGCCAGAGGTGGCCACTTTGCTGCCATGGAAGAACCAGAGTTACTAGCCCAAGATATGCAGAAGTTTGTCAAAATTGTGGAAAAGAGAAAGTGATGACATGTTTATGACTCTGCTGGCTCATTGCATCATTCTTTAGTACTACTAATTCAGGCACTAACCGTGTTCCCAATAACCCCAAAAGACAATATGACGGCTTGTGCAACTTGTAAAACAAAAGAGAACTATGAAGTTAAAGGGGAATTCCACCAGGTTTTTTTTCCAAAATTGCTGTGTAATTCAGTCATTAGGATGTAAACAAAGTTATTCAGGGTGGATTGATGTGAAATTGGTCAGAGAAGTGTACTGACTCCGACTGTCCACAGTGGTGGTGATAAGAACCAGGGGTCGCAATGTCTGTGCAATGCGTGGTGAAGCTACTCGTCTCATGAGTTTAATATGTAATGTAGAGGGAAGTGGCAAATCTGGACACACTTTTTGTAAATTTGCCCACCTCTACTATACGTGTACCATAACCATTACGTGTACAAGCTAACTGTGATGTCAGCATTAAATACTACAAATGTGTGGTTATTACGACCACTGTGAACAATTCTGACTCGGTAAGTTTCTCTAGAATAGCAGATTGCACATCAAACCACAAGCATTTTTACGTCTCAGTGACAGAATTCGATGGATTTTCTTTGGGAAAAATCTGTGGAAATTCCCTTTCAGCACCTACACGTGAGCAAGGCAGAGGTGTTTACAGTGTATGAACACTATATTTGATGAATATTATGCTTTTAGCAGTGACCATTCTACTGTAGCTCAAATGGTTTTAATTATGTTAAACACAACCTAGTGTGAGTGGAGTTTTTGTTTTGCTGCCGTTTCAGTGATTATTTCAGTATTCCAGTTTTATTCAGAAGTATGGAATTTTAGTTTGAAGGGCATATACGAGTTGCAAAGTGTTTTTTTTTTTTTTTATCCTCTGCCTTAAAATGCTTTGAGAGGTTTTGCTCATCCTTGATTTAAGGGGGCTCATACATATAATAGTTTGCGCTTTATTGTTGTTTTTTAATGGCCTTATAGCCCTACAATTTAATTTGTGATATTTGGAAAAAAATCTAATATGTATTGATTGTTGATGAACACATTAAAATGAATTAAATCCACTCTATTTAGTTTTTAACCTTACATGTCCGATATACTGCAGTGGTGTCATGGCAGTGACATGCATACTTGTAACTATTGAGTATTAACTTCTGTATTGCGCCTTATTTGCTCAAGCACTTCTGAAAATCAATAAACTCTTGTTAGGGGTCTGTATTGGGCTTATTCATGTTTTTTAGCGTAATTAGAGATATTATTTAGACTTTGGACATTTGGTCTCAAAGTCTGCGATATTACAATTCTATTAGCCTCATCAATCTCCTGGAAGTATCCCATTTGTCTTTGCATCACATCATAGCTCCTTGTTTATACACATTCTGCTTAAAAATACTATTATTTAGTTACATACCATATGTATAAATAAATATCTGTTTTCTCCACTTTGTATTTGAATATTGTAAAAAAAAAATCTTGATTTGTTTCTGTCTTGACTCTTGACATTGGGCATGTAACTGCAAAGATACAAACAAGATTTTTGTTCATTATATAATATAAATTGCTTGTTATGATAAAGTAAAAACTTTAGATGGATTTTAAAGAACCACAAAAGACAGTCAAAGATCAGGCAGACATTTTTATTTTTAAATAGAACAAAGTGGAAAACAATATTCCATCACTCTCATTACAAATATTTCTGATTGGCTGGTAGGAGGACAAAAAAAATAAATGCTTGTGGTTTGGAAATAATGCCCCACTACTGCATTACTGTGGCTAAATACAAACTCGTCTTTCTTTGTAAAAGTGTCATCGCTATGAGTGCTCCCAAGACCACAACGTTTGCCTCTTTGTAATGTGTTACGAAGTTTCCAGGACGGCTCTGGAACTTCCCCGACCAATCAAAGAAAGAGACAGTGAAGGCACAGCCAAAGCAATGAAGCTGGTCAGACTCCATTACTTATGGGTTTTTTGGGAATGCATACTAGGAAAGACTTTATAGAAAAAAAATGAGAACATCTACAAAAATGGGAAAATATCTATAAAAAATAAATATTCTCATAATATTTTTATACGCAAATATTATGTTCTTTAAATATTTATTTTGATTGTAATTACTTGAGTGCTATGCTTTCTCTCCTTATAAAATGATTAAAACAAAAAACTAAATTGTGAGCCTGCCGGGGCTCTCACAGTATTTTCAGTATTTGGAGGTAACGTAGGACGACAGGAGGTGCTAGATCTTGCAAATTAAAAGGTAGAGCCCAGTTTAAGTCAGAATTGTTGTCATTTCTCTAAATGTGACCGTTAAAAAGAGTTCAGTAGATACGGAGTTTGTTTTACAGCTAATCTGCATTTCCTCTTTCAGGTTTTAGTGCGTTTTCTTGATTTTCTACATCATAGCTGCAAGTGCTTCAGTGTTCATTATTTCATAGGAGAGATCCACAGTATTGTTGTAAATCACAAAATTAAAAACATAAAATACGAAAATATACATATTTCAACTCTGCTGCACTGCATTTCACTCATCAAGACAGCGCTAAGAGTTAAAGTGTTAGAAAGCATTAGTGCACACTATTCAAGTAATTTCAGGTATGATGAGACAACTACATGTAGCTCCTTACAGGATTACAAACTGTTTACAAAATGAGAAGTACAAATCATTTCTACACATCCATCACAAAGGGAATGGCACGAGTGGGAGAGTGTGAAGTTCAGGTTATAATATAGCATTAACTCAGAAGCTGACCAGATAACTCCTTGGCAGGGACATCTGCGTCTAAATGAACCACAGTCATTTCGTGGTCATTTATAGTGCAGCCAAGGGCATGATCTTAGAAATGAAACTGGTTACTAGCTCTGAAATCCAGCATCAGAATTCTTGTCCTTCGTACTAACAGACTATAGGAGTCTTTGTGCGAGTACAGCGGTAGCGTTTTTTGTAAGGTAATCAGTTACAAGTTAAATGTGCTTTATTTTTCTTTTATACAAACTCATTCATATCCACTAGATTTAGTCTGAAAAGGAAATGTCACAGATCTTGTTCTATCCGCTCTGGACTTTAGGTAAACAACACCTAATAGGCCTGTTAGATATAATATGGTCATTTCCTTGATTTGATGGAGACTCTTTTTTTTTTTTGGAGAAAAGTGTTTATCACATGTTCTTCTATAGGAACATTACAGGACACATCATATACACCACCAGTCAAAAGTTTAGCCACACTCACTCATAGAACAGGTTTTTTTTTTCACCATTACTACTACTGCTACTACTACTACTACTACTACTACTACTAATAATAATAATAATAATAATAATAATAACAATTTGTAAAAATGAATTTCTCTAGAATTACAGAATATTAGTATTCTGCCAAATGGAGCTATTTAGAACCCGCCCTCCTCACAACTGATTCTCAGACATTCCACCAACTTCTCTACATAGGGATAAAATAAAGATTACATAGCTCTGCTACATAATAATATATAGTTTCAAATGTATTTTTTTTTATTTTGTACAGAAACACATTGGTATTGGTCTTAGAAACATTTAGGCATGAACCTTCAGAATGACTAGTAGCAATTTGCAAGATGATGTAATTCATACTCCAGACAATAGGGGGCAACATATCACCAGTAAGTTGTGGCGTCCACCCCATCATAAGACTTAACACTATTAACAGCTGTTTACCTGCCAGTCCTAGAAGAGATGTTGCGAGTCCTTTAACATGATTAACAACCGGTTAGAATATGCTGTCGGGCAGCAGTGCTGCTTCTTCATCCTTTCATATTAGGCTGATTTACGATCACCTCTTTAGGTGCAAAGTGGTACTAAAAATCTTTCATATTGCTCCTTTAAGAAAAACGGAAAACATGCAACCAAATGCATCCAAACTTTTGGCTGATGGTATTTGTGTACTTGTACTTGACGGTACTTGTTTTAAGACTATTTATATTAATTATTTATCTTATTATTTATCTCATTTTTTCATATTTAGATTATTGGTTATAGTGATATATAGTTTTATATATCGTTTTTGGACACAGGGGCCAATATGTAATTGCTGCAGACAAGAACAGGTCAAAATCATAATATAAAATTGTAAAATATTCTAAAACATTATCATCATTAAACACTAAATGTAGTCTTTTGGCATACATAAACAACTCTCCTCAAGTTTGTAAATATTCACTAGGTAAGTGAAAGTCATATTCATGGATTTTAGAGTGACTGAGCTCTCTCAGTACTCATATCTCAAGTCAGTTTGACTGCTTCTGCTTCTAAAGGCATTAGATACATAAAGAATGCAAATGAAGTCAAATGAAGGCAGACAGAAGCCTTTTGCCCAGAATATGGTCAGGCATAAGACAATTGTTTGGAGATGAATATCAGGCTGAAGATATCTCATCAACCTGCACAACACGCTAAAATAAACCCACATACCAATGCATGAATGAGTGAGTATGGCGCACACTACAACACACCACAAATGCTTTATCAGACTGTGGGAAACAAGGCCTACATTCACAATCGCACGAGCAGACCATCACATCACAAAGACCCTGACAGGACACTGCACACTTAATGGCTTGTGCTGAGGTCTATAGTTCAAAAACACTGTAGGGCTCAAACTCCTACAAGTGTGAAATTAAGATAAAGAAAAGACCATTCAGTGTATTTTGGCTGATTAAAAATACAATATAAATGTTGGCAACTACAGTCAGAAACTGTCCAGCAGGTTTCAGTTCTTCTTCAACATTCTCCTGATTACTCTGAACATCACCTCACTAAACACTGCAACCCCAGTTTAGAACTATAACCAACACTGTGAACAGTAAATCTCAGAACCTTCAAGGAATAGTCCAGGGTTTTTCAGGCTGATTTCCATCTGCCACATATGTAGCACTTGGTCAGTTACTACAGACAATAATTCCAGCACGGTTCCCTGTACTTAACAAAGAACAGGAAACAGACTGACTCAAAACACTCTTGCAATAGAAACTGGGAAGCTGCTGAATTCTGGATATATGTTTAAACGTTTCATCCATTTTATGTTAACTGGAGTAATACAGCAAATAATAAAAAGTTCTGTTACATATACTTCCCTATGGTTTTTGGGTTTACCTGGCAATCAGGCAGTGAAACCCTGCCCACAGCACTAACACATTATCACCAGTCTTCCCCCTTAAAAGCTAGTTCCATCTCCAATCCAGTCCTGCAAGAAATCGAGCTTAAAATACCATACGCTTGGTGAGTATGTTGCGCCTGTTGCTAATTGCTGATGGTAAATTAAAGGCATATTCCCACCTGCTTGCTAGCTCTCCCCATCACATGACTGAAAGGGTGTGAATGGATCTAAACAGCTAAAGATGAAAGTTACATTTATTTCCAACGATTTGTGCAGGATCTTCCTTTGACCTCAGAAAGAACAACAATGTATTCCATTAAAAAATTAAACAAAAACACACCTGTATCATTATGTTTGTTTACAGCAAACAGGATTTGGGCAGTAGAATGCTAGCATCAGAGCTACTGAGCGCAGAGTCGTTGGTGAGCTGATCAGCTCATAGGCAAAGTGAAAGAGTTTGTGCTCATTTCTACGTAGCTATGTAACCCATGCTTTATGAAATCGCTCGGGAGCGTCCTTCAGTGCTCGACAAACCCAGAACACATTGAGCGGGAAGCTCTTTTGGTCTCATGGGCATGTGTGGCATGGCCAGGGATTGCAATCTCCTGAGGATGAGACAGTTGCACTATTGGGGAGCTCAGCAGTATTGTTTCAAAAGAAAATATGTTCAATCTATCATTGCTGCTCGACACTCAAGGTTTCAGTATCGCTATTGGAAAAGAAAAAGTAATATCACAACATCTAATTACACGTTTGAGACGACAAGTGCGGCAGATAGAGATAAGGTTGAAAAATAAGCAGAGGCCACTACTAGATCAACCGACCCGAGGTATTGATACATGGATGCAGACATGGCACACCTTTGGATTCTCTTTGAGAAGGCACACAGCTAGGTGGACTTCTCCGTTTTATCCCAGCCAGCTCAAACGTAATGCTATAGTTACTAAACGCTAAGACGTAAGATGCACACGAGATGCTTCCCACATGGAGGTCCATGTGTTCTAATGAGAAGCGTCAATTATGAAACAAACTGACAACTGCTTTTCCAATCACAAAACAGATGAGCTAGTGCAAACATTCATATGAGGAGGCACTTACAACTAACAATGGGTTCCAAGGATGTTTAAAGACAGAGAACAATCATTCCACATGCATGGCCGTCACAGTGCCGCAAAACCATTGCCATCGACTCTACTGAACAGTGAAACTGAGCAGCATCGATAGCACCCATCTACCAAAGGATATTTGGACTCTCCGGCATTTCATAGATATTAAGCTAGACATTTGCTGCAGTAGTTTGGACACAAAGTAACTGCACGATCTATAGCAGCGTATAAAAGGCTAACGGAACCTAATGTCCAGTAGTAAAGAAAGACAACCAGGCAAATACAGTCCAAACAAAAAGGGCTTTGGGGACAAAAATGCCTCCTTATTAACAGCTCTGTTTAACTTGGTTTATAGTTTTTAACTTAGTTTGTAAATCTTTATATTTGTCCTCATTGAGGATTTTAATTCTTTAACCGCCATATTTTTTTTGCTTCTTTACAAACTAAAAACACACTACAGCACGTTAACCTGATTCTCTGAAGGAAGTCTGGGGTGACCCCTTTCACAGTGCTCTCAGGTGTGAGAGTCTATAGTCATTTTGCCATTTTTAAGTCATTTGAACTGAGTAATCATATAAGCTCTCAGTCCTTTTACACTTCATGGAACTTTAAACAGTCCCATTATTACAAATAACATATATTTTGAGACACTCCACTCTCGCACTGAGATTAGTGCTCACCATTACTGCAAGCGGGCCTGCCACGCTATCAGAATACATGCCAAATTATTCCTCGCATACTAGAGAGGTGTGAAAATGGGCTCTAAAGAGTTATAGTACATGGAAATTAGCCTTTTTGGCATCATATTAATCATCCTGCTTGGTTTGTGGGGCTTTTGGTGAGAATGTAGTTTCACACAGAGAGTTGAAAGACAATCACAAAGCTGTCTCCTGCTCCATTTTGGTGTGCTTGCAGGAGGGTCGGGTGGTTCCATCTTCTTCCTGATTCTTTTCTTCATCTTGAACATGGGTGACACCGTTGCTTTCTTTCTTCGCCATCTGGTAAGGCTGCGCACCCATAGCTTTGGACTGTAGTACAGCATTCACAAGGTTACAAATCAGTCATATGGATTTAGACAGTATTCATCTAGTTAGGTTGGGAAAAAAGTTGGGGAAAAAAAAGCAACCTGTAGGGCCCTGACAACCGGTTTGAGAATCACTGACGGACATCATGGTTATTCTACTTCCAGTCCTAGACTTCATAATCACTGGAATTAAATGTATGTTATAAAATATATACAAACACAAACAACAGCTTTGAGTTTCATTTACCACAGATTTTCCACCCTCTGTTTATCTGCATGTTGTTATAAGGTAAGGCTTTGTGGCCTTTCGTCTACCTTTTGTCCTCTCAGGACTCTTTAGTGTGGTGGCATTTACAGGGGGGTTAACAGGTGATGACAAAGGGCCAGTGACCTCACCCCTGATTAAAAGGGTCACATAATCATAGCTCATAGGTTCCCAACCCTCGTCCAGTACCCCCCTATACCCAGCACATTTGAGTGTTTTCCCTGCTCCCAACTGTCATAAAGGGCTTGCTAATGAGCTGATTTGTTGGGTCAGGTATGTTGGGGCAGTGGAAACACAAAGAATGCTGGGTAGGGGATACTCCAGAACCATGGTTGGGAACCACTGTCGTAGTTGATGGATTTTTGGGAATTTGCTTAAAACTTGCTAAACGTTTGCATGTATTCCCCATTGACTACCAGTTATTACAAAGTGCAGGACTGGATTCATTCTGAGGTGAATACCACTGGACCAGAGCAGGGGTCACGCGTCTAATCTACAGAAGTCCATTGTGGCTGCAGATTTTAATACCAGTCCAGCAGAATCACACTTGGTTCCACTTGCTTGATCCATTTTTGACTGGGATCAGCTGATTAGTTATATGACGTATGCTCTTGCTTGACTGGAAGGACCAGCTGGCCCTTTTGCATAAGACCGGTCCCCCAGGTCTAGAGACTAGGTTGCAATCCAACATAGGCTATAAACACTCTTTACCCCGCAAGTGTTCAGGTTATGCTAAAAATAAATTAACTGAATACAAAACACTAAAAACCACTTAACCTGCAAGAACCCTCTAACAAAGTGGTTCCTAATCCTGGAACTGCAGTGCTGCTGCCTTGCATAGCTCAGAGTTTCCTCATTGTAACACATCAATCTCAAAGCAGAGAAGAATTGTCAATCAGCTGATTAGCTGAATCAGGGTCTGTCTTCATAAAACCTCTGAGTGTCTGAAGGTGAACTTTAATTATTTAATTACCTGCTAACTTCCAATTCAAAATCTTATCTTAAAAGAAATCAGTGGCAGGAGAAATGAAAACCACTATCATAGAGTAGAGGTTGAAATTCTTTTTAAGGTATGAGATTTGTCACTATACCATCATACCAGCAAATGTTGATTGTCTTATTAGGACTGACTCCACTTCGACCGTATGCTACATTACAGCATGACAAGAGAAATTTTGCCTATTTATCCTTTTTTAAATAATACCTTCACATTTGGTTTATATGTCATATTTTAATACTACTGGACAAGTACACTGTTAATCCAGATTTTTGACGCTTTTGGTATATATCGCTTTAAACTGTTTCTGTATATATTTTTTTAGATGCTTAGGTAAACCAGTTTTTTTGTAGATTAACAGTGGTGTACTATTGTGGGTTGTTACCTCACTTCTAATGTAATCCATATTTAACAACTATAAATCTAATTTCCCAAATCGGTCTATTTAATCTATTACTGAAGTTATAATGAAAATGCAGCATTAGAGAAATACAGCAAACTATGCAGGGCATGGTTTCTCCAGGACCAGGATTAAGAATGACTACTCTAAACCACCAAGATAAATTCTGGAGCTGCCTAGAGAAAGAAATGTAACTGATGGTGGCTATTAGTGTTTTCTTTACCTTGTCCTCCAGAGGGGTAACACAGCAGAGTTTCTCTCTGTAGCGTTCTGGTAGAAAGAAGAGCAACGTGCCCAGCACAGGGAAAACAGTACCTGGAGTGAGGTCCTTCTCTTTCCTAGGTCCTGAGCACAAGCCAAGAACAATAATTACTTTTACATGGAAAAAAGTAAATAAAAATAAATAAATAAAGAGCTGGTCCTGTGACCTTAATATGTAGACTCCATGTTGTGCTTTACTGCTGGAGGACAAACTAAACCCTCACATTAAACCATCATATTTTAAGAGCATGTACATACCACTCAGAAAACTGACCAGCAGCCCCACCACTACCACTGTGGCTGAGTTGTGAGCACAGTACCACATATATGACAAAGAATAGAGGGCTTGCACTCCAGTAGGCCTGTAGAGACACAGCACAGAGATATTTTAAAATAGGTAAATAAGTATCTTCATAATGTTTCAACTGACAAATGTTTTTAGTAAATATGCTGCAGTTCTTAATAATAGCCATAGTAGTTCCTCCTATCAAGAAGATAAATCAAAATTCAATTCAAGATGTTCAAGGTATCCAAGATGTTCAATTGGTTCAGTTTCCAACTAACTGACAATACTTCAAATATTATCTACATAAAAACCTTTGATAAACAGCGCTACTGTGTTGTCACTCTGACCTAAAGAGATGCTCCAAGTATACCTGGGTTTGGGCGTAATGGAAGTGATTAGTGTTGTCATGACAGCAGTTGTTGTGTTGCTCATGTCAGGAAAAGCAGTGACGTCGGGCACAGGTGTGTCAGCTGCTTGCATTTGACCAATAAAATTGCCGAGACCGACCCAGAAAGCCATGACGAGCCCTACCACTAAACCAACCAAGGCCCCCTGAAAATAAATAACACACAGTGTTCTGTGGTAATCTTCACTTTTAGCCATGATTCAAATGTTACACAAGAACGTGTGCTACCACATTTTATATAATACATTTAGCCCTTTACGACAACAGTTTCAGTGTCAAACAATGCAGGAGCTCACTTACAATGGAGTTAGCCCAGGGGAAGAACATGCCCAGACAGAAGAGGCCGAGAAGAGGGCCACCAACAATTCCAAAAATACTGAGTGCTGCCTGAGGGGTTAAGTAAAAGTAAGAACAAGTGGGAATGAGAATAAGGGTATGTGTTGTCTTTACATGAAACAGAGAGAACTAGTTTTCTATTAATTGAAAGGGTTTTATAGTCAACTCAATTATTGGCATCCTTCATTAAAAATGATCAGGCTGAAACAAATGAGTAAGTGGCATATTTTTGCTTTTCAACATTTTTTTTGGAACCAAACAATGAAGGTGTTTATTTATTAACAGCTATTTTTCTCAAACATAGGTTTAAAAAATATTGGCACCGCTATTATTTGGTCCAGGTTGCCGCTGATGAGAATAACAGCAAAGAGTAGCTTTTTGTAATGCTTAACAAGGTTGGAGAACACTTCTTAAGGGGTCTTAAACATTCATCCATGCAACACTTCCAAGTCCTTTATATTATTGGGCGTTTGCTTGTGGACTGCCTTCTTCATTACACACTGTAGGCTTTCAAATATCTTTCTGAAAGGTCCACCTCGAGCCAGGTTTCAGCGTCTGGCAGCGACAGACATGAAATATCCTGGTATTCAATAGAATTCATTATACCCTTGATTTTCACAGGACCGCGGCAGCAAAACAGCATTACAGCATCAATGACTCACCACTATATTCCAACTGCAATGTTGAGGCACTGAATTGCATGGATTGCTCTTTGGAGCGGCTACTTTTGTGAAATGTTTAAAACAGCTTCTTGTCGCGAAGGTGGCATGTGACAATGAACTCTGAAAACCTGAAGGTTCAGCTAAACTGTGCGATTCTGAAACTGTAATCTCTTAGTTCCACTTTGCATTTGTACTCTCCACTGCCTGTAGTAGTAGTCTGCTCACATGTAGTTCTAGCAATCTTTTAACTGTTTTATGCTTGTCAGACATTTTTTAATTGCCCTTTTAATTTTCATTTGTTGATTAAAAAAAATAATAATAATCATTTGTATTTGCCAGCTCTTAGGTTTTATCTCTGGTTGATGGATGACAAAAGAACTTTACATGTGTGTAACCTCCTATGTGTACCCCAGGGAAACAGGAATTGCTCATAGACAGCCATGCTCCCAGATACTAGACGATGCAATCAATTAGAAGGTTCCTTCTCTTACATTATTTACTTTTCAATATCAAAGCTTCACTAAAATTATTCAAATGTATTGATTAACTGTGGGACAGCCCTTACCTGCAGTACAGAGCCCATCAGAGAAGCGATGTAAGCCATACCGAGACACACCAGCCCGTAGCCAAGAGCTACATAATAAACATATATATGTATAAATAAATTGCAATGGGTGAGGAAGTAGAAATGAATAAGCAAACAACATATTTTCTGCAAGAATGTGTATGAAACATTGTTCTGTGCCCCCAGACAAGCAGGAATGGACATGCCGCTCACCGAGGCCTTTGGACAGGAGGGTGGCTCGAGCCTCAGTCATGCCAGGAAAATAGGGTTTGATCAGGTCCTCCATGGTAACCGTTGCCAGAGAGTTGAAGGCAGATGAGATTGTGCTTTAATTACAATGAAGAGAAAGCAAAGATATCAGTGCAGCACGGAACTAAATGTGCACCCATAGCTTATCCAATTTTTGGTCCTTTACTGTGGTTGCCTTCAGTGGTTACCTGAGTGCTCCACTGAACAGGCAGGCGACAAACAGACCAGATAAACCAGGCAGGTCTCTAAACACGTCCATCACAAAGTATAACACCATCTACAGTGACAAGGTTAGAAAATGGACGTCAGCTTCCAGTGCCCTTTGACTTTCTGGGCAGTGAAGAATCTGTGAGAATACTACAGGGAGTAGAGACATTCTGGAAATTCAGAGTATGTGCAAGATAACACTGACCAAAAAAGGGCCACAGTTAAAACAGAGAGCGTAGACCTATACCTGGTCGTTGGTCTTGACGTAGCCTTTGTCCAGAGGGCTGTCTTCCCCGTAACGGGCGTACATGACCAGACCCATCAGGCAGCCCAGAGCCAGAACTACCTGTTGGCATGGAAACACCACATAGCAGGACCTACCATGAAGAAAAATGAAACAAGTGTTCAAACAGGATTTACTGTGAAATGTGCTTTTATATACACACAAACTGCATTACTGTTGCTAAAGGATTGATCCAACAGTGTGGCACCGCATGCTTAAGGTATTAGATTCAGTGGCTTCTATTTATCAATACGGAAAAAAAGCCCACAGATTTGACCACCTTTAACAAAGTATGAAGTTTTCTGCGACTGATTTTTAAAACTGGTCATGGAATCAGTAAGATATTTGAGCATAAAAGGAATCAGCTTTAGTGCATGAAATTAAGTGCCAGCCTACAGCACCTCATTTACATATTATTTACATGAAGTACATCCCATAATTCATGTAGATGTTTCTGTGGCAATCAACGTTTGTGCAGGGTTCAAACACAGGTGGAGTTTTAGGCACTGTTCCAGCTGCTGACTAAACTACACTACACCGCTGACTACACTTTTTACATTACATTTACAGTTTTAAGAATTTCACTTGCTCTTAGAACTATTCTTAAGAGCTAATAAATAATAATACAATTCTTAAGAAGATTAACATAAGAATAAGAAAAACACCCACTTCAGAAGATTTTCTTTCTTTGATAAATCAGATCCATTGATGCAAGTTCAATAAACTTGAATAGTAAATATAACTGCAATTTTCCTCAATCTATAATAAGAGTAAGGACTGACACACATGGGACTATGCAGTGAAAAGTACTCCCTCTTTGTCCTGATGCAGTTTAAAACACTCCTGGCGAAACACCTGGGATGCTTTTCCAACAGGACAAAAGAGGTTGCATATATGCCCCTGATTTGCTGGCTGTTTGCTAGGGAGGGGGCATTTAAAAATATATTTCTCTATATGCAAACATTTTGTTTTGGAAATACATGTACACGATCACTGTTTATACACTCACATTCCAAAGTTTGCAACCACTTGCCATTTGAAACAGTGTCATTGGACAGACTACACATCATAACATGTAGAATATTATTCAACAAAAGTTAGTTTTAGATGTTTGACACAAATTTAAGTAATTATCCAAATAAGACTTGTATCCCCTTTCACTTTAGAACTATGAAGAGTTCTCCGGATGTTAACTGTATTACAGCTTAATTCTCAAAGATATAATTTTAGAATCTTCCACAGCTCTTGTTTTTTCAATTAATTTTCAATTTTAGCTTATAGTGTTATTATTTAATTATTAAATTAAATAATTTAAAAGGGCAATTATTTAAAATTTACACTGTAATTATTTACAGGTTGTTGGAGTTGCACAGGGATAGCTTACAGAGCACTCAAAGACTGGGGTAGATATTATGAATTGTGCTTAAAACAATTGCCCAGGGAAATTACCCCACAAGAACAGAACAGTTTGATTTCTGATCGACTTTATACATAAATCAATAAAGCCTGGTCAAACTTTTGCTACTACATACATATCTGTATATACATATTTCACATTCTTTATATGTAACCAAACTGGTGGTAACCCTGGTGGTAATTACTAACATGATGGCTTCTTTCTCTGTGCGGGAGCTGAGGTATCTCTGGACCTGAGCCTGGTTCACTCCATACAGAGCCAACATGAGGAAGACTCCCCCTACAGCCAGGGTCCAGAACGTGTGTCTCTCCAGGGGGTCAGGGTTCAGGCTGCAGAGTTAAACACAAAGAAAAGCTTTAATGAATACAGAACAGCAATGGGACACAGAGATAGCTCTATACAGCAGAGGTCATGAACTGTAGACCTGGACAGCTGGAGTTCAGTGTAGTTTGAGGACCTCCCCTTAACAAGGGGCTTCCAATCCCAGTCTTGGTGACCCCTTGCACTACACTTAGTTGTGGTTTGTGCCCTCTACACACCCGATTCAGTCACTGAGATACTTGTAAATTAGATAACAAGTTGAGTCAGGTGGGCTTAATGGAAAAAAAACACACAAAACTTAAAAAAGTAAAGTGTGCATTGGGTTGGGTTGCATTACTGGGATTGGGAACCTCTGCTCTAAACACAGTAATTAACTGACAAGACTGTTAAATCAGGTCTGGCAAGGTTGGGAAAATCACTAAACTGTGCTAAGGCCCTTGCCATCTTGTGGCAGAAATGATGTGCAATGGACAGACTGTGGCAACAGACATGAGACAAAGACGGTGAACCAAAGGCGCAGGCAAGGAGGAATACTTACTTTCTAAAATACAATGAAAACAAGTGTCCTACTGCGTTTTGATGCACCGAAATGCACCGAAGTGCTGATTTAAATATGATGATACGTAGAATATTATTCAACAAAAGTTAGTTTTAGATGTTTGACACAAATTAAAGTAATTATCTAAACAAGTTCTATATCCCCTTTCACTAAAGAACTACGAACAATTCTCTGTATTATAGCTTAAGTCTCAAAGATATCATTTTACAGTCTTCTACAGCTCTTGTTTGTCAATTTTCATTTTTAGCTTATAGTGTTATTATTTAATTATTAAATCTAATTATTTAAAAGTGCAATTATTTAAAATCATGTTATCAAGGAGTATCAAACCTGTAATGGATATGTTCTTGAGTGTCATATCCTCTGTTGATGTGAATGGAGGTTGTAAATCTAATCTAATCTAGTGTCCTTGATAGAAACAGTAAAATAATTCCATGTGGATGACTTTTTCCCTCCTGTTGATCTGCTGTTCCTTCTGTTTTCATTTTCATTCCCATTCAAATGATTTGGTATGTGATTTTATTAATTTTACTGTTGCCCTATTTGTTGTTTTGGACAATTAAAAAAATGTGTAAGTGGCTGAAATTACGCTGCATCCATACTACAAGTCTCCAATCTAACCGGCCACTTTAATTCCTTTTGTGGTTGTGGAACCTTTATTCCTTTGCAAATTAGTTGAAAATGACCCTCATGGACCATGGGAGAGCAACAGTCTCGGCAGAACACCTCTGCTATACTAGAAACTCCATTTTTTTATTTTAAACACCAACATCTAACAGCATTATAACACTTCATGGTAGTCAAGAGAGACGTAAGGTCTAAGAGAAAGACAGTCTGCTTTGATGGGGTTACTACTCACTCCAGGCCAGAGATCCGGCTGCCATTCTGTGCCTTCTTCCACACCTCGCCTATACCCCCTGCCTGCTGGGCACCCACCACAATTACCGCCAGCTGCCCAGCAAACATCACAATAGTCTGGAACACGTCTGTCCAGATCACAGCTTTCAGGCCACCCTGGAACAAGATATAAACATGTGGTCATGTTACAGGAGGTCATCTGAGCCAGAGAAGAAACTGAGCAAATGTTTATGGAAACATTAATAACAAACATAACTCATACGCCGTCATCATTAATAGGAAACACATGCTCTAGTTTTGATAACTGTGTTATGTATTGTGAAACACGCAGAAGGAACAATCTTACCAGTGTTGTGTAAAGAGTGCACACGAGTCCAATTGCCAGAACCCCACCCCAGAGGTCAAAACCAGTTACTGCAATACACATGAAATAAGAAACCCTGGTTAAAACATTCACTGGTATCAGACTATTGCCTTTATTCTTGCACCTTATTGCACAACAGAGTTACATACTGGCTTCAAACAGCCACTGATATACACACTGTTAGTTGTCATAAAAAAGTAGTAGGGAGCAATTAGCACCATTCTAATCAACCATCCTGGAGACTCAGAAGCCCCTGGCGGCTTTAATAACCTGGATCAGGTGTGTTAGGTTAGGGTTGGAGCTAAACTCTGCAGGGCAGTAGATCTCCAGAACCAGGATTGGCACCCCTGCTCTATTTTGAGATTATTTTTTTGTTTAAAGTGCAGGAAAACTCCCTACTGAGGATAAACCAGATGATGTAAGTAAAACCTTTAAATAACTACAAGGGGTTTTGGGTGGGTTCCTGGGGCCCTCATTCATTTTCATTTTTGGAGAACGCAGAGGGAAAGCACATATCTAGCATTGCTGCTAGGAAGCCATATATCTGTAACACTTTACATTAAGTGTTGGCCTAACTACCATGAAGTAACGCATTAGCTAACATGAAGTAATACTCTAACAATGCATAACTAATCTTATGTAAACATAACTACATGCTTACATGTTACGTAATCATGTAACAACTACATGTTTATATATCAAGTAAATATGTAACAGTTGTTACATGTTTGTTTAACTTTAATTAGCCACTGTTAATGTATTGCTTCATGGTAAGTAATGCATTAGCCTTTTAACTGTAGTAGCGGTCGTCAAATCACCACTACAACAGCGAGAATGCAGTAGTCAAAGAGAACCGACTTGTCAGACAACAAGCTAAAAACTAAAGCTCAAGCAAGATAGCTACCTATCTATTTAAAGAGCTAAATTTAAAGACTTCATCTTAGTTTGGTTCCTTTTCTCAGGCTTTTATTTTGTAGTGAATAAGGAAGGTGTTTTCTTAATGATTGTGTTGTGTATTTGACTAATAAATGCTGGGTATTGCAGTGCAAACATAGAAATGATTATCAGATCATGATTTCTGATAAGGTTAAGGGATGTAATGCTGTGCTACCAACTAGCCTAATTTACCTGCATTCAGTGCCAGGGCAGGGGCATAAAGAACCACTCCCATGTAGATTACCTACAATGACAGAAATTCAACACAAAACACAGAAACATTCAGAAGCAGTTACTCTCAAGAAAAAGAACAGAGTTAAAGATTAAATAAACACAGACAGAGTTACATTCATGCTGTGTCATGCTGATACCTTTATACAATAACAGACCTACAGCACTGACCCAAATATTGCCCTTTCCAGGGTGGACTACAGAGATAAAAAGATACATTTTCACGTTTGTTCACAAGGTTTGAACAGCCCCAAACAAATCTGAGAAAAGGAAAATACATCTTGAGAACCTGAGCTGCCAAAACAATCAATGTTTATGCAGCTCTTAAAGGCTGAGATAACAAAAGCATTCATACATCCTGCCTCCAGAGGCTCACGCAGTCCAAACTAGACTCACCATCTGAAAGATGAAGGTCACAGTGCCACATATTCGCACGGCTTTATTGAAGCGAAGCTCCAGATACTGAGTAGGCATAGAATAGCAAAAAAAGACAAGATCAGACTTTGGTGGTTACCTGACAAGGGAAATCTTAAACTTTTACCTACACAGTTACTTTCATTCAGAATAATCAAACTTTTTTTTAATATAGTGATTTAAAAACAGCATCAATGTTTAGAAAACTGTATCCATAATCTAAAATGCACTGTGAATAAATGTAGCATGCTTGTCTTTTCAGCATCGTCTACATTCTCTTTCACAGAAGCCGACGGTGTGGAATTATATTTTATACGTATACAGTGACACTTAAATTACTTTTGGCCATTTTGTCCCCTACATCATAAATAAAAGCTTTGCTCTATCTACCTTCTTGGTTAGATAGCCACCATCCCTAACTGTTTTTGTCATGCCCTTGCTGTTTTCTTGGAAACCCAAAATGTGATTTGAAAGGTTGTTTCATAAGTGTATTAGCTCAAGTGAAATTTGTTAGCATAAATGTTGACTTCAGGAGAAGAACTTGTCCAAAAATTATAGCAACCTAATGCAATTTCCTTAGCAGGCTTCACAACTCCACAACTAGCAACCACAAGCAAGGGTAATGCACCACAACCCGAGAAACAAGTCAAAGTAATTATTCAGTTTTCATCTCAGTTTGCTGAGGTAGTTCATTAGCTCACTGAGGTAAATGCAGTACAAGTTAAGTGTGTTCTAACTGAAAACACACCAACACAGTACTCCAATGCAATATATGCCTCTTTGTAACATGTTAGTTACCTGGTAGGTGCTGGAAAGGCGCAGACGATAGAAAACAGGAATGAAGACGTGTGCAGGGATGAGCAAGCCCAGAAAATAGGAACAGCCCAGGAACCAGTACTGTGTGCCGTATGTGTAGATTTCGGAGGGCACACCCAGGATGGCTACAGCTGACTGGAAGGTGGCCAGCAGGGAGAGAGACACAGGGAGGCAGCTCATGCTGCGGTCGGCCAGCAGGAACTCCTGTGTGGTCCTCTGGCGGCCCCCGGAGAATGCATAGAACAGGCCGATGCCAGCTGAGGCCACAAGCAACAAGGCGAAGATCACATAGTCCACAGTGGTAAAGTGTATCTGAACTATGTCCCCCATGATGCTGTGTGGTTAGGATAGGGACGGGGACAAATTGCTTAGTGCGGTGCCAGTGAATGGTTGTCCATGGAGTCCTCACAAATCCCTCTGAGAAGCATTAAACATCACACTATGGTAAATGATTCACCTCAGAAGAAAACAAAGCAAGTGGCAAAGTAACAAAATGACTTCAACCTGGTTTATGAGATTCAATGATATTAGCTTGGAATCTGACACTGTCAATGCCTGTTGGGACTGCTTGTGGATAGTGTATTGACATTTATCACAATAACTGCTTATGGCCCACTTTAGCCAAGATTAATAACCAACCATGCAGACAATTGCAATGTTACAAAAGTCTAAATGACCCTGTCATTTCTGACCATTATATTCAAATAAGATCTTTAAGGTCAAAGATCTTACTTAGGCGGAGTGAAAAATAGGCTCAGTAAAGTTCTACTTTACAGTATAATTTCTGGCCCTCATACAGTCTCAACCTATCCTGGGCATAGACAATTACAATATTTCTGTGTACAAAGGTCAACTAGACTTACACTAAGAAATGGTTAGTTCAGCCTGAAAATACATGTGCTAGCTAACAATGTACCTTTTTATTCTTAGCAGAAAACAAGTTCAGTGTAACATATAGGTATAACCTGCTAAGAGCTGTTTTAACAAAACAAAAAATCATGATCATCTTTTAAAACACATTCAAAACATACAGTGGGGAAAATAAGTATTTGATACACTGCCGATTTTGCAAGTTTTCCCACCTACAAAGAATGGAGAGGTCTGTAATTTTTATCGTAGGTACACTTCAACTGTGAGAGACAGAATCTAAGAAAAAAATCCAAAAGATCACATTGTATGTTTTTAAAATAATTAATTTGCATTTTATTGCATGAAATAAGTATTTGATACAATAGAAAAACAGAATTTAATATTTGGTACAGAAACCTTTGTTTGCAATTACAGAGGTCAGATGTTTCCTGTAGTTCTTGACCAAGTTTGCACACACTGCAGCAGGGATTTTGGCCCACTCCTCCATACAGATCTTCTCCAGATCTTTTAGGTTTCGGGGCTGTCGCTGGGCAACACTGAGTTTCAGCTCCCTCCAAAGATTTTCTATTGAGTTCAGGTCTGGAGACTGGCTAGGCCACTCCAGGACCTTGAAATGCTTCTTAGGAGCCACTCCTTAGTTGCCCTGGCTGTGTGTTTCGGGTCATTGTCATGCTGGAAGACCCAGCCACGACCCATCTTCAATGAAAATTATAGCAACCTAATGCAAAATTATAGCAACCTTGGCCAAAATCTTGCGATACATGACCCATCCATCCTCCCTTCAGTACGGTGCAGTCGTCCTGTCCCCTTTGCAGAAAAGCACCCCCAAAGTATGATGTTTACACCCCCATGCTTCATGGTTGGGACAGTGTTCTTGGCGTTGTACTCATCCTTCTTCTTCCTCCAAACACGGCAAGTGGAGTTGATACCAAAAAGCTCCATTTTGGTCTCATCTGACCACATGACTTTCTCCCATGCCTCCTCTGGATCATTCAGATGGTCATTGGCGAACTTCAAACGGGCCTGGACATGTGCTGGCGTGAGCAGGGGGACCTTGCGTGCCCTGCAGGATTTTAAACCATGATGGTGTAGTGTGTTACGAATGGTCCTCTTTGAGACTGTGGTCCCAGCTCTCTTCAGGTCATTGCCCAGGTCCTCCCGTGTAGTTCTGGGCTGATTCCTGACCTTTCACAGAATCATCCTTACCCCACGAGGCGAGATCTTGCATGGAGCCCCAAACCAAGGAAGATTGACAGTCATCTTGTGTTTCTTCCATTTTCTAATAATTTCACCAACAGTTGTTGCGTTCTCACCAAGCTGCTTGCCTATTGTCCTGTAGCCCATCCCAGCCTTGTGCAGGTCTACAATTTTGTCTCTGGTGTCCTTAGACAGCTCTTTGGTCTTGGCCATGGTGGAGAGGTTGGAGTGTGATTGATTGACTGTGTGGACAGATGTCTTTTATACAGGTAACGAGTTCAAACAGGCGCAATTAATACAGGTAATGAGTGCAGAATAGGAGGGCTTCTCAAAAAAAAACTAACAGGTGTGACAGCCAGAATTCTTGCTGGTTGGTAGGTGATCAAATACTTGTTTCATGCAATAAAATGCAAATTAATTATTTAAAAATCATACAATGTGATTTTCTGGATTTTTTTTTCCTAGATTCTGTCTCTCACAGTTGAAGTGTACCTATGATAAAATTACAGACCTCTCCATTCTTTGTAGGTGGGAAAAATCGGTAGTGTATCAAATACTTATTTTCCCCACTGTATCTGCACTACGAGTCAAATGAGTGAAACAGAGATAAAAAGACACAAAAGAAAGACACAACACAAGTGTAAAGGCAGTAGACACACAGCAGTACCTACCGTGTCCAGTGGTTGGATAGCTGATGTATTGCTCTGTGGCTGGAGCTGCGTGATCTGAAGGGATCTGCCTCCCTTTTTGGGCATTTAGTGAAGCAGGAACTGGGCGTTTCTGACAGAGGACAACCAACTGCTACAGCTGGAGGAGGCAGGACAACATGGAGAGGAACCTGTACAAAACATGTATTGCAGCAACATTTCAGTCCAAGAACCCACCAATCACGCCTTCTATTGTTTCCTATTATGGTGTTTTAGAAAGTCCTTCCACAAGAACTACTGCTTGCAAGGTATAAAAAGTAGTGCTAATTATGAATGAAGCTCAATGTGCTCAGTTTCTTACAAAAACACACCTTCTCTGAATGTCATTAGTTCAACTAAAACAATGTCACATTACTGACATTTTAATTTCTTTTTTGATTTCTTTAAGAGAAAGTGGCAATTATGAGACAAATAAGACAGCTGGATAGCAAATATCATGGTAAACATCATGTCAGCTGATCCCCTCTAGCTTTTATATACTATTTGACACATTAACAGTTTTGTGTTCACCATTCAAGCGGCATTAAATCACACAAAACATGTAACATCTTGAAACAACAAAAAGGGTGAGAGGCTGTAGTAAGAGTGATAGCATTTAGCTGCTAATTCAAAATAAACCCCACACAGTGTGCTGCATAGTTGACCTACAAAACACCATGATGCCATTCATAAACAACAGGCTACAGGCTCCACAGAGGAACAGGAATGCCTGCTGGTCTTGTGAGACATAATGCATTTTATTAAATTCCACCCCACGTGACTGGGTCCTCATGAAGAATCTAGGAGATCCTAAAGTAATGTCTTCAGTCTGAATCTAGACTTATAGCAGCTTACATCTACAGCCTTTCCACCGTAGGCCGTAACATTTGCTTTACTAATGTAGCTTCTCTTTAAAGCCTTTTAAACAGTTAAACATGAAGCTAGTGCTAACAGTATTAAACATAAGCGCTGCGGCCTGCATCAGGGTTCAGAGTTTGCCTGCCACATGAGCATGTGAATAAAACCAGATGTTATTCTAGATGTTACTAACCATTTACAGACTATCTGTGTTAAAACTTACAAGCAGTATAGTACTCTAGTTATCTATTACTTTATTCTGGCTTTTCTTTAAACTGCTCCTCCACTTGGCCGATAAGAGTCCAACGGAAACAACTCAGAAAAAAGTAAACTACAGTATGACAGCTGAAGCTCAGGCTGTGAGCTGAGGCAACTTTTATTTCGTCATAACAAGATGGCATTTTAGCAATGGATAATGTAGCTCTTTAATGAGTGAGATCAACAAACGAGAGCTGGCTCCTTCGACTCCAAAACAGCTCCTCATTCAGTAGCAGTGTCGGGTTATCTTGCTCCCAAAAGAAGTTGAGTAGCGACATCACTCAATTTTCAATAAACCATTATTGTACCATTCAACATTTTAAGTCATATGTTAAGGAATTTCATTGAATGAATTTTGAGAGGCAGGAATCAGAAGAAAAGGAGTCTGGCCAATCCACCAACCAGCCAACAAACAAAGACAGATATAAAGGTCAAAATTCAGAAGAACTAGTGAGGTTCACATGGGAACCCAGCTAAGAGTGAGACAAAAACTACCAGGAACAAAACCAGAGACAAACTAACACAACAAGCAGCAGGTTTGGAACCCGTAGCACACAGAAATAACAAACAAAAAAAAGAACAGATGCCCAGCCTGTGCATTTATCCCTCTGTACGGCCATTAGAAACATCTGTTATGATGAATGAGTTTTATTCAGTTGAAGAGAACATGATTTTATATTGACCTGCATGGAAAATATAAATACTTTATAGAAAACTTCCATTTTGCTTGAACTATCAATGAGCAATGAGAGGTTTTTTTGTAAATAATCAACAATATTAGTCGGACATGTAACCAATTATTAACTGGGAACTGCACTGATTTTTTTTCCCATATTGCATATTGCAATGACCGAGATGGAAACAAAGCCACAGAGAAACCTACTCACTCTGATTTACTTACAATGGTGATGAACCAGAAGTAACAATGCAAATCTAACCATTTTATTTATTATCCAAAATGACCAGTCAATCTACACCATCCAAGGTTTTATATGTAACGTTGAAAGTAAGGCAGCAATGAATCTGAAAAAATAAGCTTTCTTTGGGCAAACAACGCCTTGCATGTACTACACTATGAATGAGTTTTGAAAAGTGCATTTAAGGCCAAACTTCACCTTAAAACTATTGTAAAACAATGTATCTGAGAGCATATTCATAACCATTTCATGGAAAAGTGATGTGCATGTTAGACACATTCAGTGCTTTGGATGTTTGGTTCCCATCGCCAGCATTGTGAACATTTCTGACTTTCTCTAGAAGCTGCAGCATTTCCCATCAAACCCCTCTAAATGACTTTGTTTATATCTTAGTCATTTTATACCGACATGGTTAAACCTTTATCTTTATCTACAACTTACTGCAACGTATGGCCCTAAAAAGCCATCCCCAAGTATCAAAGTTCAAATGCAGTAAGTTTTATTAATTCTTAGCCATAAGCAAAACAATAACAGCAGGGTAGTAAACTTATAAAATGATAAAAACACTGATTTGATCTCAGCGGAACTTTATTTACAGCCTTTAATATGGAACTCACTTAAAAAATAAAAACACGTGATAAAAAAGTGATACACTTTTATAATCTTGGTTGTGCAGTTGTAAAGGTGATACCGCACTGGTTTATGACACTTATTACACTGTTGTAATCAGATTTATTTCTTTGCATCATCAAAATTATATAACGTTAGAAAGTGATGACTGAAGATTGCGCGGTTCCATTAAAAGGCCCAGAGTTGCACATTACCTAAATCAATTGTCTGCATGGTGGTCAAGATAAGTGTAAAACTGCCAGACAGCAAACAACTGCAGATAGCTGCAGTCCCTTAAATGTTCTTTCTGTGCAGAAGACAAAAGCTCTAAACACAAAAGAGCTCCATTACAGGTTCAAGCGCACACACATGCAGCTACATAGAAAGCCCAACCTTTTTATCTGTGGTCATGAGGTTGCCACTGATCAAACCAAGGAATCGAGCCACGGAATCGTGTCTGTTTGATTTTCCTAAGCCCCTGTGATCAAGCCCCGCAACAAACATAATCCGAGCCATTAAAGACAGCTTATGAGTCATCGACCTCGAGTAGCGATGTCCCACCATCTTAATGCACAATGTATTTCAGCAGAGCTAATCATACAGTAAATGTCTGCTGCTCCAGGGACTGTAAAATCATGGCACTGTCATCCATGATACAGGCCTGCGGGTCAGAACTGTTCTCAGACCAATATATTTACTTCACAGCTTCACTGCACCTTTCCTCTCATACAAGTAGTACATCAGTCTGTTGTGGGCTATTTAAAATCATGGGCATGTAGAAGTTTAGGTCTTTCTTGTGTGTGTGTGTGTGTGTGTGTGTGTGTGTGTGTGTACAAGGTACAGAATAGCTATTAGCTAGCTCACAGCATTCACAGCACCATACATTATGGAGATTTACTCTGTACAAATTTGTCATGTTTTTCATGTGGATCATTCGACCAAATTGGTTCAAAGCCAGAGATGAAAACACAATTTGGACTTTTATCTGACTTTAGACTAAAAGACTATTGTTTTGAGTGACCATATACTTTAATTATGTTCATTTTTATTAAAATAAATGATTGAATATTTAATTTTTCACTACCAATACAACAATAACCTCTATAAAACGTCACTTTTCAGCAGTGACAATTTAAGGTCATTTTGAGCATAACTCAAAAATGCTAGTCAGTATATAGCAAACTAGCAAACACAGTTTCTCATCAAAACATTAAGTTACGTCATTGCAGAAAATGCACGTGCATTAATTCTCTATATCTAAGATCTACATGCTTCATTGTTTTTTAAATAGGTTTTTGTTTTTGAGGTGGGGCTGCAGATTAAACCAACTTTGGGAGAATGATCCTTATTTACCTCTGCAAAAATACAACCATTTCTCCTAGATTTGACATGATATAATATTCCTCATGATATTAGCAGCTCAACCCCCAATTCTACCCAATTTATCCAGATATGTACATTTTAAATGTTATATTTTATACAGAATTGTTCTGGTCCATGCCAATGATTTTACTTTCTGCAAATTTATATCAAATAATTGTATTGTACATGATGAATATGATTTTTAAAATACTCTGCCAATCCTGTGGTTTGTGTACATTTATCCTCTGGATGTCTCCGGAAGCTTTGCTGAACTATGGGGTTGTTAAGATGTCATATAAACATTGACACATCCATGTTAATAACAAGCTAATTCTCCTAGGCACTGAAATGAAAAAAATAAACATTACCATGTTAATTCAGTGTGGAGCTCTGTTAGGTTATACATACAAAAATCCTCTCCTTAATGAAAAAAACTGATTCATTACTGATCTGAGATAATACAGTGACATTCAGAGATAAAATGGACATAGGACAACATGTTTTGGTTTTGGAACTATTTGTTTACCACAGAGTGTGATATTCAAAAATAAGATTTATTTTTCACTTTGAGAAATCCAGCTCAGATCCCGAGTTACTAATTTGGGCTTGACGCTAACCACATGTCCTAGGGGTACCGCTAGCCAGAATGTTTTGCACTTTTGGTTTCTGTCTATTTGCATTGTAATGCTAAAGGTGAAGTTTAGATGGAGTTTACAGTGTTTTGTAATCCTTTTTTCCATAATGATGTTTTGTATTAAGATTGATGGGTAAAGCTCATACTGCTGTCCAATGGCACTACTGTCTTGTTTTTTGCTCCATCATCAGGAGCTTACACGTTGGAATCCTGGCGGTGCAGTGACCCAAAAAAGGTGCTTATTATCAGCTAAATCAGTCGATGTTGACATCAATAATACAGCAGATCGCTGATGCACACCAATATGTTGAGGGGGGAGCTAATTTAAGTAACCAACATAATAATTCTGAATATAACGTGAAAGTCTATGTGATTGCTTAACTACTAAACTCAACTCATGTTATGTGGTCTCAATGCTAATTCAGGTGTATCAATCAGTAAAAAGCCAGCTGTCAAAGTGTCATTTTTTCACATGAGCCTTTTGGTTTGTAAGTGGAGGGAAGTACACTTTTTGCCCCCTCCTGGGGCTGCACGGTAGTGCACATGGCTAGGCTGCACATGTGCTTGTGTTTTTCTTTACTGGCTCCAGCTGGGATCCAAGCTCTCTTCCATTTCACATACCTGCAGATAATCCTGGACAATAAAGACCCATTGTTTTCCCAGTTAGTTTGCAAAGTCTCCATGTTAACCTGACTGCCGAGCCGTGTTTTGTATTGTTTGTGTTTTGACTGCTACTTTGACGCTCTCTGGTTTTTCGGATATGGATCTGTCTCTCATTTTGCATACTTGTGTTCCAAATCTTGGACTGCCCCACATAAAGCTGCTTCGCACTCACAACCGACTATGCCTCGTTTTGGCTTAAACTGTATTCTTTAAACTACATTCATGGAGTTCATGTAGTTACAACTGCATTATGCATACATTAATACAATCCCGGGTTTACTACATCCTGAAGTGCATTATTCAGTAACCACATGGACTACAGTGGAAACTTAAATCACAGAAGCAAATAAAGCTTTTGGACCGGTCAGATGATCTAGGCATCTGGCAGATAGTTTTCTGGTACTGGAACCACGTTTCAATAGCTACAGTCACTAAAAACACACCAAATGCTGGCCGTGTTCATTAGTAAATTCATCACTACCTGGAAGTGACTGCTGGTAAATGCAGCCAGCCCAGTTTCCTCACTGCGGCTTTAAATAGAAGGAGCAAGAATAAGAGGCCAACATTGTCTCTCTTATTAAGAGAGAAGTGGGAGCTCCTACGCAGCACTCCCCAAAGTTCTACACACCACGTAAAGCACAAAGTGGGATTCTGGGAATACCGTGAAGAGCGTCTCTGAAGACAAGTGTAGTTCTCATATACGGACTGTATGGCCTGGGGAGTGACAATGTTTACATATGACAGTAGAGTCCTTTATCTCAAAAAATAGCGAGGGAAATTCGGTTTTACATTATATAGGCCCTTTAAACTTTCCACCTCCCCCCGCCCCCATTAGGAAGTAAATCCAAGCTGACATGGTAAGGTGTGTATATATTCAGGAGGGCTTCTTTATTCTGCGGTGTGTACAGAGCTAGAACCGGGGAAAGCTCTCTCCCCTCACTTACTGCTAATTAATATCATCAGCGCTGCCGCTTTAAGCCAGACAGTTTCCTCCGCCTCCTCAGCTGCCGTGACTGGTGGAGCAGGTCAGCCGAGCTCAGGCGATGTTCACCGTGTCCGTCAGCCAGCACTCTGCTCTGTTCCGTAGGTAACATATTAGCAGGTATTGGACTGCTCGTCTCAAGCGGCACTTCAGCTCGTTTGAGAGAACCCTGTGTTCTAGGTAGCAGTCCTAACAGTCTCATGTAATCTCAGTAACGGTTCTGCTGGTTGGCGCGCGTCACTCTCAGCGAGTCCTCGTGCTCATGTTGCTGTGATAAATCTCTCACGTCGGAAAATATATTTTTACACGTAAAAGGGAACGAAACCGAGTGAAGTCCCGCTCCCACCACGACTATCCAACATTAAACATCACTAAAACGCTCGAAACGTGTCAAAACATCGCGCTGCTGCAGCTGAGGTGAAGTTAGCTTACACATCGGTCACGACAACACAGCAACGGCTCTCCGCCAACCGGTTAAACCTACACCGTGCAGGAAAATTAGCCTGTTTTTAATTCGAGGATGTTCACACTGAGCGAACCGTGTAGGAATCACAACCCACCATAGCTAATCTTCCTCTTTCAGGTGACCATAAATAAATGGAGAACTGGCTGATTACCTGTTTCCCGGCTAGCTAGTGTCACTGCAATATCAGCGAGTCACCCACAGAATAAAACGGTCCGGATTCCAGATGCGCTTTCTGTATCTGGACTCTGCTGCTCTGTACTCAACGGCCAACGTGTCGGTGTTAGTAAAGCAGTCTAACAATGTGAAATTAGCGCTCACTTAATCACAAGCAACCCGGCCACGGCTCATTACAGGCGGGTTAAACCGACAGTGTGTGAGGACGTACAGGCTCATTCTTACCTTTCACTGCGGGGCTGCTGTAGTGTGGTGTGCAGGGTGCGCGTGCTAGATTTGACTTGAGGTCACGGCGCTGGCTCCGCCCACCCCATCGTGACATCAGGGCCAGCACGTGCGTCTTCTTCCGTCGCCCAAAGATGAACATCATCAAGGTCCAAGGTTATAGAGCAGTACACACGCTCATGTGCTTATCCTGCACACATGATCAGTTTTGGGACGGTAAGGAAACGTGCGCTTAGCTGCGTGTAACTGAATGTGTAACTGATAGGTGATCTATGGAAATAGAAGAATAGAAGAATAGAGGTCTGTAATGTTGATGTATAAACATGGCTGGTAGGGCTGGTATTGACAAGAACCAGACGATTCGATACGCATTCAATATATCACAATATGTTGTGAAGATACATCGAAAACTGTTATTATATGAAAACACACACACTACCCTATTCATACGTAGGTTAATGCTAACGTCAGCGCTGCGCCCTTACACTCGGGCAGATTTGGCGATTCTTGTAAAATAGGCAAAAGACAGGAATGGGGCCCTAGGGATGCACATTCATACAATGTAACCATGTACAATGCAAAAAAAAGTAGATCCTAGTAGGTGAAATAGTTTACATCTAATCTTTCTTTAATCTGTCTTTAAAGTAAAAAAAAAAAAAAAAAAAACACTGTGCTAATGTAGTCAGATAATTTGGTAATGGAGTAGTTTTGAGCAATGAAATAGCTTTTTTTTCCCAGGATGTAATAAGCACATATTCTCATTACATATCCAGAGAAGTAAGTAGCAACATGAATTACCTTTTTGAGTAATTACCCAAATGTTGGAGCGATCTCTGTTCTTCTAGCATTTCTAAGCTGCACTTGAAATCTACACTTTAATTTTCCCTCAACACCCAGAAAATCACACTGAAGGACCTGTTCTCCCTAATGCTGATTAATGCATTACTGTCTTGTTCATACCAGTCCATCTCTATGCAGTTGTGTCATCAGGTAACAGGAATATATGGAAATAACTGCTATAAATTCAAATAACCGCAGTTTTAAAACAGATTAGGCTATTCAACATCAACTAGTACAGTTTATCAAATTTGTATTTTCATTGGGCCCTTGGCCAATGGGGCCCCTACATTTGCCTAGTGCAAAGACTATTGTTTACATTGGAGTGGAAGAGTCTAATGGCTGAAGATCATAACTATCTATCTAGTGGTCAGGGGTTTAAACACAACACAAAGTGAACCAAATCAACCCCTTGCATGTAAACTACAAATGAAAAATCTATACTGTGTTTTTGAGAATTGATAGTGTCACCAACCATTATACTGGGATTCTCAGGTGTTCAGACTGCACACTCGGATTGTTTACGTTTCAGTCAGTATAAAGCCAAGCCATTCAGAGTGGTGAAAAGGTGCACTGTAGAGTTTTCTTTAATGGTGGTGATGGGAACCAGGGACTGTGGTGTATATCACTGTTATTTTCACTTACAATTCAAAATGACCAGGGAACCTAAACCCCCAAAACACCAAATGTTTTTACATGTTTTTACTGAGCAACACGTGCTAATTCCATCGCCAAAGGTGAACATCAAGGTCCAAGGTCATAGAGCAGTACACGCTCATGTGCTTGTCTTGCACACAATATACTGCGAAAACTGATATCATGTAAAACACACTATTGCATGCACAGGTTTGCTAAGTTAGCAGTGGGCCCTTACACTCAGAAGCAGATTTCAAACAACTGATGCAATTATGTACATAGCAAAATAATCACATCTTGGCAAGTGAAATTGCTGAAGTCTAATATTTCTCACTACTTCGCTTATTTCTAGACATTCCTTTACTTAATAAGATGTAATAAGTAACATATTTGACTTTTTTTGAGTAAAAAAAATGACCCTATCTCTGTTCTTTTTGCATATCTAAGCTGTCTGTATGCAGTACTCTACTTGTTTACGCTCGAGTGCAAAAGTCTAATGTAACACTAGCATCTAGCGGTAGAGGGCTTAAACACAACAGAAAACGAAACCGTCTCCCTGCCTTTTATTTGTATGTTGCGTTGTCTATAACTGTGGTATTTTTATTTACACCTGAAAATGACCAGTGAACCTCAGTAATGCACAACATTTAGAAAAAATGGTGGAGTCTCCCTTTATTCCATGTCAGATCATCTGGAATGAACCTAGCAAAATAGTTTCTTCAGGTCCTGCTACAGCACATTACAATGTGTGTATTTACTAGATAAATGATAATATTAATAAGTAATTGTACATATTTTACAGTTCTTTAATTCAAGGGTATTTCAAGGGTCTATATTAGGTGCTCCGTATGGAAATCACAGCCCTTTTATATATGTAGTAAACCCTTTCAGGTGACCATACTTAATGCACAGTAGGCTGTTTTTTTCCTAGGCCAGCTCCTGTTTTATTATTTGGTCCATGAGAAAGTTAAAGCTCATGTTTATTCTACATGTGGCATTAGTGGTAGTAAAAATTATGATAAATAATTATGATGAATTGTGAATAACCAGTCAGACCCTGAAATTATGGAGTAGTTGATGCCCAAAGAACACTGTCAGTAAAGAAAACTGCCCAAATGCCTTCTTCAGCAAGGTGAAATATAAAGTTTTTTTGATTCTCAAATGTTTGGAAATACACTAGAAGGCATATAACTTTGCAGCAAAATTATGACACAAGACAAATCACTAATTACAAATTACATCTATGGATTTTTATTTGGGCCAGATGCTATGTTCACTGGCCAAGTAAATCACCAGTTCCAATCCTTAGTGACCAAACCTTTCACTTATGATTAGAATGAATGTTCACATGCACATAAAGCAAACAGGAATAGAAACTGGTAATGTAATCAGGTTGGCAGAGCATTACCAGGGAAGACCCCCAGCATCTGAGGGTAAGGGTCACACACAGGGGCACAATTTCTTCCAAAGCCTGAACGAGGGGGTCCTTATAAGATGGCTATGATCCCAATGTAGTTGTAAATACCCTTGAATTACAGCATTATAAGCAGTTTCCAAACCATGACAAAATCTGGTCCGGTAATTCCTTCTTGAGGACAACTGTCTGACACCAAATCCATTCTTGGTGTAAAAGACTCCACGAACTTGCAGAGCATATGATGCAATAATAAACAGCAAAAGGCAGAAAAAAACATTGAAAACAGTCCAGTTCGAGTAAACCCAACCCCCAGATGTCAATTGAATTTCCTGATGACTCTGTTAATATCCTCCCCTCTAGGTCCTGGATTGCCCATCTCTTTCAAAAGGCCAACTTTATCTCTGGCAGAATGCCGTGGTACTGACAAGGGGAATGGCCAGAGGAACCTGTTCACCATCCTGAAATTCTTTCCAGTAGAGTAGATCTCATGTATAAGGTCCTCCAAACAGATGATTCCATACTGCCCTGTAGTGACCAAACAGCGGTATAGTTAAGAGAGGCCTGAGTCTTACACTCAGTGTTAAATGTTTTGGCATTCTTCAGAAAACAGAAAATATAAAACTTTACTCTCTGGCAACCAAAGTTCAGAGGAAAAACAGAAAACAGAGGAACAGAACAATCAAAAAATATACTACAGTTAAAATCATTGGCATTAACCTGCGTCCTGGGTGATCCAATAATAAGAGGACAGCTCTAAGACCAAATGTGAAGAGGGGTACAGTGCACAGGGACACAGATGACAACATAACACTACATGTGAACATGAAAGCGTCTCAGCTGCGCCATAACGGCAGAGAGGAAAGCAGCTGCTGTAGCTTCATTTTCCATCTCCCCTGCTGTTTGTTTACAAGTCGCATTAGCAGTTCATGTGGTCTAAATGTTTGTAACAGCCTTTATGGTTACACAAGCACAGACTCGCTGTACATTTTTGTGTGACAAGAACGCAGCAAAAGACTGATCTGCACAATAAATCATTTCAGCATTATCGCAACATGTGCAATACTGACATCACAGGATGTTCAATGTTAAGTAAGACAAACTAAATAAAACGTGTCAACTTTTTTGCTGCTTGATACAACAGAAACGCTTGCATGGTTCCCTGACTGATTTAAGGTTTCTCGGATACACAAAGAGTAGTCACACACTGCTCACCTGCTTGTATGTTTGGTGCGCTAAAAGCGATTACAGAGATTTAAAGTTTAAGAAATGGTTCACATTCACAAGAGTCAAAGTAATTTCTCAGCATTTTTATTTTTACCCTAATCGTTTTACAGTGAATAATGGTCTTTAATAATGCTGTTCAAGTCTGGTAAAAATTCCTGAATATTTTTTCATACCACAATACATATCGCAGAGGTAAAAACTGCTGTCAGATACTGTGTAGGCCTATTTCCTCCAGTTACAAAATGGAGACACATCTGGCTGTCCACTTATGATCAGATTACTCACGACAGATGTTTGAACAAGGCAATGCTTACCCAGATGCTTCTCGATGACCGTGTTGTCTGTAAGAGGGATCCTTCTTTTATTAATTTTCAGCTGGCCTCTTTTCAAGATGAGCTCTCTAACAGACTTCAGATTGGGAAATCTGCAAAGGAATCAAATTTTAGACAGGAAAGGGAAGACCTAATTCATCTGCAAGACTTCACATTTGTTCATGTGTTAATGCAGCATAAAAAAATAGATATTAAACCAATTCAGATATATCAAACCAATCTTACCCCCAGGCCACGTAAGGTTCAACAGCTTTCAGCATATTTACAGATGTCTTGCTGACTTTGACGAAAGTACCACTGAAGATTTTCCGTAGCCTCAACATCTGAATGACCTTCTTAACTTTGGGACTGACACCTTTGATCCTTGAGAGAGAGCAACAAATTTAGAAGATCAAGCAGCTGGACAGAGTGAAACCTTTAAGAAATCAGAACTCATTTTTGGGTGATGCTCCAGAAATTAAGCTTACATTCGAATACGAACAGCAAATGCCAAGGTGTTCTTGGCTGGCGGCATCGGAGGGGGAGGCCTCTGCTTGGCTCTCTGCAAACGGACATCATCCCGATGCCTTTTCTTGCTATTCTTCTGAAACTCTTCTAGGCGTACAAATTTTAGAGACTGTCCCTTCTGTACCTGTTAAAAGAAATATGAATAGAGATACATTTTTTAATCCAAAAAAAGATTCATTTTGTTTAATCAATAACCACTGAAAGTTACCTTTCTCTTTTGAAGTAAAGCAAGCTTGGCTTGAGTCGCTTTAATGGCCTGATATGCTTTCCTCTTTTTGAGGAGGTTCTCAGGAACCAACTTGACAACCTTCTGTTTTCTGAAGGAAAAAAAAAACAGGATATAACTATCAAAGATTGGTCTGGTCACATCTACATTTTGTCTTTGACATGCTCAAGTTAAATTTACATGCTTATACATTTTATATTCTCAGTTTACCAATAACAACAGCAACTTCAACCAGAAGGTGTATTTAACGTCTCTAAACAGTTTGAAGTGATTCACAGTGACTGCTAAGATCCCAAGAAAGCTGAACACAGTGATAAACATGTTCATCATATCTTACCGTATTTAATACCCAAGTGGCAACTAAGGCATTTTGTCATTCTGGGAGAACCTAGTCCATTGCACACTTGCATTTACCATAATGAAAACATCTATAATAACCTACTACTGGTTTTCAGGGATTACAAAAGCACCTTTCATTAAGGAGAATGGTACGGGTGCTCAATCCTTGTCCTGGAGATCTACCACCCTAGACAGTTCAGCTCCAACGCACCTGGCTCTAAGACTTTGTTCAGACTGCCAACCTAGATCCAATTTTTGATGGTCTGGACAGCAAAAAAACACATGATATCTTTTTCTGGAACACATTTTTCCAAAATGGATCCAAAGTACTTTGCAGGTGGCTTGAAAAGCAATTCTGTATGCATCTCCATTTGAATGCTCTGGCCTTTTAAATCGAATTTCAAGTCTTTTGTGTTACTCACAACAAAACCCGTGGTGGACAGTAACCCATGGTGGAAGTAAATGTAATTGGTTACTTAGGTAGTTTTTCCTGTGTATCTGTACTGAAGTATTTCAATTTTGTGACTTTGTACTTTAACTCCACTACATTTAACACGTCTTGTTCCAGAAATGATACGAACATTTGAGCCATAATAAATCATGCTACTTTAACTTTCCATACTTCAGTACATTTGAAGGCAAATACTTTAGTATTTTTACTCAAGTGGAGGTCTAAAGAGAGGAACTTCTACTATTACTGGAGGAATATCTCTACTTTAACTTAAGTACATGGTTTGTGTACTTCGTCCACCACTGAACGTGACAAAATGCGCTGAGGTCAAAACCAGAGTGATGAAAGGGGTGGGATTTGCTAAGTAGTTATTGACAACTATGTTGTTACCACAGCAACACATGCAGATAAGCTGGTGATATCTGGAAACACAAATCTCACCCTTATAAATGACAGGTCTTCAAGGGTTCTTCAGTAAAGACGAGGGGTCTATATAAAACACAGATGAATGCACTGTCGAGCTTTCATTAAAGTGATGCTGACAGCAATACTGCCCTAATGGCTGTGTAAGATGCCAATAAAAAGGCTTAATTGATAAGCTCTTTAATATTTTGTAAGACCTTTCTGCAGTTATCCTTACTAAGTATGACTGTGGTTTGGAAGTGTAGGATGGGCTCTGTTCATATTTTAACATGGTGAACATCAACACTCAAAGAACCATTTGTATGCTTAAATGGTTCCTTAGATCGACAGAGAATGTGCTGGTTCTTTGTGGTTCTATATAGTAACAAAAGGGTGTTCAGACTTGAAATACTGCACCTATAGAGTAGAATTTCACAGACTTAAAAAAAACTTTTTTTGAACTGCTGAAACAAAATCATTCAGAGAGGTCTGATATGAGATGGTGCCGTGTTAATGGTGACACAGTGGTAAATCTGGAGGAATGTACAACTTTGCTTTATAACCCTGTTCATGTACCAAAGGCTTGACAGCATCACAACAGTAGAACTTTATTTGGGGCAATAAGGAACCACTTTCAAGAGCATTTCCATTAATCTGAAGAACTATTTAGCCTCCCAAAGGGTTACTCGAGTTCTAATGGGGTTATACACAACCACTGGCTTTTTCTAAAGAACCACTGAAGGACCATGGTTTTTAAGAGCGAGGTGATAGATTTGGCACTACTGGAGAACGCAAAGTACTAAGTCCTCAATTACCAAAACTAGACATTGCCATGTACACGGTCTATCTACGATGAACAGCTCGGACTGTTTGTTAGTGTTTGTGGTTTAGTTTTTGTTAGAAAATCTATATGGTAGTCTCTGTAGACATGGAACATCTAACGTTAGCTGGCTAGCATGTCTTATACATCTATTCCGTCTACATTAACGCACGCTGAGGAGTTAAACACCAGAACAAAATAAAATGCTACAAACAAGACAAGAATTCAATATGGCACAGCATATCCATGTTTGCTGCCCCCTTCACGTGGAAAAAAGATTCCAAAATTTACTTAAATTAACATCTTTATCGATGTTAAATCTGCGAAATACTTCGCTAAACCCATCATTTACACAACGTGTGTTAGATTATTAAAAAGTAAAAACGTCGTGAAGGGACTGGCAGTCAGGATTAATTCAGATTGAAACGTAAACAAAACGGGATACATACTCTGGTTCTGCCATCGCTTCTGCAAGTAGTGTCGCACACTGATGACGTTTTACTTTCGTTGTCTCTCTGCAGTGCTGCCGCCGTGCGCGTGAAAGAGTCACTGCAGGAGCCTCACTCGCGTTCCAGCGCTACAGCTTGAAGGGGAAGCCCACCCGTCTTTCGCAAATCCTGCACGATTCAATGGTTAGATTATATAACTCTCTGTGAGTGAGGCATTACGCTCTTGCAAAAAGCTCTGTAGCTGTTTATAGACTGCTCAACCTTTTTCTTGCTTATTCCTTTTGAGGAGTATGTATTTGTTATACATCCAGATTTTTTATTTTTATCCCATTTAAAGGAGAATTCCACAGATGAATAAAAACATCTTGATAATTAAACTAAGATGTAAACATTATTTAAAACCACTTATCTTTTCAACTTTTTGTGCTGGTAAAAAATATTATTATTAAATTAAATATAAATAAACAAATACACTGTAATAAAAAGTAAACTCCAATTTAATATAATTGAAGTAACCAATTACATCACCTTTTTTAAGTTAGTATGAATTTAAGGCCGAATTGTTCCTCACAATTACAAGTTTAAGTTGGCAGCGCACATCTTAAAGGGATAGCTAACCATAAACTTCTGAATCACCTCAACTTGATTTTCGACCTGATTAAAAACTGCTTTGAAATCAGTTATATACGGTCTATGGCTAAAACAAACAGCTACAGTACAGCTATAAAAAAACTGAAGATGGATGGTTTGTGCTTAAAAATGTCCTTCAGAGTAAAAAGTTATTTTTCAGCTTTTTATCACTTGTATTTTCTCTGCAGATTCACTCCCTAAACATTAGCTGATTAGAGCGACTCTTTCCTTTTTTAAACAGAGAGCTGTTTAAGTCCTCTGGTGGCTTTATTTGTGAAAAATGCTCACATGTGGTTTTATGCATGCATTGACACTCTATGATGTGGTTCTAGAATGAGAGAGCAGTTTTCACTGCTTTAATGAGTTCATGAATAATTAGATGAGTTCTGCTCTGACTGGCTGGTTTACAGCGAGACACCGCTAAGATCACACAGAAGCAACAACAAAGTTCATTTTAAGATGATCTGACGTTAACATGGATAAAATCACACAGCGTGGCTGATACAGGTCACTGTTGGGGTTGTGATGCTGATAAAGCTGAACCTCTCTTCCCTCTCTACAGCCTTAATGCTGTCCAAGGTTTGAGCAACTGTCCAAAGTTAAATGTACAGAGAAACCAAGCACCTTAAAGTTAAAGTTTTCTGGGACCTTACATTTGTGAGTGCTGTAGTCGGCTTCCTGTTTACCAGCTTGTTTAGCAAATGTTCCATTCCACCTTAAATGGTGATGCAACTACATTTTGGCTTCTGTACAAACTGTAGCATTTAATATGGCCATGGCCACAACTGGCAGAAGGTTCAGAGGGATGGCAGTCCATCAAGCAGATCAGAACCAGCAATGTGAACCGGGTGAATGGGGTGCTGGGAAACCGGCTGAGGAGCCCTCCATTGGCCCTGCACAGAAGGAGCGGTTCTAGGAGCTGACATACACTGAGCAGCTGCACAGGGAATAATCACTAAAAAGACCAGCAGCAGCTACATAAGCCTTCACTAAATGAGCAGCAGCTTAGGAAGTCGGAACCGGATCAGCATAGGGAGCCAGCACAAGAACTGCACAAGGAACCAGCACTGGAGGGCCAGCAGCCTGGGAAGCTGGGACTGGATCGGGACAGGGAGCCAGCACAAGAGCTGCATGAAGAACCAGCACTGGAGGAGCAGCAGCACTGGCACTGGCCCAGGCACTGGAGCTACCTGGAGAACCGGCAGTGGAGCAGTACTGGAACAGGAGCCCTGAATGAAGCCGGCACTGGAGCGGCTTGCAGGGAGCAGGAACCGATTTTCAGATATTCACATATTGATTTTGCGAAGCTACATGACAGTATGGTTTGTTTATTCTGTTAAATGAGATAAATCTAACATCAGCAAACTGGCTATGGCATGTAGCAGAGAGCTACCTAATAATTCTATTAAATTCAATTCAACTTTACTGTCATTATACCAGTATAGGGTTGTACAGTATAACGAACACTGTCAGGCTTTTTCTGCAGTGCAGTAATTAAAAGAATAGATAAATAGTAGTACAGTGCAAAGACAAAAAGATCAAAGACACATTACATTATGTGCATAAACAGTAGGACACGTGCAAAATGTGCAAGAGCACTAATTGTATGTCAGTATGTTAGAACACTGAAACTGATATGCAAAAAGCTGTTAGCATATGCAGTAGAGCGAAATACAGCTTAGTGTAAGTGTACATTACACAAAGGACAGTACAGTATGTCGAGGTAGCCAGGTGTGCAGTTAAGTATGTGGATGTAAACAGTAGACGAATATATAAAGTGTACAGTGCAGGTAGTGATAATAGCAGCTCAATGTTCAGATGAACAGCTAGAACAGCAGTATATGTACATATAGGCATACAGTATATACACAGCTCAGATGTTCAAGTATAGACATCTAGTTAAAGTGCAAGTGCATATAGTCCAGTGGGCTACTGGAGCCCAGTGTGTGGGCTGGGGTGATCAGGGCTGGATCAGTAACAGTCTGTAGTGTTGTAGTCATGTTCTGGTAGGTGCTGCTGGTGTGACCAGTTTGACAGCTCTTCCTGAACCTGGTGGACAGTGATCCAGCTTGTCAGGTTGCTCTCCATGGTGGATATGTAGAAGTTGCAGAGGAGCTGCTGTGGTAGGTTGACTCTCCTCAGCCTTTGGAGTAATTGGAGGCGTAGTTGGGCCTTCCTGACAATGTGCCATGTGTTCAGCGACCAAGTAAAATCCTCAGCTAAGTAGACACAGAGGAACTTGAAGCTGCTTACCCTCTCCACCAACGTGACCCGGATGAGCCAGCTCTTTGGTTCTGCTAACACTGAGGGAGAGGTTGTTTGTTCTACCTAATGGAAACTGTTCCCCTTCAGTGGTTTGTGCTTATGTCACTGGAATAGACATCAGTGTCAGATTAATTAATAACCTTCTATTAAAAGATTGTTGGACCGAGAGACAGTAGAGTCTCTTCACCTATAATGAGTTGATTAAGAGTCTTGTTCCAGAAATGATAATAGGACATTAGAGTCATAATAAATCATGCTACTTTGACTTTCCATACTTCAGTACATTTAAAGGCAAATACTTCTGTATTTTTTGTGTCAGTGGAGGTCTAAACGGAACAACTTTTACTTTTACTGGAGGAGTATTTTACACTGGGTATCTCTACTTTAACTCAACTACAGGTCTGATGGAGGTTAGAGATGTTAGAGATGGAGAAAAAGGAGAGGAAAAGGAAGAAGCTGAAGGAGACTGGCAGGACTGAAGGAGCAGGTCTGATGGAGGTTAGAGATGGAGAAGAAGGAGAGGAAAAGGAAGAAGCTGAAGGAGACTGGCAGGACTGAGGGAGCAGGTTTGATGGAGATTAGAGATGGAGAAGAATGTGAGGTTGTTTAAATTTAAATTTAAAGTTAAAATGAATTCTGAATTCTAAACACTAAAACAAAACATGCATCACGAAGGTCCTGAAATTCTGTCTCCCAGCTTTTTAAGCATGGCTACAGAGTAAAATCTCACTCTCAATCTGGTGATATGAACTGAGTGAAGTGAACTATGATCTGTGTGTTTGAGTAATATATTTAGGAGCTGCAGCTTCTCTAAGAGAGAGGAAATGCTTATTGATTGTTTTCAGTACCTTTGCTTGGTCTTTGCCTACAACGAGAGACGGATCTTCTGTGTACCTATTTGGCTAAATCCCATTAAGTCCTCTAGTTGTTCATCATGAACATTTTGCGGCCATTAAAAAAAAAAATCTCCTTTAGGACCACGCTCCCAGCTCCTAGTACAGGCATAGCCCCCATGGTGGAAGCCCCCAGAAGTGCTCGACATACCGAATAGGGCACAATTTAGCACACATCTGTACTTTTATGATAGTTCTGAGGTAAAGTTTTGGACATTTTATTTATTTATATCAACATTTCTGGCAGACAGGTACATGCAGGGCATCATAGAACCCAAAGAAAACTCATTTTATCACAGCTTAACCGAGCTAAGCTATCCCACTAACAGAAAAGCTGTTCATTTGTTTGAGTTCTGTGCAGACACACTTACATTTTACCATCACTGTTTTCATAACACTGGAAATAGGGACCAGAACAGAGGTTCACTGGTCGTTTTGGGTAGTAAATGAAACTAGAGGTTACTAGGATGTCCTTAGTGATTGCTGTGGTGTTGCTAGGTGGTTGCGAGGGTGTCCCTACAGGTTGCAACAGTGTTGATGGGAAGTTCCTGTGGTATCCCAGCTAGTGGCTAATGTGTTGCTAGCATGTTGCTACCTTAAATCCATTTTTGCTGCACATTTGTGTGTATGTGTTTGCAAATATCTGTGGATTATATTTTATATATTTACTGTTGTAGCACTACTACTATTACTGTTTTGTTCCTGTTGTTACTGGTTTGTTTCTGTTATTATTGTTTTAGTACTGTAATTACAGTTTTATTCCTGCTTTTACTCTTTTATTATTGTTTTATTTCTGTTATTACTTTTTTTCTGTTATTACTGTTTTATTTCTGTTATTATTGTTTTAATACTGCTATTACTGTTTTATTACTGTGTTTATAAGGTAGAATAGGCTATATGTGTGAATCTGTGTGAGAGATGTGCATAGTGACATCATTTCTGGCAGTTGGATTTGAAATTTCCGAACATTATGCCATTCAGTCTGATGGGGAAAATTAGTCTCTGAACAAATGCCGTACGAAAATCGATCAGTCAAAAAACCACAAGCAAGCCAATCAGTTCGATGGGTTCTACTATCCTGCAAAATTTGGCTGCACTAGCCTAAAAGCTGCAGAGCAAGAAGTTTTATTTTTGAACGCAGAATAATAATGAGAGGATTAAAAAGAACAGAAAAATCAGTAAGTTTGTTTTTCCATTTTCCAATTGGAAAAAATAATGAATAGTGGAATTTCCCTTTAAGGATGCTCCATATGGCTCGAGGCCTAGCTCACTTGCAGTGCCCGATGAATTAAATATTCAGTCGCTGTGAAGCACCCACGGAAAGCGTATAGTCAGTGATGCAGTGTGATGGGGAGTGGTGGGTGGCTGACTGAGCTGAGCAGAAGTTGCAGGACATGTGAACAGTGCACACTAGGATGGAAAGTCTCCGTGGCTTCTGATACACGCTGCAAACAGTGAGATAGGCTTTCCTCAGGAGTGAGCTCGTGTGCACGGCTGTCTCGATTTGCCCATGGCCTCGAAATGAAAGCAAATGCAAACTTGTGCCCGGAACGCTGTTAACGGAGAGCCCCGCCGTTTCGGCTAAACTCCTTTCACGTTTAATGCCCGAGCAGCGCCCCTCGCGCGGGAACGCGCTTTCGACCCCGCTTCGCTGGGCCTCGTGCACGGCGCAGCCTGGAACCTCAGCGAGCAGCGCAGACTCAGCGCCGGTCTGAGGAGTTCAACCGATCCACAAACCATATCCACATGCGCAAACCGCGCGGACCATGATGTACAGATCACGCGGTCGGTGCAGCTTCTGCGTGACGTGAACGGACTCCCTGTTTGTTTGTGTAGCTTGAGGTTGAAAATGGCGGTGGGGAGAGACCAACGCGAGAATTAAAGATACAAATAACGAGTCGCTTCGGATGACAGCTCCAGCACAACTCCGTCAACAGACGAAGGAAGCTGCGGACGTCAGGCGGATCCTCGGCTGTCTCTGAGTTTCGGCGAAGGACGCCTGCAGCGCAGCGCAAAACAAACAGTGTCGTGGATTTAAAATAGCTCTCGGAATTAGCCAGCTAACCTCGTTAGCTCGGTAGCCATCAACTGGAAGATTTAACAGCAACAACCTTGTTCGCTAGCCAGCAAAGCTGGCTAAACACAACTCTAGCAAACGAAACTAAGTTCACGTCTTTGGTGTTATCGGGATAGCTGGTGGGGTCGACGGCGCTTTCGCAAACACTTTCTCGAAATCGAGCAGAACTCGTGGGCTCTCTTGCCTTGTCAAAACATTTGCATCTGATTGAATGCATAACTAATCGCTCCATCTGGCAACTCTTGCTGGCTAATAGTAGCGAGCGCTCCACCACCATTCAACGTCTGGGAAGTTCAGGAATCTTCGATTGCGAAGGAGAGCAGACTGAACAGGTAACGCAGTTGCAAAAAAATACATGTTTTTGTGTGGATGGTATGTGACGAGGTTCGCCTGCAAACTGATCCATCCAGCACAGTTCACTAACGCGCATACGCAGCAGTATTGGTCCGCCACACTAACGCTAGCTACGCTGCAGCTAAGGTGGCTAGCTGGCTAGCTGAACTGGAAATCGCGAGTAGTAGTTTGATTACTGCAGATTACTGCAATGGCTTTTTTTTGCCATGTTACGTAACGGAAGAGATGCATGTTTCCCCTTTGGAGGTGATGAATATTTGCGGTCGGTGCTACAGGGAATGTTTGTTGCTGGCGGTTTGCAGGTACGCTAGCTAGCTTAGCTGACATCATTAACGCTGATGTTTTTGCACGGATTCAAAATGGTTAACCAGCAGTTCCAGTCCGGCCAGTATTTCACCTCCGTGCTCTGACTGAGTGACCGGGAAAACTTTGCTTTAATGACATTTAAACCCCTTTTAACTTGTGCATGAACTCGTGCCCGTGTCATTCGGGAGGATGCAAAGTTAGTCTCTCTTTCTCTCTGTTTATTTGTGGGTCTTCGGTACATCTCTGTCTTCGTATAGGTTAGGGAGAAGGTGCAGATCTGCCTGATGGTGCTTAACTGTCACTGGAACAACAAGGAAACTGTAGCTTCATAAAGGTTCCTCGCTTTGTTTTTTGCAGCCTGGGAAATAGTAGCTAGAACCCACACTTCAGTTTCTCACTCCCACGGCTTACATGTTTCATAGTCGTTATTGAAACCGTTTTCAGAAGCGATTGATTAAAGTCTTTATTATTCCTGTTTTATTCCTGTTTAATCTTCATTTTATTGTATGAAAATAAGTTACAGTACTAAGTCTAGGGTTCAGTGAGTTAAAATGGATCATGTCTGCATTTAAAATGTGTCCTCAGTGTGTAAAACCTATAGCTCCGTTTCAGAACCCGCTCAGAGCACATTCACTAGAACTTGGCCTTAAAGTGAACTTTCTAGAAGGATGAGAGAAAATACAAGCTGCTCTGTTACGAGGTGCAGTTTGACATGTGGAGCTGCTAATGCTGTAGTATTGAAACCAGTTTGAATAGGGTGCAGGCAGCACGTTTGTAATGGACTGCTGACAAATTTGATTGGCTGCTTGCCCAAGGTCATACCCAGTAAAAGCACTGGTTAGCAGTGCAGATGTATGCCTTAGATTAAGGCTGTACCCGTGTTAAGGTGAGGTTGAGTGTTCAGATTCTGGGAAGGCTAAATGGCTAGTAGAGCAGAACATGTGCTCACATGCTTCGTACGGACACATCTGTAGAGCCATGTGCTGGCCTTCGCACTTCCAGATTAGAGCTGCTGGTTCTTGTGTTTTCTCCAACATTTCTCCAAATGCATAAAATTTGGTTTATGTCCCCCTGGGTGCTGTGCTAGCATCAGGTTTGAACGTATGAGCATTTAGGGTTAATTTCAGATACATCAACCAAAGCAGACAAAGGTGACACTTTGGGGGCCTGTAGCTGCTTTGTAGATGCCCACCTGGCATTCAATGAAACATCTGTTAAAATTAAGCTTTAGGTTTAATAGATAAGGGGGGGGGGGACACAACTGCTATCAAAAATCTGGCGACTGCAATCAAAAATGTAAAATTAAACCTAACCCTAAACCGGAACTTCATTCCAAATCATCTCAATCTACGGCTGTTGAAAATCAGCCGTGTCTCTTCGGTTCTGTAGATCCAATCCTAAACCCAACCCTGCTGCTTTAAATAATCAGCTCATTTTTACAGTAAGTGAGTGTTAAGTTGAGCATCTTAACCATCACCCTGTTGATGGTTTAGATATTGTAATTCTGTTCCGAGTCTATAATCACATAAAGCAGTACAAACTGCTGCCTGTGCTGCTACTTTGGAGGTGAAAGTTTTCTTCCCTGTCTCATCCCTGTGCTTTGACCAGTGCCTCAGAGTGCACCGCACCTTTCATACAGATCTGAGAAGAATCCTGAGGATTGTTTTAGTCATTATTGTAGTTTTTGGTAAATTTAAAAAAAGGGGCAATGTTAACAAAAATGGCTTTGCAGTTTCCTCAATCTTCTGAATTTATTCACAGCTATTGTTATTTAAGGATGCACATTGACAAATGTCCTATGTGCATTTGGTGTATTGCATCGACACAGTGTATCATGATATGCAAGTTGCTAAGTTGCTGCAAATACCCAGCTCTAGTCCTGAGGCTGTCAGACCGTGTGAAGTTTGGAAGGGAAAAAGAAGCCAGCATCATGAAACAGAAATAATGGTGCTGTTTTGTGCACTGGGAATGATAATTTTGCTGCAAAGGCGTTTAGTTTTTTTAATTAATGATGCTGATATTGACTATCTGTGGCAGCAGTGCTGTGTTTTGCCTTTGGATTATTCGTCATCTGTAGAAATGAACAAAATAGAGAATAGAAAAACAAGCCATGTGGCAGGTTAGTGTCCACCCAGGTGTTCCTACAATTAGAGGTCCATTAGTCCTTTTGTTAATTGTCCAAGCTTTCAATAAATAAATGTCAGTGTATAAGCCATGCAGGCCTACTGTCATGGACAGAATTTCCATTATCCAATCAGCACCCTGGGTGGCCCAGACCATTTGCATTCATTAGGTGTGATATACAGGCGTTACCATCATGGGCCTAGTGCTCTTTAACAGAATAATAATTAGCTTCCTGATTGGCTGAGGAATGAGCGTGAGGAAAGCTGTAAAATATTCACTTTTTCACAAAAAAATATTGAAGTCTCATTATTGTGAGTATGACGAGACTCCTAAACAGGCTGTAAGCAGTTAAAAAATAGTGGGCAGCTAAAATTCACTCTTTTACATTTATTCATACTTAAAAAAGACAGTTTAAAATATAAGAAACTGGAGTTAGAAAAATACCCCAAAAGTCTTAAGGTTAAAAAACAACTTCTCCCTTTTTTTTCTCCTCCTTCTTCTCTTTCTTCTTCTTCGTCTTGTCCCTCTTCTCCTTCTTTATTCTGTTTCAGTATATAACAAAGAGAAAACATATAAAGAAAACATTACTGAGTTGTGTTTTCTGTGTCTACATTTATGGGGAACACCCCGAGATTCAGAGCAGAAATGAAAACAATATGGAGGGGAGTCAGATGAAGAGTCTTTTTTAATGGGCAGGTGAGATTGTGATAACCATGTCCAGATTTGTACCGTACGGCTTCTTCTATGACATGTAGTAGAGCGGCAGTGCAGGCTGTAGAGCTCTTTTGAGTGAAGTGGCATTGCCGCAGTAAATGCAGAACAGTGCAAAGACGTTTAGTTGGTCTGTTTACTATGAAAAGTGCCAGACTCAACTGGGCAATATAAAGCAAGACTGTGTCCAGAAGAAAACACTACTAGAGCAACCAAGGCCTTTGCAAAGGGGTAAATAAGTGAAAGATTTTGGACTGTTCACTGACGTGATGAACCAAGCTTTTTCAGCGTTGTAGTTGCTTGCTGTTCTTTTCTGAAGAAAAGAAAAGCGGCGGTTGTAACTACAAAAAAGATGAAACATATTTGACAGACAATACCAGCTAAATAAAAGGTGATGTTTTGTTATTTAGCTTCATATTCATGTAATATTAATAGCAATTTCAGTATTCTCTAGTGTCTGTTAGGAGTTTGCAATGAGCAGAAGAATTGAAAGTAAGGCATACATTTTATTGTTTAAAACCTGATTCTCTAAAACTTGAAACTGTTTTTAGGGTTAAATGAGGTGTAAGGAACATGACTAAATGATTGCTGATGAGTGTTCAGATTTTTACTTGTGGTAAATGGTAGGAGAATACAATTGCTCACTGTTAATAGATAACACTAACATAAGATTAGACACTAACCAAAAACTGCAGAGGACTCATCAGAGGATGTACATTCCGTGGTATCATTAGCATTAATCTTAAGCATGTGCGTTATATCCACAATATCTGAATAGGGGAGCCCTAACATCTGTGCATGTGTGGGCTCACCAATGTATAGTGGTGCAATATACAGACAAATTCCATGTCTGACAAGTTTGACTGGGAATGAAGAAATGGAAGCAGCTGCGGTCCTACGTGTATTTATATTAAATCTGTGATTAGGCCCGACCACTTTGGAGAAGGGTGGCGTTTCCTTGCTCCTCGTCACCATTTTTACATTTCTTTTAACTGCAGACTTCCCATGTACTGTACCTTCCAGCTCTTGCTGTCAGGTTGAATGAGTTTAAACTTTTTCAGATGACCTAAATAAGATATGTTTTTCGAAGCCGAGGTTCATGCAGTTGTTTCAAAGCCAAAAGGTGCACAAGCATGCATGTGTAGCCAAGGCCTAATCACAGCAACTGAGCCAGCGACACTGATATGGTGCCATTCCACAGCTCTGTAGCTTACTTCCCCTCAGTGTCGGTGCGAGCGGCTCACTGCCGCAGCCTGGAGAGGGGCGCTCAACTGTGCCTCCCCAGTCGTCAGAGAAGCTGACCTACATTCTCATCTCTCTGGAAAAAAAAGAGCTTGTGCAGCAGACTGTGAGAATGTGTGGGGGTAGAGAGCGCAAGAGGGAGAGAACTTAGCAAATGAGAGGGAGAGGAAAAGGAAGAGGAAAGTTAGCCTGTTGAAGTCAGCTATTGGACACTGTCCTCGAAGCGAAGACGGAGAAGGAGACGCAGGGCTTGGAGTGCCGTTTCTTTCGTGGTGGACCATGCAGGAGCTGACTAGGAACATGGAACCGGTTTCCAGGTCACTGCGGACCTTTAGGACTTTGTCTTGCTGCGTACCTGTCTGTCATGGTGGCATTAGGATGAAGAGGCAACAAACTTTGCTAATGTAGCATATGCTGCTTGCTGCCTTTGCCTCAGGACACGCACTTACACATTTGAAGAGGCGGGAGTGAAAGTCTCACACCAAAGTTCAGAAGTACAGGATGTTGTAGCAGGCTCAGCGAGGGCGAAACATCAGTTTCTCCAAGTACACCTCCCACAGCGCTCTGCTGTTAACCTAGGTGGCTTTGGCACCCCCGCCGGCTTTCTAATATTCAAATTGATTCTAATTGAGGAGGGAGATGCTAATTTAACTTTCACTCCATGTGGATTAAGGTATGAAGAACAGCATGGATCTTTGGAATTATCGATTCTTTTTTTTTTTAACTCCACAGCACCTGCCATTTACATTGCATGCATGTTTCATGACGAATGAATTAATAGAAATTCTCTGAATTTTCAAAATAAAATGTTTTGCGTTAACTTTTATCTAAAATAAAGATTTGTCCTCCTTGTCCTTTGCAAATTACCATTTTGGAGATGCCAATTTTTTGTTGTTGTGTTTTTAAACATGAAACCAGTTATACCAGCTTGGCTGGGTAGAATTCATGTTGCTGTTGTGCATATTGTCTGATTGGTCACCATGAAGTAGGGCTGTACCCGACTCAGAATTTTGTCAGTCGAATCGGATTCGCCCGTCCTGGACAACGATTCGACTATTCGTTCATGTTTTTTCTCCGTATACATTATCTAGTAATCAGTAAATCAATTTGCATACGTTTCAGATCTGATGTCCTC
>CM067481.1:13318350-13342074 GCA_034552555.1 Semaprochilodus insignis | reverse complement strand
GGCAGGTATATTAAGTGACTGTACTTATCTTTAAATAAAAGTAATCTTAGCTGTAAACGAATAAATACAAATATCTGTAATTTAGGTTCTAAAATAATGGAATTATAATAAAACAAACGTCTTCGGTCCGTTTTTCCTTCACTGCAAACCGCCATTATGTCTAAAACGAAAGTCAACTCACTGGTTTGAAGCAGTGTTCGATGTCTGACTAAATGACGAGCAGAATTAGCTTGAATTTGTTCGGATTCTGTTCTTCAAAGCTCCTCCAGACTTTTTCTGAGACATCGTTCCACCCGTGTTTCTCAGCTTCATAGCTTTAGCTTCCTTCAACGGTGAACCGCCAGCGCACGTTGTCACGTGGATTTAATTTTTTAGCAAGCATGCGTCATAGCCCAGTTACAACTTAAATATCTATTTATAATTCCCCTTTTAATAATTATTAAAATGTCTTTTTAAATTCTTAAAGTTCTTGTGCATTTTGTAAGCTTTTGTCTGTTTTACGAAAGAAAAAAAAACTCGTCACTGTTGTCAGTCGACTTGAAGGTTCTCAGTCGACTTAAAGGGTCTCCGAATGACGATTCGACTCGTCGACTTCTAGAGGGCAGCCCTACCATAAAGTTGAGTTTTTTTTTTTGTTTCTTTTGCTTTTTAAGAAAGTCAGTGTTGGCCATCGTACAAACTACCTGAATCTTACTTTCAGAATTTAGTAAGTTAGTGGTTGCTGTTTTGCCACTAATACTGCTTGGGGCCCATTACAAAAAAAATGTACAGGATAGGATGGGTCACCTAGTGTAACTTTCTAAAGGGGAAAGTTGTGAAGGACAGCATCTTTTTCATGGTTTCAGTGCTTTGTTTTCCTGTTATGGCTACAGTGGATGGACCCACACATTCTGTCTGTATGTCTTACTCGAATAACATTTTTTGGTAATACCATTCATTCTGAATCTGATAAACAGTGCCTATCCCTATCTTAAAGCTGGAGCTAAGTTAAGATCCTGTGCTGCTCATGGTTGACCTCTTTGTCGGAATCTCCTCCAGAGCACGCATAAAGAAAGAGATTTTTATACTTGCGCTAAACCCTTTGTTTGGGACCTTTGTTCTGTTACACTGACCGTACTAGGTTACACCAGAATGCCACTAGGAAAAACAAACAAAGCAGCCCTCTCAGTGAGATAATCAGAGCTGTTCTCTATTACCACCTCTTCCTCTCTGGGATCTGTTTTGATGCTCCATTATGAGCGAAAATTGTATGCAAAAGACTATTTGATTACAAATGAAATAAAAAAAAAAAAACCAACAAAAAAAAAAACCCAACATTATAGCCCAGCATTATTGACACAATTAGGTTTCATGAGTAAAACTGAACCATACTGTTCATTGGAGTTGAGTAATTTCTGATTTATGAAAACGTTGCAGTAATGCTGCAGCTAACCAGCTGGCATTCAATAAATGTAATAAAACCAATTGTCAATAAGATTAAAAATAAATTAAAAACCTTTCGAATAACTGACACGCTTGCTTTTTTAAGTAAACCCCTGGTACTTCTGTGGTGTTAAGCAAGTGTTTATGAAGCCAATTTCTGTTTAGTAACAATAGTTCTGAAACAGGTTTTTAAGACTGTTTAAAATACAATGTTTCTGATCTCTGCCATGTCTCCTTTCTATTCAGAGCCAGATCCATGTTGGAAAGAATCAGCATTTTAATGTACCTTGCTAAGAAGCAATGTTGATGTTTTCTTTATTACCTTGTAGTTTTTAACTTTTTATCAAAAAAAGCTGGGTGTGTGTGTATGCGCGATCATGTGTTTCAAAAAAATGTCTGTAATGGAATATCTGGGATGATACTGTATTTAATAGAATATTTCACACTACAACCCCAATTCCAAAAGAACTGGGACGATGTGTAAAATGTAAATAAAACAGAATGCGATCATTCTCAAATCTCATAAACACGCATTTTATTCATAATAGAACAGAGAACACATATCTGATGTTGAAAGCAAGACATTTTACCATTTCATGAAAATGATTAACTCCCTTAGAACTCGACGTCATCAACGCATCTCAAAATAGTTGGGACAGGGCCATGTCTACCACTGTGTAGCATCCCCTCTTCTTTTAACAACAGTCTGTAAATGTCTGGGAAGTGAGGAGACTTTTTTTTTTGCTGGAGATTTGGGAGAGGAATGTTGTCTCATTCTTGTCTGATGCAGGATTCTAGCTGCTTAACAGTCCTGGGTCTTCCTTGCCGGATTTTTCGATATGTGATGTGTTTTCCATTGGTGAAAAGTCTGGACTGCAGGCAAAGGCCAGTCAGCATCCGGAGTCTTCTGTGAAGACATGCTGTTGTGATGGATGCAGTATGTAGCTTTGCATCTGAAATATGAAAGGCCTTCCCTGAAAGGGCTGTTGTCTGGATGGAAGCATATGTTGTTCTAAAACCTCTATATACTGTTCAGCATTGATAGTGCCTTTTCCAGATGTGTAAGCTGCCCATGCCATAGGCACTAATGCAACCTCATACCTTCAGAGATGCAGGCTTTTGAGCTGTGAAAGGAGTTAATCATTTTTATGAAATGGTGAAATGTCTCATATGCAACATCTGATATGTTCTGTTGTTAATAAAATATGGGTCTATGAGATTTGCAAATCATTGCATTTTGTTTTTATTTACATTTATTTACATTTCACACAGCGTCCCGAGTTTTTTGGAATTGGGGTTGTAAAATATCTGATAGTTGGAGCTCCTTTGGCTTCATTCACACTAGTAACCTATTAGTGCTTAGGAGTTACCAAGCTGCCTGTAATATTATCTTACATAATTTGGAAAGTGTGTTGCTGTCATTATTGTCTTGGTTGCGTATTGAGTCATGACCGGAGCTCAAGTTCTCGTTTTTAATGTTTACTGATATCTAGCGTGTTTACCCAGGTAATTCTGTAAGGGTGCGGTCTCACTTCTTTCAGTTTGCAATGAGGACCAGTTTTTTTTTCCCAAATGCCATTTTGCTGGGAGATGTGCATGTCCGTACTAAGAACTGGTTTAGAAGAGGGTCTGCGGCAGTTACACTGTAATATTCTTAACTGCCATTCATACCACTAGTAGGCTACTCTGTCTAGTAGGCCAAAGAAATCTGAATTATATAATCTCTTTGAAATTAGCAAGTTTCCCTTTCTGTCCATCCACATAACCACCCTACCTACCTATCTACTGTCCTGCTTTTAAAGATGGAATTCACAGGAGATTCCTGAAAGATTGATTAAATATATACTACTTACTTATAGTTAGAGAGAATTATGTGCAAAGCTACCTAAATATAAGAAACATTCATTGTGCTAGCATGCATGGTAAAACTTTAGAATTAGCTACATAGCTTAAAAAAAAGCATTACTTATTGTTGCCCCGTGTACTGCTTTCGTTTTCTTTGCTTTTGGCCAACATACCCAATTCACAGTTAGTTTGTAGCAGCAAACTAGAATTGTCCAATGGTTGGAAAATGATTGCTTAAATAATTGTGATTATGTAATAATTATGTAATAATTATCCAAACATATACTGGGTAATACACTGCAGATTGTGGACGTCAGGGAAATGTATGAAAATTGTTTTTCCTGATGTGCTGTGATAACTATGATGGCAGCAAGCTTGCCAAACTGGAAGCTATTATACAGAAGCCTTTTACTTAAGATTTTAAGCTTGTTGGTGTCAGTAAGCTGTAAAACAGGCTTAGAAATAATTAGTGGTAGAGAATTGGCATCAGTGGCATGTCAGTTTAATAAAACAGAAATGACAAAAACAGACGGCAGGTTAAATATTAAATGCTCAATAATTTGACCAAAATAATAAAACCTTGATACTTTTTGTTTCATTATCAACAATTATCTATCAGTGTTTAAGTGATAATCTGAGTGCATTGTTTCTAAACCGGATAGCTGTTTTCAGACACATTATGTGTGGAGATGGTAAAATGCTATATGGCTGGCAGTTGCTTGTTGTAATTCTCAAGCCTGGGATCTGCAATGGACTACCAATTATCCTCACCTAAAATATGATCCAAAGTGAATATTTGACAGGACAGAGCTTTAACATGTTTAACAAGAAATATCTTGATGTCTTTTATGTTCTTTGCTTGATGGGGACAATGCTTTACCTCTTACCCATAATGTCCAATTTTGTAAAATGACAAAATGAATCATTTTGTCATTTCCTAACATGTTTTCGAAATAAGAGATGTTTCATATTTCCTAAATTAAAAACTTCAGCAAATAACACATGGGGAAAGAATGTGCCACTACATTGTGTTTCCGACTTATCAGATGACTAAATAAAATATATAGTATGACACATCATGAAAACAAACTACATTTTTGCCATATTGCTCACCTCTATTGACAAATTTGGGCTCTTTAGTTCCGGTGATTAACGTTATAAAGAAGTGCACATGCCACAGAATCTGAGCTGTTTTCCTGAACCTGCTCTACACACTTGCCTTGTGTTTCTGATTGTTGTTGTGTCAATAATTGAGTAGGTTCTCTTTTTTGAAGGCAGACTTGAAGGTTTTCTTGTGACATTTGCGGATATTTTGCTCCAAAAATAATATATACCTGCTACCATGCTGCTGCCGCCACCATGCTTCATCCACAGAAGTTCAGCATCGTGATGATTAACAATGTGTTGTTCAGCTCTACTCTTTGTCATTTCATTGAATGCCATTCAAACTAAGCTCTGTTTTATTCACAGGTTGTGTACAGTGTCCAGTTGTTTTCTGCCTCCCCCAGTGGGATGGTGCTGCATGACAGAGAGGGCATGGCGCCATAGCCCCCTCTGTTTTGCGTCTCTGCTCGCCTGTCACCATCACACACGCCCACTGCAGTGGACCACGACCATAGTGCTCCCCTCCATGTGCACCCTTTTGGAGCCCTAGATCAAGTAAGTTAAATACATTAGTCTCTTCAGCAGGTCTTGGCTTGGATATTCTGTTTTATCATAAGCTGCAGGTCGGGGTGGAAGAGCTATAAGTTACTCTGGTGTCTGTGCTTTCTTGGTGTGGGCCTGTTTCCAGGTATAGCAATCAATCCTTATCATTCTGTGTTTCTTTAATGTAACCAGTCTACAGAGAGTTATGTTTTGCTCACAAAAGGTCATGCATATTAGTGGAACTCGTATGGCTGTTTACTGGTGAACTCTACAGTCCGTGTGACTCTGGTTTCAGTTCAAACAAGCATGTAGAGGGAGCACGTGAAAGGCGTGTTCCTGAACAACACATACTGCACAACACGCACCTCGTTTCCTTCTCTATTTATTGCGATTGCATCTTAAAAATAGTAATAATGTTGATGATAGTAGAAGTAGTAGTAGTAAAAAATAACTTCACTTTACTTTTCCTATTACTTTTTGTATGTTACAGTTTACAATGATAGCTCATTTAAATCTTTTCAAAGGCACTTTTAATGATAGTTTGTATATTTTACAATAGTTTATATGTTTAATACTTCATAAATGCATGATTTTGGAACCACTTATCACATCTTAAGTGTTTTTCAGTTGTACTTGTTCAATGATCAGAGTATATTAAATGCATTTAGTTTTGCTTTTGAATACCTTTTATTTAAGTATCTGATTTCTAGACCTAACTTTTTACATTGCAAATGTACTGCAGGATGTACTGATACACTTCAGTGTTACTTATTAAGTTAAACTACAACTTAAATGCGCTCAAGTGCATTTTAAATTATAACTGAAATATAATTTAAAAATATAGCACTTAAATACTTTAAACACAAAAAACATGTATTTAACTGTACTTTTCTGAGATATAATTGAGTATCCACTTACATGTATGATTGGGTATATCTAAACACTGTTAAACCTATTTTAAGCATATACTCCTGGTTGCACTGATACCTGTAAGTTATTGCGTTGCAGACATCGTGACCCCTGGGTCATGTCACCACCGCTGTAAAGAAATCCAAGTAATAATCCAAATACATTTCTTTGCAATGAGCCATTTCACATCAGACCACACAGCATGATTGAATGATTCAGTTTTACAGAAACTTAAAAAATAGGTGGAATTCCCCTTTAAACAAAAATGAGAGTGCTTCTTTAGGGCGATGGTAACTGTGTGGATACTTTTAATCAATTTGATTTCATTTATGACTCAATAGATGGCAGTTCGATAGCAATCGTGTTTGTTTCATGAGCTGTGATTTGGTTCAGCTTGGGCTTTAACTAAAAACTGAGGGTATGACGTGGGTAACCAAAATGCTTGGATTCGGTTCTTCAATTCCGAAATGCTTCAGCTGATGTTGGACAGATGATGAAGTTACATAAACATGTTTATTTTATCCGAGGAAACCAATTTCTGTGAAGACAGTACAACGCTCTTAAATGAGCACTTGCTGTGGCTGCAGGAATCAATTATTTTTATGACCGATGGTTCTGTTTTTCTGTCCATGCTTATTTTCTGTTAATATTTTCAGATGTGCTTATAGGATTGTAATATTTTTATGGAGCTAGCCTGCAGTAGCCTGGCTGGTGTGTTCTGAAATAGGTTTGTATGAGGCAACACAACCAGTAGCCCTTGCTCTGCAGGAAGCGATGTGATGTAATACCTTTATATTTTCATTAAGGCCACTTGAGGGGGAACAGTAATCTGAAAATAGATTATGGAGGATTAAAATGCCTACAGTATTTGGATACTAAATTTCAAGGGAGTATCTAGTTACTTGAATAACCTATTAGATCACCTCCATAATACATCAGAGAACGTCGCTAGGAAACCACCTGACTTGGCAGCTCTCCCCCTTACCTTGAGGTGGGTTGCCTCCATGAATTAATCAGAGCTCTAATGGGCTCTGAATCCAATTTGAAAGAAAGCCAATTAGTTTTGGCCATATGATGATTCCACCAGTAGGTCTGGGTTTCCTCCTAGGGCTGATGTGCTAATGAAACAGTGTGAAGCAGCTCTGCCACCTGCTCTGAGCTCCGTCCTAGTCCATTAGCTTCTGAATCCCTTCTGCATCTCTCTACTGGCTTCTCAAGTGTCCTCTTAATACTCCCCTCTATATGAGCATGCATAGTAGTTTGTGCTTTATATTGTGTTTCTATACAGAGAGCTTATTATTAGAATTATTATTATTATTATTATTATTGTTTTGGACTTAATGTTTCCTTGGATTCTCTCAAATCACCATCTTAAAACTGCTTTAGATGCTTTAGAATTATCAATATAGACGTTATAGGGTAGTGGGTGATGTGTGTCCACACGTTATAGTGAATAGGAAATTACAACACATGCTTGGTTCCAGCCAACCGATGCTTGAAAACACTCAAATAGAAGATAAAGACTCGTATCTGAGATCATAACTTTTAGTGTCTGTTGTTCGAGTGACAGGAAGATAAAAATCAGAATTGTTCTGTGGTGCTTTGAGGTACATCCTGCTGGGAGATACTAATGCTAGTGGAGTAAGTCAGGTACACATGCAACCCACCACTGTGCAGGCTGAGTTTCAGTATCTGATGCTCAAATAACACCCGTTTAGTGCATAAAGACTCTCAGAGCACACCAAGAAACTGGTGTTGGAGTGACAGATGGAGTCAGACGTTTTGTGGTGGGTGGTGCATGCATGTGTCCGTGTGTGTGAGTGTGAGGGTATTAGGCTGTTAGCAGTTAGCCAGTCTTTTGTGTAGTTTTCTTAGTATGTCGTGGTTCTGATTTAGCAGCCCAGCAGATGGAAAAAGAAACCATAACCAGTCTTGTGAGTCCATACCTGCGTAGAACAGCACAGTATGCCACTGAGAACCATTTGAGTCTACAGTGGAAGAGAGGTTCATGTGTGCTACCCAGAAAAATATAAATGCTCAACACCAGTAGCTACAGGGTGTGTACAAACAAAAAGCAAGTCCTGCATTTCAGCTGGAACAGCAAATAAGATCAGACAGGTCATCATCCATATTGGCCATTGATATATGTTGTATGTAATGGGTATTATATTTCTAGGGTTCCTCCGCTTTTGAAGCCATGCTTGTTGCATAAGGTTGGCTGAGTAGGACTGTACCTTTTCGCCAAGGCATTTCACATGATTTCACAGGAGGGTGCTGATGGTGGTTCAGTATCAGGAAATTCCAGGTCCCCGTTTGTACATGCATGTGTGCTGCAGTTTGCAGCAGTGGTGGAGTAGTGAAATAAGTCATTAGAAGGTGATAATGTTAAGCAGAGGTATACAGATATACAGAGATGTACAGCTGAAGCAGTGGAGCGCTTGAGTTCTGCCGTCTCTCCTAGAGGAGCACTGCTTCCTCACTAGAGTAAACATCCTGGCTTTGGGCGTAAACTTTGTACGCGTCAAACAATATGAGTTGGGGGACGAAAGCAGGCACTGCCCCCCTGTACTCCTGGGCTCCTTCAGCAGGTATGTCCTGTCACGTAGACTGTGACATTTCACCCAGCTGGAAGTCCTGCCCAATCACATGTCCACTCTGCAGAAGCAACACACATGGACAGTGAGTTGACCCCCACATTGCACTTCATAAGGGCAAGTGACAGTATGGCTCTATCAGGTGTCTCGAGAGTGAGATCATTCCAGTCATGAGTTCTGTTTCGTCATGTTGTTAACAAATTGAAGTTTATTGTAGCCCATTCAATTAGTGCTTTCAAATGAGTTTATTGGTTATGGTTGCTTGTTACTGCTATTCCAAAGTGGTAGTAACTAGTTACATTTACTCAAGTACAAAAGTACAAAATATTGATGGCTTTGTTCTCTGTTGTAATAGTGATACGTTTACTTCTGCTGAAGTGTATTAGTGAATAAAGGAATCTACATTCCAGCCGTTGATGTTTAGTTACTGATTTCCTTTGTTATGTTTAATTTCATTCTGTTTTGTAGGTGACATCATCTGTACTTGTTTGTGATTGGTCACCTTTCTGATTTTGCAGATTTTGAAGATTCACTGCTTTAACTTGAGCATTGATTTAGTCTACTCCACCCACCTCTCTTGCTCTTTATTTTGAAGTCACAGTTCTTCACAACTGTGTTACGATGGAAACAGGCTGGATTTGGAACTGGAGCCTGTTTGACAAAGCAAGATTTATTTTTTTAGTTAATGTCAAGCTTGGATCTAACCCTGGATTGTCTCTTGGTGCATCACTTTTTACCAGGTAGTTACAGACATTTAAATGTGTTTTACTATATACCTTATTATCCATCTTTCACGCTGTTCATCAATGGTCAGGATCACCACAGAGCAGGTGTGATGTGGGTGGTGGGTTGTTCTCAGCACTACAGTGACACTGACATTGTGGTGGTGTGTTAGTGTGTGTTGTGCTGTGTGAGTGGATCCGACGCAGCAGTGCTGCTAGAGTATTTAAACACTGTGTCCACTCACTGTCCACTCCTAATAGACACTCATTCCTTGCTGGTCCACTTTATAGATGTACAGTCAGAGATAATGGCTCATCTGCTGCGTCTGAGTCTGTGTTGGTCATCCTCTAGTCCTTCAGTGGTTAGAAGATGCTGTTGGCTGGATAGTTTTGGGTGGTGGACTATTCTCAGTCCAGCAGTGACACTGAGGGGTTTAAACACTCCAGCGGCACTGCTGTGTCTGATCAGCTCACACCAGCGCAAGTATCACTACTGAGAACGATCCACAGAGAATGAGCAGATAATACCTGCTTGGTGGTGGTCCTGTGGGGGTCCTGACCATTGAAGAACAGAGCGAAAGGGGATGATATAAATATACAGAGAAACAGATGGACTACAGTCTGTATGTTGAGCAGAGCTGATAAAATGGACAATGAGTTAATAGGCTTGAACAAATATTGTTTGAAACAAAAGCATAGTAAGTCCTTTTTAAGTCATCACCAGCCCACAATGGACCACTGACTCCCCACGTCCCTAATTATTAGCCCGATGACCTCGAGAGGGTGCTTCAGAGTTCACTTGTGGTGCTCAGCCTTGTGGTTGAGAAACCATGATACAGGTGTCATGAATATGCAGCAATTTGTCCTCCAGTAAGCAGGAACATGGGGGTGACAGTTATGCATTATAAATGCTTTGCTTTCTACATATTCCTGTATGAATTTTACTGTTTCATCGTCTGCTTATCTCCTCCATATGTTTATAATATTGATTGTGCATAAACATCATGCTTTCAAGTGCAAAGGGGGTTAATAATAGCTTGGGTATCTAACCTGAGGTAACAGAGAAAATTGTTCTTGTAGCTGATCACGGCTGTGTTTGTGTTCAAAACTGAAACTGAGTCAGGAACCCTGGTTCAACTCAGGTTCAACAAGCTACGGGCTTAGGAAGGAGAACAAAGTCTGAAATTTGAGATATAAAGGACGGGTGTGTGTATAGGTGCATGTTCTGAGCTGCTAATTACGGCTGTCCTGTCAGTCTTGTAGACAAATTAGGCTTCAGGTTTGTAGGGCATTTGTGGAGCCTTATCTACTAAAAGAGCGCCAAAGAATGGCCTGGAGACTATAAGGCATTTAAGCAACCCTACGTTGAGTAATGAAGACGGATGGTGATGAGCTGAAGGCTTCTGTGGTATCAGGATTGTAATCTGAGGCCCCGGGTGGTGTGGCACTCTACAGAGTCATAGCTAAATGAGCCATGTAAAATACAGAGTAATGGCATTAATTCTTTTGTTGACCAAAAACGAGAGACTGCTCTTCCAGAGGGCAAATGGTACAGATTCAAGATTAGTGCTTGCATTGAGCAGCATGCAGTAAAGCGTACCATAACATCCTTGCAAAATGTTCTATTTATAGATTGTTTGGTTAGATTGAATTGCTGTGCTAATAAGAGCCTGTTTGAAACTCAGCCTGCAGCATTTCTCACACCATCAGTGGTTGAAAGAAGTCCTGTTCTGGTTGCCGCTTCTGTTACTATGCAGAGTTGATATTTTCTGGAGCAGTATGCATTTTTCTTCCCTGGCCTATATTGCTGAGGGGAGGTAGTCAGCAACAGTGACTCCGCGGCTTTCTCCCGGAGTGAACCATTCTTGCGATGGACGGAGGGGGAGGGGTGTGCGTGTGCAGCCGAGCATGGGATTCGTCTGTTATGAAACTCGCTCGCTCCCACCTCCTCCCCCTTTTCTACTTCTCCACCCGGGGCTCCTCCACAAGGAGCTTCTTTCCCCCCCATTGAGTTATCCTCCTCTTCCCAGCTCTGTTCTCCCAGACTTCTCTCCTTTTTCCCCTGGTGTGGCCGCCGGAGAGGAGTGTGTAAACAATGCTCTCCCTCCCCTCTCCCTCAGCGTGCGGTGGTCCGTCCTGCTCCCTCGGCGACATGCGTTGCTGTTTCTGCCTGCGCGCGAGGTGATTAAGGCAGCTCAGGCAAGAAGCTTGGAAAGGAGCCCCCGGTAGGCCTGCGGAATGAAGGCATCCCGGCTGCGAACTTGTGCGGCCGGAAGGTCTGCTGCCGTTCTTGTAAGGCTGAGCTAACGGAGCTGCCTCCCTGCTTTTTTCCCCTCGGAGCTGCTGGGCTCCGCAGGCCACAACAACAGCCCAGCCTCAGGTGCGCGACTGCATGTTTTTGAGTTGAGAGACAGAAAGTCAGTCCCTCCCACTCGTTTCCCCCCTTCTTTCCTTTCCTTGTGGCGGGGTGTTTAGCTTTAGGTCATGTGCGCTCGCATGCATTGGAAAAGAAAGAGTTGAATGCCTCCCATGGCTTTATAAGTTTGTTTCCCTGCTCGGGGGGCGAGTGTGGGGAGCTTGCACATGTTTTGCTGAGCGGGTTCAGCAAGTTTAGGTGTCTGTTTATGAGTAAGTGCACTCCAGTTCGACGTGGAAGGCGGCTGGACAACGTTATGAACTTAAAATGCAATTGTGGGTCATTGAAGATGAAACTATGTAGAGGAAGGGTTTTGTTTTGGTTTCAGTATGTGCAGCTGTACGAGGCTGAAGAAATTAGCAGTTGTAGGCGCATGTTTCTCTTAAATGTACTGTAGCCTGCATGTGCTCTTACTGGTGATTTTCCTTAGTGCTGTCCTGTAAGCAGTGCTGTTTTCCATGCCTCTGTTCCAGTTTGTTTCTTCCTTGTAATGAATGAAATTTTCTGAATGAATTAATGCGCACGCCCTTGGAGACCTTTAGGTATGCATTTGGCATTCAGCGAAGTGGGTGCTGACTTGTTAGCAAGCTTCTTGTGGTCTGTTAGCTTGTCTTCTTTATCATTGCTTGTAAGAGGATGAAAAATGCCGCGACTCCCACATTTGTCATTTCTTTGCCAAGCTAGTCTGTAAGCTCTTCATGTGATTTATGCATTTTGATTTATAAATGGGGGAAATGCCTGCATTTTACGTAGTTACTTAATAAACATCGTAAATAAAGGATGCTCAGAGGGCCAAACACATGCAGGAGTTTGTGCATCTTGAGAATGTTACTGTTTGTGGGAAGAGGAGTCGATGCTTTGCTCCTTTGAAATTTATGAAGAGCAGCGTTGCCCGAGTGCTGTTAAGAGATATTCTGTATAACGTCATAGGTAGTGAATGATGGCTCAGGTTTTCTAAACTTGAAAGACAAAATATTGTGAATATTACAGTGTTTTAATAAATGATGTAATTTTTCAATATTTTTTTTGTAAAGGCAGTCTGTGAATTTTGGTAATAATTTATTTAAAAAATAAAAAAAGTATTTTTTAATGAGATTTAAACTTCAGATCTGCTTAGTGTTTGGTGTCGGAGATGTCTGATGGTTCAGGGGTCAGGGATGTCGGATAATCTGTTGACCACAGAGAAGGAAATAATACCCAACAATAACAAAACAAACATCGGCCGACATAAATGTAGTGGTGTAGACTTACTTTTTTTAGGTAATAGTGCTTGGGGGAACTTACATGGAGCACAATTTAAAGCATATTTTATTATTATTTTATTATTATTTTGTAATTTATTATTATTATTATTATTATTTAGTTTATTAGTTAAGTCAAGTAATGTGGGTTGCCACTGCAGATGAGCTAATAAGGTAACAGAGTTGACCGATACAACACAGCATGCTGATGAGGACTTGTTGTCTCATGCATAATGCGCTAACGTGTTAGTAGAAATACATGTTCACTGGCTCTAGGCCATCAGCTTGAGTAGTTTGTGTAGTTACAGTAGGCTTGGGCCTGTTGCCCCATTTCAGCCTCCCCAGTCACGTCCTTAGCATGTGCTTGGCAACACGCTCGTGTTTAGGCAGTGGTTTTTGGTAGTAGCAAGATGCAATATAATACACTTACTCTGAAAAAGTTATTACCTTTTGCGGTCCTCCTAAAGCATAAAGCATGCATACATTTATTTATGTATGTATGTATGTATGTATGTATGTATGTATGTTTTGTTTTGTTTTGTTTGCGGTGTCCAGGACCTGAGAGTTGACTGCTTGTGTAATTAGCTGGGTTCAGATTGTTTGAAAGGACCCAGTTCCCAGTTTGGTTTCTGAAGATGTTTGGTTAATGTTGTACAGTAAGGTTTCTTACGCTGTACTTTCAGTAGAACACAACAAAACCATCTGGTCAAAATAAAGTGTATTAGGCTTTTAAGACTAGGAGGAGATGGAGGGAATTGGAGTTGTTCTAATGTGTATATATATGGTTATCAAAACTCTTTTTTTTTTTTTTTTGTGCATAAGTGGATATTCAAATGAGGTGTATTTGTTTTGGAATAAAAACCAAAAGTAGTGTGTTATTTTGTAATGTGTAATTTGCAATTTTTGGTAAGCGGGTGAGCAGCATTGAACCTTGGCCAAGCTGAAACGCAAGCAACTGATATTGCACCTCAATATCAATTTCATATTCATAAGTATCTATTTGGCAATTCGTTAAAATGGAACAACGTACATGTGAGTGCCTTTCAGTATACATGACCGAACTGTTGCTTCTGTGTGGGAAACACTGGCATGAGTTCTTAATCTTTATTAATTCAAATGTAAATATCATCTGATACTGTGACATTTGGATAATATTGTGATAGTATTGTGGGGCTTTCTATTGTGACGTATTAAGGGTCATATGACCATTTGGGATCCTAAATAATGAAAGGATAAACATGCATTATAGTAGTGTTTAATTTCTCATGTGTTCAGGAAACGTGCCACATGACTACTTTTTGAGATGCAATTTACTGCATGCCATATGCAGATAAGAATCGTGTGAAAGCTGTATGGCTGCGTTAATGTTATAACGTTATGGCAAGCGTTAAGGCAAGTCCTGGCAGCATCGGCGCACATTCAAATCTCCTTCACTTTCAAGTGGTGCACTGGTTTCGTTGATGTGCCCGCTGTTGCAAGACTTGCAGATAACATGCTGCTTTAGCAAACCAGAAGCACCCTGGCCTTATCTAAGCGTTCAGCGCCCTTACAGAAAAAAGGACTGTGTTGTGGCGATGTGGCGGTGCAGTAAACCAAAACAAAATGTGTGTGAACGCCGTGGTGAGTTCGCCTTGTATTCAGCTCATTGGCAGCCTGCTCTGCTCCTAAACTAATAGTCTGAAACTCACTTTGTTTATTTGGCTAACTCCTTGGCTGGCTTCCTGCCTACCAGGAGATCCACCATTCATTTCAGGACCATAGCTAGCATCTAAAATATGGGACAGTCACGGATGTTTTCTGCCCCTCCTATTGGTAATCTTGACAGTATTATTGAAATTTGAGGTTGTTTGAGGAGTGGATATTCACAGAGCCCAGAAAACCATGGTAGATAACATGTGGTGTAAAGTTTACACAACGAAAGGCAGTCAGTCTTTTAGATAAACAGATCTCTGCTAACATTACAGCCTGGTCTTCAGCTCTTTATCAAGACGTGTAATAAAACTTTGACATCATTTTGAAATACTGGCATCTTTTGTAAACACTGTGGTGTACCACCCAACCCCAGTAGATATGATGAGTTTTTCATTTTAAGAAAAGAGGAGGCAGCAGAGAAGTCTTAAGGAGTGTCTTTTTTCTGCCCCTAACTTAGCACAACAGCAGTTCACGGCCTTTGGCCAACACAGATGTAGAATTAAATTTGTATTTGCGTTACCTTCTTTGAGAATGTCAAATATAGCAAGTACCAACCATCGGGGTTCAAGCACTGGGCACCTTCTGGATCCGGAAGATCACAAAGATGAGTTTTTGGAATGGCCTAACAGTACACTTGGACAAAACTTGTATTTGTATAATGGTTAAATTCAGTTAACCAAGCATTTACACAGCAATGACCTCTGTATTGTCCCCCCACCCCCGAGGGAATAGATTTCTGAACTGAATTACTTTTTTTCCACTGTTTGCAGGTTTTCTTGTCTGTAAACACACAGCATGACGGGAAATTTAACACGGCCCCTCCAGCATGTCTTGTCGCCAGTTTGACAGGATTAGAAATGAAGTGACCACAACCAAAATTAATTCTAACTATATTCAGTACATAATTAGATGGTAAATGATGTAAAGGCTGCCAAAATCTTTTCTCGTAAACCTGAACCTTTTTCCTTGAAAGGAAATCCATGCCACCAATCCCCAAGACCAGGGCTATGACAAAAATTCTTCCTAGGCTATTACCGCAGCTTTAAAAATTCTGTTCTTATTAAAAAAAATGCTGTTACAAATCAATACCACAGTGCACTGGCCATCCAGTTTGGCTCTGGGCTGTTTGGCTCTGGGCTGTTTGGCTCTGTAGAAGCCTTTGGCTGAGCATAACTGAATGCTGGCCTGAGGATGTTCATTGTGTCAGGCAGGGCAACACAGTGTAATGTCATTGTAATCACCACTTATTATGTCATGCTTGATTTTAAGAGCCTTGCATCATATCCAAAAAATGCATGTTAGATTTGACCACGTTTCTGTTGCATTGACAAAGATTGGGCCAATACTGGATGAAAACCGCCATAAAGAGCATGGATTCCTAAAGGTGGTACAGTTGCAAGGTTGTTGTTCCAAGTATGTCTGTCATATTTTTGTCTTCTGCATTAACCACGGTTCTCCAGCTGTCATTCTACAAGTCCTTATGCCATTCCAGCTGCATATCACTTCTGTCGGAACCAAACCTAAATGATAACTTTACAGTAGAAGGAAAAAGTAAATGTACCTTACTTTCAGTTTAAGTCAATAGTCAGACTTATTTACAGCTGACTTCAGGCCATTTCACTTGGTCCATTAACCACAAAACCTACACACAAGGTAAAGAACCACAGGTGTTTTTGATGTCAAAATAGGGTGCTTCTGAAGCGTTGGGTGGGAAAAGCAGTGAGTATATATTTAATAGAAAGAAGAACAGAAGCCTCAACATTCACATGTTATTTGCCACCTCTTGTCAGTATTTAGTGTGTACAGCCTTTATTACATCTTCCATTCTTTTCAGCAGGCTTACTTTCAGTTTTCGAAAGAAACCTACTGGACTGTTTTTCAGCACCTCCAGTCCTAGAACATTTTCGCACCTGAAAGTCCAGGCTCAGGTTTGTGTTAAATTGTATGCTTTTGTTCTGGTTAGATTTAGTGCAAGCACACTAAGGACCTTTGCGTGATTCCCGCGTCCTGTTGTCATCACCTATGTGGGCTGCACCTCCCTGTACTTCCTATGCTTTTTCTGATGATATGGCGCACCAGTGTAGTGCAAGACTCCGGAAGCAGACAGCACATGAACCTGAAGTGCTTCTGTGCTTGCAGTATCTTTGTGAAATATGTCTCTCATCCTTCCCCCTGTCATCCTCACCCCCCCAAATCAGAAATTAAGCTAGAACATTCAACATTTTATACGTTTTTCAAGTTGACTTTTGACCTTTTCATCTTACGTCTCCTTCTCTCCTTGTGTTACAACACCACAGTTTTACTTCTCCTCTGTTCTTCTTCTCCTTTGTTGTTCTTCTCCTTCAATCGTTTAATGGGTGGCAGTAGCCCGTCTCAACTTCTGAAGTCTGAAAGAGCCAAAAAAAGTGTTTTCAAACTGTATGCAATTTGACACATGGTTCAGTTCAGGCCAAACAAGGTAGGTGTGAAAGTGCCCTTAGAAGTTGGTTGCATTTCCTGCTTTTCACAATTCAGGTAGTCCCAAATACAGAATACCCATATGCAATTTAGACTTATCAATACATGAAACCGTACCCCTCGTTCCGAGTCCAGTTTTGCAAGGGAGCTATGGTCCTTTTCTGTTAAACTGCCATATAACTTGCACACATCAGGCTATCAGACTTGTACATTACCTTGTAAGTCTGGTATGTATTTATTGTCATTTGCAATGACCTGATGATATGCTGCTACTTTGAGCCAAACTTAAGTGTCCCAGGTTTCAAACTGCACTTTGGGAGCAGAAAAATGTGACGTTTCCCCTTGACTAAGAGCTCGAGTGCTGAAGAAGATTCTTCATCCTTAATAGACGTCACCCTAAGAGAGTCTTTTTAAGCTAATTGTTCATGGCATGTGGTGCTTTGCACTAGCTCCTGTTGAAGACTTGAAGACTTGAGAATGCCTTGACTGATTCTTAAGGAATAGGCATTGTCCAGTGCACAGTGCTTGCCAGGCTTTAGCAGTATGAGGGCATGACTTCTTTGCCATCACTGGAGCCTGCGCCACAAGCAGTCCCATCTTGTCACCTTTCTTTGCCCTACTGATTCTGGCTCGTGAACTGATTCTTTTAAAGTTTAAAGCCGGCCTAATTTCCGTGGTTTCTTGGCCTCCATTAAATGTGGCAGTTTGAGGTGAAATACTGAAAATGAGGCTGCTGGGGATTAGGGGCTCACAGGCTGCCGGAGGTTTTTCAGCAGGCCCTACAATGGCAGCCTGTTCAGGCCCTACAGATCAAAGTTGCCCATGCCTGTGAGCCAAGCAGTGGTCCAAGAAAGCCCTGCAAAGCTCCTGCCCCCCTCAGTGGCACGCCTCAGACGCCAAGCAGAGCATCTGAGTGGGAGTGCAGCGTTGGCTTTCCTACAGGATCGCACACAGCCTTGGTGCATTATGGTGCCGAGACTGCTCCAGAAGTCGTGCCCTCGGCTCTTTTGCAAATGATGCCAGCCCGGGTGGGTGACCCAGCCCAAACATACATTGAAGGCAGACCCTTGCTCAACTCTCGAATGTGTATAAGCTTTTAGCTTTTCTGCCGGTGGGTGTGTTTTGGCCTGGAATGATTTGTTATGTAAAGGAATGTGTGCGTCGGCATCTTTAAGTTGGCCACCTATGCCGAAGGATTCCCTTACAGGGTGCTTGTACATGTCCTGTTTCTATGGTTACGGGCAGCATCCGAGGACACCTGATGCTTGTAGAGAACATTTTATGCGGTGCTCTTCAAGTAAACAGCACAGATGGAAATTTGGTGTATGGCATTTGACAAGACATACGGAATGCTATTAATACCTTTATTTGAAACAAACTTCACTCTGACATCTGTAGATACTTGGAGCAGTCGCATTTAAGGCTGTAAATGACCTCATGGAAGTAAACCTCTTCTAGCTTGACTGCTGTATGTTCAGTCAAGTCAAGTCAAGAGGCTTTTGTTGTCATTCCATCCATGTACAAGTACACAGTGGAGTGAAATTACGTTCCACCAGGAACAAGATGCAACATGGCACAGTCAAATGCAGTGCAGTTTAGGGAATGGAGCTCCTCAGCTTCTGATTATCTAAGACCTGCCTGTGGCTTGGTTGGTTGTGACTTCTTGCAGTCTTGTGTCAACAGGGAGAGTACTAAGACAGTTGTGCCACTCAGGGTCTCCATAATCTTATTTATTTGTTTATTGATGGATGGATGGATGGATGGATGGATGAATGGATGAATGGATGGATGGATGGATGATGGATATTATCAGCATTTTGGGCTTTTTTAGCTCCTTGATATCAGTATCAGAAACTTGACCCTTTTAGTGCCCATCCCCTTACTCTCCCTCTGACGGTGGTGTTTCTAGAACCACTCAGGCTTGTACTGTGCGCATCATGGGTGCTCTGGAAGTGTCACGAAGGTTCAAGATGAGCAGGGGAAAAGTCCGTTCTTACTTCCTCTGTGGAATCTCCCCACTCCCCCAACTCAGAAAACAAGGTCATGCATCATTGGAGAATTTGACCCACAGATTACTTTCCAATGCTACATAAATGATGCTTATTCAAAGCTTAGTTCCATTACCTCGTCACCATGAAGAGCCCGCACATTAGCCTCGCAAGCGGGGATTTCGCGAGCAGCCAAGCTTGGTGCTCACAGCCATGAGCTGGACGCATTTGTGTCTGCTAGTGCTGTGGATCAAATGAGTCTTTAAATTAGCGTTTTGACTGTTGACAGATTTATGATGCCAGGGTAAGGAGCTGTTGATTTCATGCGCAGCTAGTGGGAATGAACCTCAGGCGGTGCGTAACATGGTGTCGTCTGACTCTTGTGCTCTAACAGCTTTGGCCATGTCACTTGACCTTTCGCTGGTTTGTAAGACATGTGATCATTGTCTTGCCTTCATGCATTCTGCTTTGGGCAGATAATTGATTTTTCTGTCAGAAACGATCTATCAGTTGAAAATTTGTCTTCCTTGCCATGTCATTTGTTCATTCTGGATGCCGTTATCTGATTCGGGTCGAATGCGTAGAATAGATGCCATTGGCTCTCTTCCCTAAGCTTATGTGAATCAATTTCCTGGACTGTATCACTTAACCCCGCTGGCCTGCTGTTGTTGAGTTGTGAGTATTGGATTATGTGATTGGCTGAGTGCCTCGTCTGAACTTGAACTCATTGGCTGACTGGTTTCTCCTCTCTCTCACAGCTTTGCATAAGCTCAAAATGAGTGCCGTGGGAGAGAGTGCCCTTGACCCCGCCGCCCCGGAGTCACGCAAAAGGAAAGGCTCACCATGTGACACCTCTGGTCCAAGGTAGGTTGAACTCTTAGCTTGTCATGCTTTTTGTAACAGTACGTCATCTGTTTGTGTTTTCTGCATCATGGATGTTCATGCTGTTATTTACACTGGTGTATTGATTTCTGAATCTCACCAACAACTAAATAAACTGAACATTCCCTCTCTTTGTAGGTGATTTGTATATGGTTTGGATGGGATTAGTTTAACCCTGTGAATTTAACAGATTTTTTTATTTTATTTTTTTATCTGCCAGGGGAGTTGTTACATGCACATCCCCAGGCGCTTTCTCAGAGTGTGAGCTCAGACCACAGTTGGTTGATTAGTAATTAGTTTATGTTTGATTCATGTACTTAGAATGACGATAAAGCATCACTGACCTCCAAACCAGCCAGAATAAAGGCAGTTAATCTGTGTGAATCTCTGGTGCATATTTCTTTTTCATAATATCCAACTCATAAAGTTGGATTAAAGTGAAAGCACCACAAAGTCCATCCACCATTCAGAGGTCACACTGCCACATGTCAGATACATGTCAGTGGTAGGGGTGTAAGAAAATATTGATACTTTTGAGTATCATGATATGATATTTTGTGGTATCAATTTATTTTGTATCAATGTATAAATCAAAAAAACACAAACATGGTTTTAAAATAATAGTTTTTGTGCAAACATTGGAGGCAGTGAGTGTTGTAATCTATCTTAGCCATTAGACTGCATAAAAGCACATTTCTAATGTTAATATTAGTACATCATACAACCAGGCTTTTGCTAATACACAGCCATAGTCAATGGGGCTGTGTATATGAGAATGCTGTTCATTATCATTTCTAAATAGTTTTTCTGCAATATGCTTGTGGATGGGTAGTACCTTAACAGCTGTAAGTCTTTGCATGCAAACAGCCACTGTCACAGAAAAGACAATCTGTGTCACATATGAAGTCTGATGTCTCTTTCTGTGACTTTTATCTGAACATAGCCGGTGATCCTTATTACTGATATAAACACTTTGGATATTAAATCGTTATTTTTAAGTTAAATAACAAATATACCTGCCAAGGATTTCCTAACATACGACAACATGCAGCCAATCATTGTCAACACGTTCACCAAACATTGCTGGAAGCACATTGAAAATCTTTTGGCACCAACTTAGTTCAGACAGCAGGTTTGAATGCCAGTGAGTGCTAACATCACTACCAGGAGATAATGATGATACAGGTACAGGTAAGTGTTTGTGGAATTATTGGTATTTGTAGTGTAGAGGGGTGTGTGTGTGTGTCTGTGTGTGTGTCTGTGTGTGTGTCTGTGTGTGTGTCTGTGTGTGTGTGTGAGAGAGAGAGAGTGAGAGAAAGAGAGAGGTAGCAGGACTGGTCTGTCCGGATGTGTGTTGGTGCCTCTTCCATGATAGAGGCCTTGGTGGGGCTGATGTAACGGCTTGTTTCTACAGCAACCCCACACAGCACCTGACCTGCGCATCGTGCCTGCGCGCAACCTTGGCAATGCACTGACCTACTTCTCTGCCTGTCTCCTCCACCCCACACACACACACACACACACAGAGTCATCCATATGTACATGGACCCACTCACCTCAGCCGCTATACAAAGTCAAACAGATAAGGCCTCTTTTCACTCTCATCTTATTAGGCACTCACACACACACACACTCTCTCTGTAGCACACATGCTCCTGCTCGCTCCTATCACAGCGCAACACACGCAGAGCGGAGAATGTTGAAGAATAAACAGTTCCTGCCACAACTCCCCAACTGACCCGCTTCAGTCTTCTCTTAATGTCTGTCGTTCCTCAAACATTTACAGTATCACTTTCTTGCCTGTGCCTCAGCTCTCCTGTTTACTGCCACTTTTCTCCAAACGGACTTTCATTTTTCACATGGCAGGAGCTTCGTTCATTTTGACAGGTTGAAACAGAGGGTCAAATGTGCTACATTCCACTGATATATCCCACTTTGTCACTGCTGTTATGGGTTTCTCCCTCTCTCCCCATCTCTCTCCCGTTCCCTCTTTTTTTGTGACGTATGTTGCTGTATGTGATTTGTCACATTTGATAAGTTTGAAAAGGCTGTGTATCATGAATCATTATTGTATAATGAATCCTTATTCGTACAGTTGTGCTTTGGTTTAACCTTACAGCGGATTGTGTTCAATTCTGACACCAGTGCAGCATTTCAGTTTGTAAATGCAAATCCTCCTGTATGGTTCTTTTATTAGTGAGCTCAAGTGACATGAAAGCAATGTAATAGAGGTTTTGTTTTTCACTTGGGCACAAAGCTCGTTGCTACTGAAATACAACAGCATGCGTGTATTGCATTTCACATATTTCCGATGTAGTGACTGCATTTCGATTTGGCACTAATTCCTCTCCATAGCTATACGTACATGCCAACGTGCTTTAGAACCTCAGCTTGCTTCACTGCAGTAAAACAACCAAGCTAAAGGGTAGGTTTTACTCTAGAAGAGCAAGCTCTAGCTCCAGAACTTTTAGAAGAACTCTAGAAAGTTCCTCTGATCCATGCCTACAGCAAACAAACAGGATCAGAAGAAGGAATTATATTAAATGATATGTATATGTAATGTTTTATTCACTCCCACTGTTAACATGGGGAGCTGCAAGGCTACGGTAAAGTAAACCTTCCACTGTCTCTATGGTGGGTTTCCCAGAGTGTGAAGGGGTAGAATGTAATTTCCATTCTAATTGTTGTTAGATAACACTCAGGCTTAGTTGTAGTATAAATATTCAAAATCAACATTTCATTATCTCTTTTTGTGTTCATTAAATACAGAAAGTCTGGTACTTCGCACAGCAAGCAGCTTGTTTGACTGACATGCAGAATGAGCTGTTTTGTAATAGCGTGTAGGAGGAGGCGGTTGAGGAAATTCCACTAATATATACTGATATAAAGGTTTTTCATGTCCAGTTCAGGCAGGTGACTAGATTTAGCTGGAAAACAAAACTGTCATTTCTGTGTGAATGACCCAAAATGCTGTACAAAGATGGAAATACATGGACATGTGAATAGCCAATCAGAATGCAGCTGACATCTCAACAGTTGTGGACAGTTTTGTGTGAGAGAGTTTAATGAATGAGCTTCAGACATTAGTCACTCCTGCCCTCCAAAGGTGTTAAAGCACCAGTCAGGTTAGAGCTACTGTAGTTTTTGTAACACCATGACATGTCTCAAGAAAAATGCCTTTTCTGTTTTCTTTCATTTACATTTGCTTCAAACGAACAAATGAAGACATTCACATTCTGTTTGCAACATAACAAATCTATCCTGTAATAGCACACTGACATTGTGTGGCGTGTTGTCGGCTTCACATCTCTTCAAGTGGAGTCGTAGGGTGTTTGATGAGATTGAGGTTTGCACCTTACTTTCCAGTATTCACATTCTGGCGTACAGTTACTGCTCTTTCACATTGTGCACGTGTTCTTACTGTTTATGCGCATGGTGTAATGTGTCTTATGTCTATTTGTCTTTGCACTGTACTTACTATTTACCTATTCTTTAATTACTGGACTGGAGAAGTAGCCTGACAGTGTTTCATTATACTGTACAACCCTGTATTGGTATAATGACAAAGTTTCATGTTCACGTACAACAACAGATCATTTAATGCAAAAGGATAAAGAGAAGAAAGTTTTTTGGTTGGAAATTTGTTAGGACTATTTTTAAAACATAAATACTCAAAGAGGTACATATCAGATACAGATCTGGAGTACAAGAGAAAGTACAGGAAAAGTGTAGTATATGGAGCACTTAAGTGAAGTGCATTAATTAAACAGCGTAATTTAATTTTTAAAAAATTTTACAGGTGGGAATAAAAGATGGAATCTGCTAATTCTCAAGGCTTTGGTATTGGTATTGCTGTCCAACACAGAAATGTTGTGCTATGTTTTCCTCCCCTTTTCTTCTTCTTCTTCT
>CM067481.1:13299956-13318076 GCA_034552555.1 Semaprochilodus insignis | reverse complement strand
CTCTCTCTCTCTCTCTCTCTCTCTCTCTCTCTCTCTCTCTCTCTCTCTCTCTCCCCCTCTCCCTCTCCCTCTCCCACTCGCCACATTTTTATAAACAGAATCCCAGCCTATTCCATGCTCTCCTTCTTTCTGTCTCTCCACCACATTATAACCCACTTTCCAGTGTGCGGTGTAAGTCTGTGAGGAATGTGCGATGTGCATCTCGAGCTGAAAGCTTCGGCTCGCCCCTCATTAGTCCTGCTATACGGCCCGGCCGGGGAAGTGTGTTTTTTGGCCTTGCACTGCCTGCAGCCCACCCACTGCGCGTCCCCGAAAGCACCTATCGCCCCATCGCCTCGGTCATCTGCCGGCTCTTCCCTGCGAAACCCCTTGCCTTCCCCCTTCATGGCCAGAGACTGTGCTCTTATCATCATGTGACAGAGTACACGCATGCAGCAGCTGGGTTTCTATGAGCTATCTATGAGCCGTGCCTCATGGAGACGTGAATTATTGAGAAGGCCCTGCAGGTTGCTGCACTCTTTCCATGCACTTCCACTGTTCTTAGAAATTGCCTGAAGACTTGACTTTTAACCTATTAATGTCCACTTCTGAAATTTTGTTTTTCCAATTTCCTTTGGTCTGTATATTCTCTGAGCTTGGCTGGAAACAAATGTGAAGAATATGGCTAAAAATGTTTTTTTAGTCACTTTGTGTCATATTAAATGTTGATTTTTGGAGCTATTAATTTTTTACAAGACAATCGAAATCCAATTGAAGACAACTAAGCAAAATGTAATGACTTTAGACTAATCTAGAGCAGAAATTGACACTAAATTTGTTCTTGGACATGGATTAACAAATCAATACATAGTTAGAGTGAAGTTATTGTACCGTGTACGAGTACTGGCAAAGAATATCGGCAGTATTTTAAATTGTTGAACGTTTTGAACTCAATTTCAGCAACTGATGCATCTAGCAGCTCGGGTTGCTGGTACGTCACTGAATATTGTGTAGAGTTTAGCAAAGAATAGTTTGATATTGTGGCGCTAGCTGCTTGCTTGGGGTTGTACTTACTCTCAACAGCAGGAGGCTTGCTATTATCTTATTAGGGCTGCTGTGGCTCAGGGCACACTTTACTCAGAGGCCCTGTTACCTCACAACACAAATTAGATGTTATTTGTATAACATTATTTGTATTTAATTTTGTTCCCCCAGACGCCTGCTTAGATGCTTTTGGTTTTTTGCACCATAAATACATTTTTTATATGACCATTTTCCAAGCTTCTTTTTTACCTTAGAATTAGACAGGCTGTTTTTACTATACCTTTAAAGACTGTGATACAAAAGTTTATATTCTGAATGGCTGCCTGGTATTATGCTAAATTCAGAAATCAGTCCAAGCAGAATCACTCCTTATAACTTCTTGCCAATGGCTGGTGCTGAACTGTTGTAGGCTGAACAGTTATTTGTGTGTAAATGTCTTTTGTGACATCATGAACACAGTAAATTTAAAATGTGTTTTTGTATGTTCATACGGACTGGGAAGTGAACCATAATGCAAAACTAGGAATCTAGCCCAGTTTGGTATCCCCGGTCAGTTTCTTGGTTAGTTAAGAGCAGTGTTGTTGCATTGAATCTTGAGTGTCAAGAACGCTGTGGCAAATTGCAGTCTCTTGTGAGCCTGGAGGGCAGAACTGGCAGCTGTGTCCTACTGGTGTCAAGTTACTGTTTAACTTTCTGATCAAATCAAAAAGTGCATAAGCTCATAAAAGTAGTAAACATGTCTTTTATTCAAATGACTTTTCCGTTTTCTAATATTGAGTTTATTTGACCTTGATGAATACACATTTGAATACATTGACCACAGTGCAGAGTGATGCATTATTGAGTTATAGGAATCAATAATAAAAGTCTTGAGTGTTAAAGGGTTAATTAAACCCAGATTTCTCTCTTTCACCCTTTCTCTCAGCGTGGAGAAGCGGCGTCGGGAGCTGGAGTGCCGCTACATCGACGAGCTGGCCGAGCTGCTGTCAGCCAACATGGGTGACCTCGCCAGCCTGAGTGTGAAGCCGGACAAATGCCACATCCTCAAGAGCACGGTGGACCAGATCCAGCAGATCAAACGCCGCGAGCAGGGTAAGCAGCTCATGCCAAATCCCTCTCCTGGTGGCCGCGCGAGCCTGCCTGTGGCATTCTGCACTGAGAGCCAAATCCGTGCCTCAGAGACCAGGTGAATGAATCCCTCAAGCCCTTCAGAAATGGCAATTAGGAGCCTGTTTGGATTTGAGCGTGCAAGCAATGGATGATGGAGAGCTTTTCAAGAGGTCCTTGGAATCTACCCTGGTTTTAATTTGCGGCTATTGGAACTGATAAGAGAGTCAGAAGGTGAAATGGGAAAAGTGCTCTATTGCTCCCCTTAGTGAGTGGTGTTGCACTAATTCTGGTTAACCATTTCAGGGGTGTTTTACCCTGGTGACTTCTTTGGCTTGTAGTGTGGGTGTAGAGAGTGTTGCTTATTTGCTTGGGTCTTGGGTCTGTTTTAATGAATAACTGGTCAGGACACTTGAGAAAAGCAGTAAATTGATAAGAAGCAGAAAAGTTACACCCTTGAATTCAGGCTTTCGTACCTCTCCACTTAAGGGGTTAGGTCTATGGGTGTTCAGGGTAGATCAGGTAATCATAATCCAGTTTAGGAACTAGGTAGGGCTGTCATTTTCATGAAAATTTAGTTGATGACTAATAAGCATATAAGTAGTCGTAATTTTACGGGTTAATTTGTCTTGTCTTCTTCATTGTGTGAAACTGTTAAGGTCTGAAATGTTCAAACTAACAGACAGGTTTATGTATAGCCAAACAAAACACATATTGACTTAGCCACAAATTCAGCCCAGAATTCCCATATCTGTGCATCCATGATGGTATTATATTTCTAACAGTTGAATTTTAAATATCACAAAACAAGGAAAATCCTTCTCGTTTTAAAGCACAAAAAAAGTTGGCTTTTGGTGTAGTGGTGGGCTGTGTACCATTATAAAAGCGAATACCGGTATGACATTCACTCATGATAAGAGCTTTGCCATACCACAGATACCTTGATAAGGCCAAAAATAGTGAACCACAAAGACAAACTGCCCCAAGACAAACTAAACATGAGTATAAATAACTCTTCTAAACTCAAAAAAGGGTGTTTTATACAGAACTGCAGCGCTGAGTGCTGTTGGCAGGCGCTCCTGCGTTAATCAGTATAGTTTGGCGTGCGTGTGCACAGAGTGAGTGTATCATTTAGTGTGTGCCACATGCGTGAAGCATCACAAAGACATTCCGTGTTGCTGGCCGCACCGGTGTTTGGACAGGTTTCTACTTTGCGATAGTTTCCATTTTTACTCTTTTGTTTCCAATGGGCAGGGATGTGATAAACTTGGGCAGCTCGCTGTTCTAGGCTTGCTTTGTTAGATTAAACTGTGAAATATTGTTTTAGATGCCAACTACAAGGTGCAAAATGGAATTGAAGTAGAGCGAAGAGGTAAAAGCAAACAGGAGGAGAGGCTGAAAACTGCTCCCATACAAGGGAACTGAGGAAGTTACTAGAGTGTGTGGTAGTATTTACACTGAATACTTTTCTCGCTGTTTTATTTATTAAAAATAAGAAAAAGATTGTATCGTTTTTTTTTTTTGTAACTTCATGGTGCTCATAAAAGTGCTATAGGAAGAAGAAGAATAATGACAACAGTAGCAATAATAGTAGTACTGGTAATAACAATAGTAGTAATTATTATTTTGGTGTTGTTTTGTTTTTAGTGTTGTTGTTGTTGTTGTTATTATTGTAAAATGTAGGCCTATTGATTTTGTTGATGTTATGATATTGTTATCACTCGACTATGGGTTGTATAGCCCACCCCTACTTTGATGATGTGAAATTAAATGTTTGAGCAAGAATGCCAGATTTGGCCAATGATGAGCAGGCTAAGCAGGTTTGCTTTAATGTGATTTCATTTGGTGGGGCGAAAAATTAGCATTTGAGGTCACAGCATTATTTTTTATAAATGCTCGATCAAGAAAGCAAACATTGTAGACTAGACGGATTGAAGGTGGATTATTTCAAACTCTATGCAACGAGGGCTGTGATGTGCAACGTTATGGACCATCCCGGCTGGGGATGACTGATGCCTTGAGGAATTCGCCTAGATGTTTTTTGGTGTAATTATTAATTCACTAGGCTGATAAATAATGCATTCTGTTCATTTCAGAGGGGAATATGAATCTGCCATGATAATAATGCTTGCCGTGACGAATGACTAAATGAATAGATGCATAGCACATAATTCAGAGCATGGTTTATTATTATTTGCCTTATCTGTCTTCAGTTACTATGCAGCATGCTCTATATCTTGGAGTTGCAGTTGGGTTGTCTCCCATAGGAGTCAGTGAATTAACTCAGGTCATGGCATCATTGCTCAGGCACCAGTACTGTAAGGTAATTCTGTTTGTATGTGCTCACTGTATAGTTTTAAACACATGAACTGTGTTGTTTGAAGTGATTGGTAGGCGTGACGGATCTAAAAGTTTGTCATGTAATGGCAATATGGTTACTAACATTTGGCAATGCCACAAGTAGTTACTGATATATGAGGCAGAAGTAAAAGGCCTTTTATGATTTATTGCTATTAGCTGTAAGATGCTATACTTATGCTGACACATGGATGGTTAGCAGCACAGCAATGCAAGTAGTTATGGCATTTTTCTTTTGGTTTGGTCTGTACATATAGGAAAACAATTGAAAATGGCTGATCATTCTGTTGTGCAGAACATTGTGAATCTGGAGACGGAAGGGTTGTTTTTGTTAGTGTCTTGAAGTGTTTCACCCTTCTGCAACCAAAGAGCAAAACATATGAATTATAGTAACACTGAATGAAACACATAGAAACACTGAATGGATTATAGTAACACTGTGTGATCTAAGCTCAAAATTGATTTTTAGCTCTCCATTAGCTCTTGGTTTGGTTTTGTACAAAGACAGCATTTGTAAAGTCCAGTCATGCTCTTCTAAGCTTGTCTGCATGGTTAAAAATATTACAGGCATAACCCTCAGGGACCTTGGGCATGAGTAAAGTTCTTGTCTCTCTGTTTCTCCTCTTTATTGACAATAATGGTGTTTTTTGCAAGTTTATTACTTAAGCTCAAGCTTGAAGCTCCTGTTTACTAATTTTCAGGATTTTCTTCTGTAGTGTTTGACATTTTACTGTGAACTGGCAGAGAAAGAATGTTGTGTCATTTTCTGGTGAAAGGTTTTAATAATTACTGTTTTGATATGAGCAGGACTAAATTTTGGTGCAAATTTGGTTAGATCTACCAAAGTACTTGCTTTCATTCCTCTCCCTTACATAAAAGGCTCAAGTCAGTGCTCTCCTGCTTCTCCGAGTTCCAGCCCAAACTCCCAGCAAGTATGTTATGTAAGGTTTTTAAAATTTAACAGTGCTTGTTATGAAGGTTTATTACACCAGTGCTTGTAGCTTAGCTAGACGCTGCTTCCTACCTGTTGCAGGATTCAAATGTAAGGAACTAACCTCATTTATGATAGATGTAAGAATCAAGCGATACGTTAGCTTAGTATTATATTAGCTACCTCCCCTCTAACATCAAGACTCACAGTATTTTACTTTACAGGTGTGGCACACAGTGAGGCACACAACAAAATTCCAGAATTCTTCAACATGTTCACAAGTGTGACCGTCCCGACTTATAATGGGAGCTTGTGGGACTTCAGTTTCAGAAGCATGGTTCAGCAATAAGCAAGCAAGCTGTAGGTTAAGAATGCAATGTTAGTGCTAAGCACTGCAATGTCTAACACTGTCCATGATCTACCCGGCATGAAGTGAAAGCCCAAGTAAATGCCAAAGGTAATTAGATCACTAAATTGGCCAGGTGACAGCTTGTCCTCCATTTTTCATTTTTTAGTCATCACTCAGAGTAGACCAAAGTGGTTCGTTTTCCAGCATGGGGGGCTCTTGTTTTTCAGAATCAACCGTGCAGAACCACACCAATTCTGCACTCAATCTAGCATCGTTAGGGAGACGCCACCGTCTATCATTATGCCTTCTGACACACCCACGCAGTTCTGAGCAGACTGCAGCTTGGAATTTTTTGGAGCATCTATCTACAAGCTTTAAAGCAAAACCAACTGTGCCTTCAGACAGCGAGCGGACATACTGAAAGCCATCAAATGCCACGGTAACTCCCAGTCGATTGGCTTTGGGCCAGCTGAAGGATTTGTATGCATTTCTGCTTTGTGCATTGTTTTTAGTGAAATCTTCAGCTTCACCTGGTTCCTGCTTGAGTCTGTTCCCTTTCTCCAGCTCCTCATTATGGCACGTGAAGCAGGTAACAGTCATCAGAGTCTTGTTTTTAAGCGGCCCTTGATATCGACACTGTAACGTATACTCCTGCAGCCCTTTAAAATGGCATGTCTCAGATAATTGCTGGAACCTCAGGCTAAATCTGGCACAGCTGCAGTCATCGTACTTTTCTGCTAACAAGGTAGGTGACTGACAGAGTGGAAGGAGTGGAGAGAAGGAGGAAGACTGTGAACCGTTTTGGACATGCTGTGGGAATTGGATCAGGATGCTGTAAGGTAGAGCTCTAGAGCTGCTGAGCAGCGATGAGCAGCTCTTTCTAGAACTGAAATTGCTAATAGAGCAGTAATATTCCCTTCAGTTCATTTCCAGTCAACATGGCCACTTATTCTTGTTCGGTTTTTAAGTATCAGGAAACAAAGCAGACAGCATATGTTTCATTACATTACCCAAAAGCCACACTTTGCCTTGTTTACAGCTCCTGTTATTTTTTGGTGAAGTCTGTAGGGATATTTTTCTCTACCTCCGAAGTTCAGTCTTAGAAATGCAGGTTGCACTTCCGTGGAAGTGGTGATCTATATGTAGATCTCCTCTGACATATATGCTGAAAGATTAAGTGCTTGAACTTAATGGCTGTTTTGACTGGGAACTAAATAAGTGAAAGGTAATATTTTGTGCAGTCCTGTAAGTTATAAGTCCTTCAGGTTGTTGTTAAAGAAGAATGCCTAATAATTTAAAGCTGAATTAAAAAGCTAAATGTTTTCTTTTTTGAAATCTGTTGTAAATGGTATAACCATATTAACCTGATTGGAAATTTGGAAAATACTGATGTTGTATTGTGATATTGAATTGTATCAGTGCCACCCATCATTAGTTATGATCTTCTGTACACCTTTTCAGAAGGAGGTTCAGAGTTACAGTCTGGCTCCCTGTAGTAGGTCGTATTGAAAGCAGATGAATTCGCATAGGCTTGTCTGGAACACGCTTTGTTTTCTTTTTCGCTCGTATTTGGATGAGGTCTGGTCGAGGCCTGCGATAGTGTATGGATGTCCAGCAGTCGAATGTGACTCGACCTGGTGCAACAGAGTAAACCGCTCAGGGGTCATCTCGCTCTGTTTCTCTGGTGTGTCATTCAGGACTCTGGCCATCTCTTCTGTTTTCGTTTCAAGCCCTCGCCCCGTGATGGTTGGGGGGGTGGAGGGGGCCCACAGGGGCGTGTGAGAGAGCGACCAATGGCTATGCTCCTCTGCCCCCTGACCTTGTGCAACAGAGGGGCCTCTCGCTGGCCCTGCTTCCTTTCTCTCAGAGCGAAAGAGCAAGAGAGAGAAATGGGGGGGTGGGGGAGATGGAGGCGGGGGAGGGCGAAACAGGAACTTGCCACCCCTCTGCTCCTATCTCCAGCCCAGGGTGGTGTCAACGTTGTTAGACAAGGGCAGATCCTGGCCTGCTACAGCCTTCCCTGGAACACACCAGATGTGGGGCAACAACCTGTAGAGTGCTGTAGTATCGTTCCTTTGGATTGTTGCTCATGACACAGTATTCTGAACAAAGTCACTCGCATTATGCTGTAAGGGGTTAGCATTGTCTGCCGCTGGGTAAAATTCACTTCTCTGAAACACCACTTAATTCCAAAGTATCAGAAGTGACAGAGTCATATCCGCGATCCATGTTTTGAATGTGCTGGATATCAGGCTAATTGGTATTAATCCTGGCCTACTCACTCTTGTCTAGTTTGAAAGGGCCAGCAAATGTCACTAGACAATGGCATGAGCTGGTGTGTGAGGTTTTTGGTGATAGAGATACATGAAAGGTGTTTGGCATCTTTCAAGCTGTTGCTCTCTCACCATGGCACATGTTGAGTTTTGGACTACTCGTAACTCTTTAAGGCTTAAGATAAATTCCTTCACCATAATCTCATCATATCATTATGGGCATGATTATTAATGAACAAGCCAAGTTTTAAGTGAAAGATTTTACGCCATTGTAAAGAAAGTCATAATCATGACAAGGAACCACTCATGGGAATCCATGAGAGCAGACTTATTAGATGTAGTGGAGCATATCTACTCAGCACAATATGTGAAGCATTACAAACAAAACCAAAAACTGTACTGCACTTCTGGTTGGTTCCAACTTATAGGCCTTCTTAAAAACAGGATCTAGCGATTAAGCCTTTAGGCTTGATTAACACACAGGCACAACAAATTTGATGTTTCTCCATGTTTCTCTTAATAGCACCTGTGGTCTTCATCATTGAAGACAAGTACCAGTGAAAATATCATAGACGACTGTGATTAGGATTTTAGTCAAAGTACCACAGTCTCCTGGTGAAATATTTTCTGATATAATACAATTGGCAGTACTTATGGAAAACTGACCAGCTGTATCTTTAATCAAAGAAGGATTGGGGGGGCAGTTTTAGATGTGACATCGAATCTCAGGAAGAAAACCTTGTTATTTGAGCCTGACTGATATGCTGATTGTCTGATAATATTGACATTCGATATTGACAATGTGTGGTTTTACAAGTGTCAGTAAGAATATAAAAAAAATAAAACACATAATTTTGGTTACTGTATGCTGGAGGTTTTGGATGTCCTAACACTAAAATGTAACTTTTTGAAGAACTAATGGGGGGGGGAAAGTTCTTGGCTGATTCAATTTTTTTTAATATGCTGGGCTGCCGATTCTGATTTTCACTGATTCTTCTGTTCTTTCTCATTTTTGTATCTTTTCTTTCTCCAAATGAATTGTAGTATTTGTACTTTTCCCAATGATAGCCCATGTAGCTGGTATTAGAAAAAGAATAGCCTGTAACATGGTACCTTTAAGGTTCTCACAAACATATGGTGCAACTGGAAACCTTCATCCACGCACTTAGCAGGCAGGCTCAACCATAACATAAAGCCTATATTAGATGTGCAGATGTCAGTTGTAAATGTAATACTGCGTTTGAGTGGTGTCAGAAACTGGAAAGTACCAATTGTCCCACTTGCAAATTGAGCTTGAACGACTTGAGTCATATTTATGACTGGTATGATACACAAGTTTATGGAGATGTGACATATAACCCACAGTGAAACCACCACCTGTACCCTGTTAGTCAACAAATCATCCTCAGTTGAAGGTTCCTGGATGTAGTAACAACTGCAGTGGAAAAACAAAAAGATGTGAGCTTTTATAGCATCCTGGTGGTCATAAGTCGTGAATAGAAAGAGACTGAAGAGCTGAGACAGTGAAGGAGAAATCTTTGGATAATGGTTTGTTTTCATGATTTTGTCAGTAGGTTGATGGTTATGTGAAGAATGCATTCCGTAGTAGGGGTTTATGACTTAGCTAGACAATGAATGTTGTTAACGCTAGAACATTAACCCTAATCAAACTTAGATACATAGGTATTACTTATATTTGTTTTGTGGTGTAGGTGATAAAGACATAATATTGCTGACCCCCTCAGACAAAATAAAAGTTTCATTCTAGTGATTTGTATGCTTTTATCTCCAGTTATCTGTAGGCTGGTGCTGTATTTATAAGGTAATTGTAGACACTTGAATATGCTGGCAATAATACACCGTTTAGACGCCAGGATGACAGGATAACTCAAGGATAATTGAGTTGGTACGGATCAAATCAAACAGACTTTTTCTTGAAAGCCAGCATTCACTGCTTATAGATAATTAGGCTGACTGAATGTCAGCAATGTGGCCATGGAGCACTTTTTTCGTGTTTTCTGCATACTATCTTTAGTGTTATGAGTATGCTGCCTGATGTCTGAGACGTTGTTGAGGGACGTTTTGGAAATAAAAATTATTTTCTAAAAGCCCTTAATTGCGGAGAGATATTGCCAGGTATTGTGTGGCATAATAGAAAACGTATCATTATTATTTTACCATTACTGACATTACATATAAAAACACATTTCGTGCAATTTCACACCATTCTGAATGACATTAAACTCTAAATAACTGAATAATGCAGGAAATTAGTATAAACTCAGTGGAGCACTTTTTAATCTAACCTATTGGAGCATACATTTTATAAATATTTTAAATACGTTCTGAAATACAGTATAAACACAATGATATTGGCTGGCATTATTGGTAGTCTTATTTTTTTGCCCCTTTAAATCATTTTTGTTTACCCAATTTTCCTGACACTTTAGTTCAGCTCAGTACATACTGTTTATCACAAAAATGTCTTCAGGTATTATGACGTTCGATTTTCCAAATCGCCTGCCCCTCAGATCCTGTTTGCTCTGAAACACCAAGTAGCAAAGTTATGCCAGAGGTCACCAGCCTCAGTGCCCATTAGCTTTTGTTTGCGTAGCGCGTGGCCGTGTGACCCAGTGACATTGCGTTCGTTTGTTTATTCTACTTTCATATCAAGCTCCAACTTGAGAGCGCTGTGTGTGTGATTCATGGTGAAGCCCTCACTCGGCACCCTTATTTGAAGGACTTGGCCAGGGGCCAGTGCGTAGTTAATAAATACTGTGTTGTCACTGTTTTTCTTTCTCCCGAGAGAGAAGGAGTGAGAGGCAGAAGAAGTGGGGGAAGGATAAGGATGACGTAAGTCCAGTTGTCTGTGAGATAGTAAATGAGTGTGAGAGAGAATAAGAGTGAGTATGTGGGAGAGAAGCAGAGGCAGAGAGTGATGATGCTGCTGCTCTCTGCGTGTGCGCATCACGCTGCCTGCATCACTCGGCCTGGAACCCCCAACGCGATGAGATCAGGTATCGCCTGCTGCAGCGCTGCCACGGTAACGCTACCGTCATGGCAACGGGCTCTGTTTTGCTGGGGGTGGGGAGTAGTGGTAGCGTAGTCTTCATCACCACGTTTCAATGGACTGGCTGTATGACGGGCTGCGTGGGATTCAGTAAGCCCTCTGTTAATAGAAGAGAGAGATATCGGTTTGGGGTTTTCTGAATGGCTCTCCATACAAATTCTCAAGAGAGGCTAGGTAGTGCTGCTCTTCTCAGCCGTTCATTCTTTCATGTCTTTCGCCTTGTGATTTTGGATTGGGTCTTCTAAAATGACTGTAAAACCCATTGGTCACTCGTAACTCTGTGGGGTCTACACCACATTTCTGTTTTTACTTCACCTGCTCTCCTGTAGAGAGCTTATATAACCTCAGTCCTGTAATGTGCAGTCGGGTTACATACATCCTTATTTCAGGGTAACACAGGCTATTCGAAGGTGTGTTTTGCAGTTCTGTCACATAATGAATAGTCATATGATAATAAAGACAAAAGAAAAACTAAAACTGAAATTCAGTCATGCAACTCAAATTTTGCTATTCAAATGTCTTTGAAATCAGCAATGCCACATGCACACTTGGAAAAACATCTTCCGAATAATTGACAAGTCAAGAACACAGCCTCTGATTTGTCAACAGACTCAACCCAAAGGGTCAATGGATGGCTAACAGCCTTGCTAACAACAGCAAGAACTTTTAATACAGATAAGTGAATAAATAATCTCGCGAGGCATGCGGTGTTGGATTTGTGAATTTATTCTAGTATGTCTCCAAATAGACAGTGAAGTTCAAGTGTGGATTTCAAAGCTTGTGAAAGGGAAGCAGTTGCAGGGAAACCCTCATTAAAGTGGCCTATTTGATAACCTTCCAGGCACTGAATCTCCAGCATGCAGCATTCCTAATATATTGAGTCTTTTTATGTACACTACAAACAAAACCGTTTTATGTTGTCTGCATTTAAAACATTTAAAAGGCCTTAATCACCAGCAACATATCTTGCACTGTTCTTTGTTTTTCAAACCCCCCAAGATATATATATTTTTTTTTTGTTTTATATTTTTGTAGTTTTAGGTATCAAAAACAATCGATTAATTTTTCCCTGACCACTTTCGTTTTATCCCTTAGAACTGTTTTTGTTACTGTGCCGTTAAGACTGCTGAATGTAAGTGGTCTGTTTTCCGATTGGTTGGCCTGTATGGTGTCTGATTCAAAAGGCAGCAAAGAAACACTCTTTATAGCTTCAGTTTGATGGTGTCTGCTGAATAGGCAAATGTATGTAAATTTAATGTAAAACCACTGAAACTATGAAATCAAAATGTGCTTTTGTTTGAGACATATGGGCTATATGGAGTGAGGAATTAATCTTATGTTGTAAAACTTTACCAGTGTTTTACAGACTACATCCAACTTATTTGTGAAGTGAGGAAAATTGCCTTGCTTTATGTGGGCTGTTCAAAACATCACTGTTGTGCAAAAAAAAAAAAAAAAAAAAAAACACCCCCACAATTTTTGTCCGTTTATTTATTTAACTCTTTTGATCCATTTGAAAACTCCAGATACCCCTTATGTTGTTTCAAATGTCATGCTAAACAGACTCTCAGAAATGCTGTAAATTGGGAGGAAGTCTTGTACGTTAACTTCCATTACAAGCTGATACTGTTTTTTCCTTCTCCTGTGTAGTTACCATTCTGGCGAGGTTTTGTTCTGGCAGCAGCAATATATGAAATTGCACTGTGATGAAAAATGTATGTGCGGTGGTATGGACAAACTTAACACGTTACATGTTTTGTTGAAACCTAAATAAGTTAATAAGTCTGTGATAACACGTTCAGAATAGAATGTATCATCTGTCAGCAAATTGGAGAGCAGCTGATGTTCTCAGAGTGGCCCCTCCAGGCAGTCTTTTAGTCTTCTGAGCAGGAAGTCTAACTATCAGAAGCACAAGGTTGGGGACGCCCCTTTGGTCCAGCCAGTGGTGACCATTCCATGTCCTGAAGCACCAAGCTCTCCTTTCAGATCCATGACTGACACTGACTGCAGTGTAGTTCACCATGAAAATGAGATGGCTCAGCAAAAACACAGGGTTATTAAACGCTGTCTGCACAACACTTTCCTTACACCCCGTTTGTCACTCATTGCTTCTGCTACCCCACCCTTGACCTCCCCTGTTACCAACACAGACAACGATCCAGTCTGCAGGCCTGTTCGGAGCAGAGTGCTTTGCACACATTCCACAGTGCTTGGAAAGCTACGTTGCTATTATGTATGTAAATACGGCACAGGGCGATGCACGCAAAAGCTCAGATCTAAATTTAGACGCTCCTTCAAGGAGTCGCTGCTCGGAATAAAACCCAAAACAAACAGCCCTGCGCCTCTGTTCCCTCCAGCCGCCGGACCAGGCCGTGTTCTCATGTGGCGGCTCCAGTGCCCCGAGCAGCTTTGATCTGGAAGATGAACGAGAAGGTTGAGGGACTTGGCTGTGGAATAATCACTGACACATCATATAGGGCTTTGAGCTTTATGAAGACGGAAGCGTCGGCGTTATGGCTTTTGCCTCACATCGCATTCTTTTTCTCAAGAGCACCCGTGGGTCTTGCTGTGGTTGGCTTCCACTCCGCTATCCCGCTTTGCTGAAGGGAGATTAGGTGAAGCATCTGCTCTGTTGCTTTCATCTGCTACCCTTTCAGGGGGAAGACGGGTACCGGGGCAATATGAGGTGATATGTTTAATGTAAAAATTAATGTATCGAGCACCACATGTATGAACGTTTGTGCTGATAACAATTTTAGGGGACTATACTTTCTGATAACATCACCCACTATGATTTTATATTTAGCTGTTAATATCGCTGTCCATTAGTTTTAGTTAGTGAAAACTGATATAACTGGCAGATGTAAGGGTTAGTTCTCAATTGTCACACTTATCAACACTGATTGAAACACAGAAACTCAGTCTAAAATAACAGCATTGCAGCAGTGGGATGAAGTTATCCGTAATGCTTGGTGTTTCTATTTATTTTTTTTATTAGTGTCCTAATAAAGAACATCCTCTACAGAGAACACACTTCTACACACTTTAATGCAAAATTGCTTTTTATTTGGTAAGTTTTGCTTATTTGCTGGGAGAAAAATCATAAAATGTGTACTGCCACATTTTATTTTTAATGTAAATTCAGCAAATAAAAATTGTGCAAAAATGCTAAAATATGCTGTAAACACAATACTTAAAATGACGGTTTCACTTTGAAAATCAACAAAACTAATTTGACAGGGGTGTTCAGACTTTTGCTTGTGACTATATGGGTTCAAAGTTATTGCTTACATTTTATTGGTTCAAGAAACATGTAGAATAAATACCAACATACCACATATAGAATTCACCTAGACCTTTCTAGCTAACCCTGAAGCTGTGTTCATTAGCCATTACTGGTCCTTAGCCATTAGCATTTAGCATGACATCAGGAATACTGACATTAACTGTCTTTATTGGCAGTAGTTTCCATGTTGGGTTGAAGTGTCCCTGTAATCAGGATGGTCTATGTGTATCCACAGAAAAAGCAGCTCTGATGTCCCCAGACGATGATGTGCAGAAGAGCGACGTGTCATCCAGCAGCCAGGGCATGGTGGAGAAGGAGGCTCTGGGCCCTCTCCTTCTGGAGGTACGTGTGGCTTGTAGTTGCAATTATTTATTTATTAGTAACATTATTATATATTAATAATAATGCATATTATTTATTTACTTATTTATTTATTTTTATTTATAAAATTTGTTATGATTATATGAGCCATGAGCCATGTGACCATTAACAACCATTAGCGAGACATATTTTCATTTAACAACACTTGTAGTTGTCTGGCAGACAGTGAACCACAGAAGGGTGACCATTGTTAAATGAAGGGGTCATTAAAGGAATAGTTCCATCACCAAAGCTAATGTTGTTAACAGTGAATGGAAACAAATAGCCACCAGTTAGTATCTTGAAAAACGGACTGGATTAAGCTGTGTGGAAGAATACTCACAATTTAATGCCAAAACTATTAGCACACTCCCCCAAGATGATCTTAAAGTAATCTAGGCTAATGGCTTCACTAATGTCCAAGAGGAGAGTAATGTACTTTATTTTTAATTTAAATTTTTTTTTTTACCTGGGATTCTTGGTGATTTTAGACATGTCTGAATATGCGATGTCAGTCATTTTCAACTGCAAATTTCCTGCATCTGCAGTCGAAACAGGTTATATACACTCGTCAAAAGAACAGCTGCACCCTGAAGGAAGTGTCAGATTACAGTGCTATTGGGAAGGAAGATAAAGGTTAACAGGAACAATAAATGAAGATAAATTTAGACTGATATGGGTTATATTTATTGAGCTACACATACAGAAGTAGTGTCTCTCGGTATGGCGTTGGGCCGCCATGTTTCCTAACACAACATGGAGATGTCTCAGCATGGAGTTGTAGAGGTTCCTAATGGTGTTCTGCGATAATTCATCCCATGCAGATTTTGTTAAAACTACCCACCAAGTATCATTTCTGTCAATTGTTTCCTTCTGAGTGCAACTATTTGTGCAGCTGGCAAAGTGTGTAAATCCTGGGTCAATCGACATGTCAGTTAAAAATGCTGTCATATTCTGTGAAAAACGAGTTAAAGTAGGGAGGCACTCTAAGAACTGTTTTCTTGTGTTCTCTGTGGCATCTAGCTGGTATGTACTGTCTTCTATATGTGTGCAATTCAAAACATAAATATTGCAGAAAAAGGTTTATTTTATGTGGTGAATTCCCAAACAAACGGCCGTGTCGGGGTTGTGTGTGGTTAGGGTAAAGGTAATAGTGGCTAAATGAAATGTTTTGATTTATTTTCTATTCTTAGTGCATGAATGGTAGCCAATTCCATTTTCGCTCATTTATACTGAGAAACATTACAAATGTACTATGGTATATTTGCAGTAGCCTGCCTCCCCATAAAAGACTATTCAAGTCCAAACAGTGCTTAGACTAGCTTTCTTAGTTTAGTTGCTGACACTGCTGAACATTTAATAGTTTTAAAATAATTAAAATTTAAATAACATTTAAAGTGTTCTTTTTAAATAAAGACAAACATTATTACACTTGTATATGCACAGTCCTTTGCCTTCTTTGAGGTTTGTTACAAGATATGCAAGTCTCCCTATCTTCAGAATCAGTCTTTGAGATACAGGATGATGAACCCTTTTTCTGAATGTAATGTGGCCCACTGCCTAAATGAGTGACACCCCTGCTTTGTCCTCTTTAAGATGATGAGGAGAATGTTTTTATCTTGCTATTATTATGTTTTTATCTTATTACTCGCTAGTTTCTCTTATTTAGCTTTATATAAGAGTAGGGAGAAAAAAAAGTCCAGTAACGCCGTATCCAGAGCTGGCCCAGTTCCCATGGAGGGGAGTAAGATGGTGGCTATTTGTGTGCCGTTCTAAGTTTCACTATTTTCTTTATTTATTTTTCATTTATTTCATTCATTTACTTTTTTTTCTTCCTTTGTTTTCCCTCCAGGCCCTGGACGGCTTCTTCTTTGTGGTGAACCGTGAGGGCCGGATCGTGTTTGTGTCGGAGAACGTCACCAACTACCTGGGCTACAGCCAGGAGGAGCTGATGACATCCAGCGTCTACAGCATCCTGCACGTCGGCGACCACAACGAGTTTGTTCGCAACCTGTTGCCCAAAAGCCTGGGTGAGTGTTGCTTAGTTTGTCCTGTTGACAAGGAATGGTAATGGAGCTGGACCATGTTGCCCAGAGCTTAATGTCAACACTGGCTGTTAATGCCAGAATGCAAGTCATAAAGTGCCGTATACTGGCTCAGAGTGCTCTGCATCAGTTCATATTCATAACATAACACTGTGCCTTCTTTTACATATTTTGGGGTAATGTTTTTTTTTTATAGTTTCTTTTAAATTATGTAACAGAAAAAAACATTTGTTAGTGTAAGGAAGTTATTTGCTAAAACATGGGCTATTTCAGCTTTATGTATATAAAGGTGTCTTTATTTGTATGAAGAGAAGATGAAATAATAACTGTTAAGCAATGATTTAACATTTTCCAAACTAGTGTTATAAGCATGTATTTAAAGTCTTCTGAGTCACAAATGGTTTCAATACCTATGAAGTGTGAGAGTACTGACATCACAGCAGCTGAATACAGGCAGTGGGCTTTGGGTTGTCTCCTATATTAATACTTTTGTCAGTTGTTTCTTCCGTTCAGAATTTTTTGTTCTTATCAGATTTCTCTTGAAGTTACTGTAGATTGACCAAAAAGCTTGCTTGAATGTTCCAAAATATTATTTGTATTTGTAAACTTTGAATGGGGAGTGTGTTTTCTGTCATTGTGTCTGTTTGTCTTTTTCTACACTCTTCTTTCTCCTAGTGAATGTGTTTGTTTATATATGTGTGTACAGTGAATGGAGTGCCCTGGCCACAAGAGCAAGGCCGGCGGAACAGCCACACGTTTAACTGCAGGCTGCTGAAGAGGCCACCAGATGAAGTGGATGCCGAAAACCAGGAAGCCCGGCAGCAATACGAGCACATGCAGTGTTTCACCGTCTCACAGCCGAGAGCCATACAGGAGGAGGGAGAGGGTGAGACACACACACACACACACACACACACACACACACACACACACACACACACACACACACACACACACACTCACACTCTCTAAAGTCACTGCTGCCACATTAATTTAGTATGCACATAAATAGAATTTAAGGTCACATAAAATACTTCCAGGCAGGTTTAAAAACAGTCGATTGTATAAATAATTCTTAGTATTTTATGTCATGTCATTGAAGTTCAAATTTATATAAATTTAGGCCTTTTCTTGGTGACAGTTTTCCATGGTAACAGCCACCTTAGACGGTAAGACAGTAAGACAGTGGTACTCCCACGTTAAGCTTTTAAACATAGTGCGTGATGTAATGTGCTACGCTAATACCCCATTGTTTGTATCTAAAATAGGTGAGATAGATAGATAGATAGATAGATAGATAGATAGATAGATAGATAGA
>CM067481.1:13213938-13299946 GCA_034552555.1 Semaprochilodus insignis | reverse complement strand
AGATAGATAGATAGATAGATAGATAGATAGATAGATAGATAGATAGATATAAAACATTCAAAGACAATAAAAAGCTTGTCTCAGATCTCATTCCTCAGGAGAAATGTGCCCAAATGAGCGTGTCTTGCATCAAAGAATTTTGCAGTTCAGCCAGATTTGTGGCTGCCTTCCCTGGCACAGTTCTGGGGAGAATTTCCTGTAGACTGGGATTCTTGCCACTGCTAGTTGACCTGTATGACCGTACGCTTCCATACACATGTGAATTCAGCTACTTCCCTTTGGCACTCCCAAATGCAATCACTCCTTTTTGCCAATCATTAACATCTTCCTAACACAGATGTATTTGTAGCCTGATTATCCTCGTGCGACAGCCTCTGCAGGGGCCAGAGTTACGACCACCTAAAACATTCAAGGTCACAGATTTTTTGTCCAGTTTGTCCCCTAAAATCGAATGTATATTTACTGCTTATGTACATATTCAGATACATATCTGTATAAGTTCTGTGAATTTTGAACACCACCCACATGCACCGACATGTTACCTCATCCTCAGATTAGCACGTAGAGCTGCGAGTTGGTGCCAGCTCGGCCACTCTCAGCGCATCTCAGCGGATGTGCCATGTTGTGAAATTGCGAAAATCAGCAGCCGTGAAATTGCATTACTTCCTTTTGTCGTAGGTGTCTCTGCACGTTTACAGTTTATGTTTTATAGCGAGTGCAGCAGCATATGTTTCTAGCTTCTATAAATGGCAGCATCACTGATACACGACAGAGCATCTCTTGGTACAATGTGATGCGTTTATTTATAAGCTCTGCTGTGTCACAGAGTTATCTGTCTGTCTGTCTGTCTATCTCATTTGAGTTTGAGACGACCTAGTCTATGGTATTGTGACAAAAGAACTGTTGTATTATTATGATAATAAGGTTTATGAAGGCTATTTTTTCATGAAGGCAGCAAGAATTCAGTATTTAATACAAACCAAAACGTTTTGCAGTGTGACGTGCGAACTGGCACTGAATGAATGCACATCTAGTGTAGTGAAATCCACCCCATACAAGTTACTTTTAGCCAAGCATTTGTGGAACTCTTGTCATGAATCATTGCAGTGCTACACTCTGACCTTTGCCCTCCTCTCTCTCTCTTTTCCTCTCGCTTGCTCTCTTTCTCTGTGTTAACAGACCTGCAGAGCTGTCTGATATGCATAGCGTGCCGCGCGCCCCGTCCGTCGCAGATTCCCGTCAGCACGGAGTCCTTCATCACCAAGCAGGACCTCACAGGTAGCCCCCCTGTTCCAGACCTCCTGTTTGCCATGCACGCACATTCCACTCCAACTCCGAGGCAGCTTGTTAATCTAACCGATTATCAGAGGAGGGCTGACCGATCTCCAGTCAGCTCTCCTCACCCTAATCCTGAGCCCCTACGAAGCTCTGAAAAAGGCTATGTTGATCTGAGGCCTGCGCTTTGGTAGCATGGACTCTTGCTAACAACCTGAAACCTCGAGGATTAGGAGGCCTTTTGTGCTGCTCTGGTCATGCAAGGTGAAACAAATGACCTGATGTTTGAGTTGCACAATAAACATACTAAGACGTCACCAAGTGCCCTGTTGAATGACAGACAAATGGCGTTTGAAATTTCATCTTAGGAGCGCTCCCTGCAGGTATAGGGCAGGCGGATGCGGAGAGTCGGCATGATTCTTTTTCAGCATCAATCCTGAAACTTTTCACCAAAAACATCACTTCCAGGGTACAATCAAGGAATTGTAGTATAATAACTGGCTTCTGTGTTAACGTCACATGTTTAAAGTCACAGTGTTTAAATGACCATGAAAATAAATGCTTAAATGAGCATGAGAGTAGACCCTTCCCTGCAGAAATTTGCTATTCCAGATTCAGGCAAATTCAACCAACGTTGCCATATCATTTCCCCATTAAATATATATTAAATTAAATTGTATACATACTTTTACAGTTGTTATAAGCATGTTTCATTCTGTGCAGACCATATAATCATTAATAGCAATTAATAGCAAAAAAAGAAATTATAGATGTGAAAAATATGTTGCTTTTGATTGTTGGACATGGTTCGGCTTTATTGTACTCCTTTTCTTATCTTGCATTTTATGAATATTGTTTGGATAGAATACATATGCTTGTATTATTGCAGTTTGGGTACCTCATAATAAAAGGAAATATAGAAAATTCTTTTCTTTGTTGAAATAGTGTTGAAGCAGTGTAGATTTAAGTTTATTTATCTGTATGTTATTGGCTCTTATTTGTTTCTCGCTTTTTTTATTAGGAAATATATCAGGCTCACAATCATAAATTTCAATTAAAAAAATTTCACCTCCTTCCCAAACAAAGAAGGTGCAAAAATTGCTGCAGATATTACGCAAAGCTGCTCCTCACATTTTGTCTTTGCCACATCAGGCTGTTCTACAACTTTGTGTACATGTTTTTTCTGTCTGTGCACATGACTACATAGGCAAGATCATCTCCATTGAGACGAGTGCTCTGAGAGCCACTGGCCGACCAGGCTGGGAGGACCTGGTCAGGAAGTGCATTTACGCCTTCTTCCAGCCTCAGGGCAAAGAACCCTCCCACGCCAAGAAGCTGCTACAAGAGGGTAAGCAAAGCACAAGTATCACCTTGTACTAAAGCCTTCTTAATGGGCCCTGCTGGAGGTGCCTGTTTAGTAGACATGCTTGAATTGCAATTTTTCGAGGCCTTGTGCCTGGACCAATGTGTATAACCTTGAGGTATCATTGTCAGTCTTGTCTTTCAAGAGGTTTGCTCTTTGAACAAATGCTCTTATGCGCCTGGAGATTAGATTTCTGTTGTTGCTTTTTTTGATGTCAGCTGCTGCTGCCGCCGTGGCCTTGATTATGTAACAGTAAAGCAGAGCAGGTAATTATGTATGTGTGTCTGTATTTGAACAGTGATGACCCATGGCACGGCCATCAGCCCTCTGTACCGTTTCACACTCAGTGACGGGACGCCCCTCAGTGCGCAGACGCGCTGCAAATTCTGCTGCCCCCCGAACCCCGACGAACAGCCCTTCATCATGGGCATCCACACTATCGACAGGTACTGCTGTTCTCAAACACACCACCAGCTGCTACATCGCTTTACTTAGGTAGAGACGGTGCTCAGTCAGTTTTTTTGTAAGCTTTCTATGTGTATGGCAAAAGCTGGTGTTCACAACTAGTCAGTAAGTCAAATGACGACTAGGTGTAAACAAAGAAGTGTTTTCATATATAAGCCTTATTCAAGCTGAATAGGTTTTACTAGAGGAAGTTGGGTAATGTAATTTTGGTGGGATTTGACTGGCCCATTCGTATGAGACAAAGGATCTGTATAATTTCCCCAAAGTAATCTAAATGCCCTGGATCGAAGCATCAACACGCAGATTTTAATTTGCGCATTATGTGACAGGTGCCACATTTAATATAGGGAATTCACTCTGGAATTATCACTTCAGATTCATACTGGATCATGGCTTTAGACGATAAGCACTCAAAGTGCAGCACCTCACCAGGTGAAACGAATCCAGCTCAAACTGAGCCTGTAATTGTATCAAACAGTAATTGCAGTCTTGTTCACATTGAGCTCTCAGTAACGTCAAAACAGATCTGGTGATAAACATGGGCATGTCTGTTTTTTGATTATCCATGAAACCCAAACAAACAAAAAAAACCTGACTACTTTAATGTCCAAAAATGTTGTTGATGGACTAATTAAAAGGAAATGATGATGTGAAATGTCTTGAATTAATTTCTGTTCTGTTGGGCTTTGCTGAAGTTGAAGGACCCCACTTTATCAGCCTAATACCATTCACTCGGGTATTAACCAGACGTTTGTTCAAAGATCCTGTATGGTTCAGTCAGTCAAATCCATCACAAATTACAATACAGCACCTACTTTGGTAAAACTAATCCAGCTTCAAATATAGAAATATCTAAACTGTCTAAAGCTTTATTAGCTTGGTGTAATGTGAAGCCACTTCTTTCAGTTTCATAGTATTATCACGCATGTCCTGAAGTGATGCTTTAATTCAGATGCTTACTGTCTTACCCGTACCCAAAGTACATACACCACCAATTAGCATTGTGCAAAATATATATCAGGGTTCCCACAGATGCCTAAAAGGTTTTCAAATAGATATAAAAAGTCACAGAAAATATATGACAGTCTCTTAGGTAGCAAATACTAAGTTATTAGAAAATGTCAGACCTGATGATGAGAGTCAAAACAGGCAGCAATTGGAGCCAAAAAAAGGTTCTTTGGCTTGTAGCAATAGAAGAACCCTTTCCTAACCCTAGATCTATGTAGATTTTTTAAAGCTTCCACATACAACAGGGTTTACATCATAAGAGAACATACATTTATGCCTTACATTATTTGATTTGTCACGGTTCTATATGTTAGCGATACTTTTAGTAAAGAACAGTCGAAGAGCTGTTACTATCGAATGTCATGCGCATATCTGATAGTGTTATTATATGCTTGATTTTCACCTATCTATTTTGAATAAAAGTGACATTAATACATACCATATTGTTTGAATGTGGTCTTGATGTCACAGCAAAAGTTATTTTTTCCCTTTGTTGTGATGTCAACTCAAATAAGATGAAAATATGGCTTGGCCGTGTATGAGAGTGTTATCTGTTTAAAAATAAATAAATAAATAAAATAAAAATAACTATATACAAGCAAATTAGATAGACAGTGCACATCTTGGTTGATACTAGATTTTGCATTTGTGGGAGAGGACAGTTGTGTATTTAATTGTTTGCTAAAGTGTTGCGTACTTAAAGAGATTGTTTTATGGTGGCTTCAGCTGTGTGTTTGATGTGTCACAGGGAACACAACACTGCTAGCTCTCAGGAAAACACTACCCCTAGCCTTCTGTCTCCCTCGGCCCCTCCAGCCCGCTCTCCCGCTCTGCAGCCCTCCAGTGACCTCGGCCTGCATCTCAACAATGGAAGCGGCGCCTGCCCTACGCCAGGCCCTCCTGCCTCCACCCCACCGGGCTACTTGACGCCCAGTCGTGTGGGGCCACCCCAGCAGGTCAACAGCCCTTCGCCACTGGGCAGCCCCCTCACAGCCACCCCTACCTCATTTATGTCACCGCGGCCTCCGCGTGGCAGCCCGGGCCTTGCAGGCAGCCCTCGCATCCCAGGACACACTTTCTCACCCCCTACGCCTGGCATCCACTCTCCAGCGGGCACCCTGGCCCGGCAGCAGTCTGGCGGAGACAACAGCGCTTTCTCTCTCCCCTCCCCCCTGCCGCCCAGGCAGACGCCCACCCCCAGCAGCTCCCCCGCTCGCCTGCCTCCAGCCAAGCCCCCCGAACCGGGCATCGATGAGCCCAAGAGCACACCGGTGAGTAACCCCAAACTCAATCAGCTCCTGGACAACAGTAGCAGTGGCGCTGGCCCTGCAGACCACGAACCTTCGCCGGCCACTCAGACCCGTCCGCAGGCTGCTGCCCAGTGCCCAGCCTCCCACAGCACCCTGACAGAGCGACACAAGATCCTGCACCGGCTGCTCCAGGACAGCAGCCCTGCTGATACCTCCAAGGATGCTGAGATCAAGAAGGAGCCACCTGGCAGCCCTGGCCAAGGCACCGGTCTAGTCTCTATTGCTGGAGCCAGCAAAGAGCCACAGGACCATCAGCTGCTGCGCTTTTTGCTCGACACGGACGAGAAGGACCTGGCTGACCTGCCACCACCGGCTGCACTCAGCCTTCAGACAGTCCGGATTAAAGCGGAGAAGAAAGTAGGTGGAGAGAGTGGACCCTGCGCTGCCACAACACCTACTGCCCCTGCCGCTCCTACAGGTCCACCTGCTCCTGCAATTACCTGCTCACCCAAAGCCAGTGACCGGCCCAGTCCGGTATGCACTTGAATAATTAATCATTTTGTTTGTGCAGTAGGAATCATTTTTAAAAATAATTTTGAATTGTAACAAAATAATTAGAGAGATAAATTTGAGATTTCATTAAGCACCAGTTTAGATATCTTTACAGTCGGGACATAACCTCACATTTTTATTTTTCATTTTTGATGTATTTTATGATGAATGGAGGAATATAAATATATTAAAAAAAACTTGTCCATTAACTTGCAGAACAAATTAGATTTTTTTTTTCCCACCTTCTCTTGTAAAGTTACAGTTTTGGAGGTAAGTTTTTGTTCCAGCAACATCGGTAGATATTTGCCTGGAAAAAAAGTCTCGGCATCAGAAATAGAGGTGGTGGCATTACAGCCCATATTTGCAAATTTATTTTATTATTATAATTTTTTTTTTTTTTGAGAACTATTGTATTCCAGAAGTGCAGAATGTTGAGGTGATATGCTAAAGCCTCTGCATTTTATTTATTTTATTGTAAAATTATTATTATATTATAATTTGTAAGTCTATACAAAAATGTTACATTTCTCTGTAATACTAATCCCGGTGGATCAAGTTCGAATTTCTACTTGTTATAAATATGCATCAGCATCGGCATCTGCATATATGTACATGACAAATGGTGGATAGATGCGAAATACCAGCATTCCCCTAATGATTCAACATTGTAAGTAGTTTCTAGAGGAATTGTATTTGAATCAGTGGTATATACTTGTAAGCTGTTTAACTCTGTCTCATAGAAGCTTTAAGTAAAGCGTTCTTGGTATGGAGTATACCTCCTGCTGTGAGTGTAAGCAGGTATTCTGATGCCCTCATTCTGGATAAGAGCTGTTACAGTATGCTATTTATATCCACCAAGCTGGCTCATACTCTGACTCCACTCTTTAACACTGCAGCCTTGGTGTTCGTTTGCAATTCCTGAACATGACCTTTGCCTCTCTGGTGCTCTTAGTTACCGTAGCGTACTTTGATGTTGGCTAAGCTTTTGTTCTTCATCCTTTGTGTGTTTGTATCTGTGTATGTGTGTAGCAGTTTCCCAGTGATTTGGACACGTTGAACCAGCTGCTGCCCACCCGGAGGGGCCCTGTGGGTGGAAAGCCAGCAGAGGAGACGGGGCTGCCCCAGCCGGTTGACGACAACATTCCCATCGGCGTGAGCGTGAAACGTGAACCGCCCGGAACACCCAGCCGTGGTGAGGGCTGCCAGACGTCGCAGACAACACCACCACACATGAACAACAAACTTTCACTATGTGTCTACAAATTAGTATAGAATATTTCAGTTCAGTTGCCTCAAATCCACTGTGTTAATAAGAGAGGTGCTGCTGCTGACATAACATGAACATGAAAAGTAGAATTTCTGGCTTGTCCAGTCATATCAGACCTCCTAAGTTGTAAGCCAGTCTTATTAGACTTCCCAAGTTATAAACCAGTCATATCAGACCTGGTGAAGGATTTCTACTTTTCCTCACTCTCGTTTGTTTTCCAATTGTGGTACAGTCTGGATTTTTGAGGCATCAGTTCTTCATGCCTCATTTCAGCTAAATAATCATTAATAAAATAATAAACTTATTCTAAACAACCAATCACACACAGCCATCCATGATTATTTCAGGAGGAAATACTGTATATTATTTGTGAATAGAGTATGTCAAATATTAAATATTATTTACCCTTGTACGGGAGTGCGGCGGGAATAGGGCAGATTAAGGTCAGAAAGAGAAGACTATTTTTGGTGGGAGGGAAACTTAATTCTAGTGGAACCAGGGTAAAAAAAAAAAATCTGAGCTCTGGTTTAAATGCTAAATTTGTCAGTTCTGCTCTGGTTACGGGTTCTTTGTAGGTCTGTGGGCACCAGACATTGAACATTCTTGGTCTTAGTAGAGCGGCTTTCTTCCTTAACGTAAAGTCCAGAACCAGCCGCCTCCGAGACAGTTTCTTCCCCCGAGTCATCAGGCTACTGAACAGCCAGTAGTGCTGATGCATCGGTAAATGGACCTGGTTCAGCACATCTCACCAAAATCATCTATATGATGATCTCCATGGACAATCATCACTCTGCACTTCACATTTAGCATATTTATACTTGCACATATAGACTGACATACTGTTATCTTCACCCATATTGTATATCTGTAGTGATTGTATGTGTATATATATATATATATATATATATATATATCAATATTCTATGCCCTGTATATACCCTGCATCTCTCATCTACCTCAAACTTACCATAGTGCTATATGGAAATGTCTACATCTGGATATATCAGTTTTTATTCATAACTTTATAGTACTGTTATATAAACATATATAATTTATAATGTATATTAGGATAAGAGAGATTTTGTGCTTAGTATTGTATATATTTATTGTCTAATGTATATTTTTTGTATTTAAGTACTGTAAAGGACTTCGCACCTAAGTTTTTCACTCACCTTCACGCCTGTGAAAATGTGACGTGACAATAAAAGTGATTTGATTTGATTTTGATTTGTAACCGTGTGTCTGTGAGATTCAGAGAACATTGTATGTGTTTAGGCTTATTAGCAGTGTGTTGTGGAATAATCCTTTTAACCACTTTTCAGTGCTTCTTATGCTCGCTGCTTTCTTCATGTTAATTTGTCTCTGCAGTGTTTCCTGATGGCTCCAGTCTTCAGAGCCAGTTTCCAATTGACTTCTGCAGCCCCACTACGCCCACCCAGGCTCAGGGTCCGGGGCTGGGGCAGGCTGACCCCTTTCAGCCTCCCAAGGAGAGCAGCAGCCCTTTCGCTGATCCCACAAACATCAACAACTTCAGTGCCAGCCCAGGTGCTGTATCACCATTCCAACACATGACTGAATAAAATGACGGATACACAGATACTTTACAGGCCCTGGCCTTACTTGCAACTGACGAGAGGCGTAGGTACTGTCTTAATGACTCACACTTTGTTCCAATATAGGATTAGCCAAGCTAGAGCTGGCTGACCCTCAGCAGTTCCAGCCCATGCCCCTGCCTGACATGGCTTTTGATGGCACCCTGGGACCCCAGACACATGCCCCTCTGCCCTCTCCTCAAGAGTGAGTGTTTGTGGGTGACAAAGTAAAGATGCTAGGCATAAAATTGCTGTGTGTATGTTTTTGCAGGTTGTGGTTTAGGATAGGGTGTGATAACCCAGTAGTGAATACATTATTGTTCTCGATATTCAGTTATGTCAGTTATCTGATAATTTGACTTGTTTGCATTATAAAACACTACCTATTTATGTGAAATGATCAGCACTATGCATGTGAAGCATAAAAGGATTAAGCTCAATAGGATGTTAAATTATTGTTATAATAATAATGTAATAATTATATTTTTACATTTATTTAAAAAATAACATACTGTTTATGATTATATTTTTTGGGGAAAAGTGTTTGGTGTTGACACTTTGGTGTCCCATTTTCTCTGTATTTTTTGTAATCATTTTTAAACTCTCTTCTTCCCCCCCCACACTTTTCTTTGACCCTTCTTGACCTCATGCGTGTGGATTATCTTTTCAGATTTCAAATTTTCACTGGAAATTAAAAAATGTTTTGACTAGAAATCGTTGTCTATTTCATTTGGCGAGCAGGCAGTGTGTACCATGTCCACTGGATGAGATGCTGTGCCCTCCTACCACCCCAGAGGGCCGCAATGACGAGAAGGCCCTCTTGGAGCAACTGGTGTCCTTCTTGAGTGGTACAGATGAAAGTGAGCTGGCCGAGCTTGACCGGGCACTGGGCATTGACAAAATCGTCCAGGTCAGAGCCACCTTTGTTCTGTTCCTTTTCCCTCCCAAGCAGTTAGTGGTCTAGGTATTAACAGTCTTGTTCTGTCTTCTCCAGAGTGGATGCCTGGATCAGATTTCCCAGCGCTTCCCCGTACCGCATCCACCAGCCCCCGTGCCCATGGACCCCAAGCTCCCCAGCTATCCCACCCAGTTCCCCACCTCACCCTCCCAGTTCCCGGCCGAGATGAATGCCACACAGGGTCTGGGCTTTGGGACACCTCGAGTGCCCTTTCCAGGCAACATGGGCATGAACGCGATGCGGCCTGGCATGAACCGAGCTCCTGGGATGCCCAACCAGCTGCGCTTGCCACCAAACCAGCTGAGGCTGCAGCTTCAGCAGCGGCTGCAGGGTCCGCAGCAGGTATGGCACAAACTTGGCATTTTGCTTACCGTCTTACTGCTTCATTCTAGTGGGGTCATGCCCCACCTCTATTCATAATGTCGTACAATATTTTTAAACTTGACATAACTCATAGGTCATAATATGTGGTGTGCATGATCATTATCATGCATTATGTTGTAAGGAAAAGCCCCTTGGAGCCAGGCTCAACATTTAAAAACCCTAAAATATTAACAGTTTAAAGGTATAGTTTGCTGCCAATGTACAGCAAAGCCATGCTCGTACTGTAAATGTAGTTTTGTTTTTATTGGTGATTGAAGTGGTTGTCAATGTTCACTGCTGGTTCCATTCTAGAAGTGATGGATGATGTCCAGAGTTTCTTGACTCAAGTGTTAAAATGTACCCAAGTGTGGACCCTAAATAGTAAAAAATACTGTCAAATGATTAAAAGAATAAATCATTTAATTGCAATTAATTACATCTTATATCTTTATTTGCTCCACTTTGACCATAAGGAAAAGTAGGGTACACATGATCCTGAACATTTAACTTGTGTAGGGTGAACATGACAATAGAGTGAACACGATATCCAGTTTCCATTGAGAACGATAGTGGCTGTATGTTTCAGCAACTCACAGTAGCCTCTCACTCCCAAATGACTTGAAGCATATTTCAGCAAGCTCTGGATTCCATCTGAAAATATTTTTGCTAATACGAAAAATCTGAGCAAGATTGGTAGTTTTCTTGTTGGGTGAGCAGCACAGATTTCCTCTTCAGATGCAAGTCAACGTCTGAGTTTGTAATGTTGTGACTGGATGCCGATGCACACTCTTTCACAAGGTCTTTTCTTCTTAGTGGACAATGTACCAACATGTTATTTGTCAGAGAAATGTATTTCCACAGTTTCTGGGCCTAGTTAGGAATATAGCTACGCTCCCATGGTTTTGTTTTTTTTTTTTTTTTTTTAAGTTATGTCATTAAAAGGGCATTGTTGGCAACACACTCTTCAGACACTTGTTCAGGCACTAGTTTTTCGGCACAACACGGTGCAAAATACTTACTTGCCGACACACAGAACCAAAACTGTGACTTTTCAGTCCTTTTAAAACAAAAATGGCATTTCAATGATTTGATAGCCTTTATATGTACTCCGTCATCTTCTGCTGAAACAGAATGACTGAGTTTAGTATTCAAATACAGGTACCTCAGATGGCTAACAGGGTAGTCCCTCTGCACATTCCTGTACTTAATGCATTAATGCACCTGTACTATTAATTAAGATTGACACTGCTAATGATAAGCCACTGAGTTTCACTATTTTTATTGGGATATTGAACAATATTACGTGTTCTTTCTTATTACTCACACAAAATCAGTTCTCAGCATATATTGTTCATGATAGCTTGAAAGCCTCAGGACTTTTGTCTTTTATGTTTGCTCAGGAATTTTATTAAAAAGCCCAAATAACACACTAAAATGCTCCCTGGGGACGGGGTTGCTTAGTGTTACTGAACCAAAGAAGGCCAGTTGAATGTCTGCTTATGCTTGCATGCTGTGGAACTAACCTTGTCTTTTGTGGCCTGCAGTCGGTTGGTGAATACGTGGCAGGCCGAGTGATTAGCTGCACTCATTTAGTGGCAATCTGTTGCTCATATCTCTTCCTTCTCTCTGACAGCTTCAGAATAGGCTGGCAGCCATGGGCCAGTTCCCACAGACGGGGCCAGTTGCTATGGGGATGCGTCAGGGCATGCAGCAGCCCCAGATGCCCTCGCAGGTTAGTGGTTGCAGGCAGTGAGGAGAAGTGCTCCCAGCCAGACACCTGAGGAATGTGTACACAGTGGTCTGTTAGTGTGGTCTTTGATTAACTTACACCATCACTGGTCTGTCTTTCTCTCGCTCAGCCTCCACTCAATGCTCAGATGCTTGCCCAGCGGCAGAGGGAGCTCTATAGCTTCCAGCACCGCCAGAGGCAACTGCTGCAGCAGAAGGTCCTGATGATGAGGCAAGGAATTACCACAGGGCCCATGGCAGCCCAGCGAGTCCCCAAAGGCCCCCAGCAGCCTCAGCAGCCACAGCAACAGCAGCAGCAGCAGTTTGGCTATCCCCCAGGCTACAACACTGTTCCTGGAAACACCCCTACCTCCCCTAGCCACTTCAGCCCCTTGGGGGGACCTCTGGACCCCAAACTGTCTGCCAGGGGACCCCTGGCAAACCAAGGCATGATGGGAGGCATGCAAGGGCAGTTCGGAGCACCTGTGAACTCCCCCGTTCAGCAGGGGCTTTTCCAACAGTTTGGGGGTCCAGGTAGGTTTGAATACTAGGGCCTAATATATACTTACTCTGACACAGAACTGCGTGAAGTTCATTTCGGCACACATTTTGTTAATAGATCAGCGCTTTTACACAGGCTGAGCAGGTGAGGTAGCAGAACATCCAAGATGCCGCATGGTTTAAAGCGGTGCTTTAAAGGATAGACAAGGACCTGAATTATGCTGCACGTCATGCAGCAAAATACACTGAAATAAGCCTGAAAATCAATGAAATTAAACAGAAAACTGAAAGTAAATGTTAAAAAAGCTAATTCTTTTATTTAATTCATGACTGTGATCACACAAGATACCAGTTAAACATTCTGTGCTGTAGACAGATTTCCCTGCTAGTCTACCAAGCTTGAAACTTCTGTCCAATCGAAAGTCAGAATGCTGTTAACTGTACAGAAATGTACCGTGCTATTTTATGAATTATGTTTTTATACTGCAGAGTGGCTCATTTGGCTATTTATATAACTTTGCACTGCTTCACTCACGCTGCCGGGTCACTCACACCACACACATATTATGTGCCGATTGAAAATAACTTCCCACTTGAACGATATGAACGCTATCCATTTCATCATCTTTCCTCCAGATCTTCTCTGTTAACAGTTATGTATAAAACCAGGTATTTATTAGGTAAAGTTCACTTTTTGACATTTATGGCCACTGTATAATTAGCTAAATACTACATGGGCGGAACTAGAAATCTGCTCAGCTTTTTTTTGCTGTAAACATCATGCATCTGGCAGAGCTCTCCACTGAAATGAATAGGACGCAGTGCAGCAAAGTTGCAAGCGGACACGTACCATAATAGGTGAGCCACTGTCTTAATGCCAAAAATGACTTCAAAATTCTAATAGCAGTGGAATGTTTCTTGAAGGGATGGTCCAGCAAGGAGATCCATCTTTCGCCCCTGAGCTCGGACCCACCAGCCCCTTGCTGTCACCACAGAACTCTACCTCCCAGAGTCCTCTGCTTCAGCAGACACAGCCACCACCTGGTTACCAGTCACCTGACATAAAGAACTGGCAGCAAGGTGGCATAACTAACAACAGGTAAGGTGAACACGATGTGAATGGTGTTTGCATTCCCGGCTATACTGACCACTTTCTGTACCAATGACACTTACTGTTCTAAACTGGACTCAGGATTGCTTTTTTTCCCCCCAAACTCTTACCATGTCTACTTTGTTTGTTAGTTTATATAACCAGACTGGCCAGACTGCCTCGCAGAATTTTGGCCAACAGGGTGTGTACAACAATATGAGCATCACCGTATCCATGGCCGGGGGCACGGGAGCCGTGGGTTCACTACCTCCAATCGGACCACCAGTTGGCATGGGCAACAACAACCTCGGCAACGTCAGCTCTATGTGTAATGATCAGGTGAGCAGGGTTCTGTTTCTGCTTCAGAACAAACATTTCAGTCTGTTTGCTAAGGAGTCCTGTTGTTCATTGGCTATGCGTTCCTTGCCAGGTACAGCAGGTTCAAGTGTTCGCTGATGTCCAGTGCACAGTAAACCTCGTGGGGAGCGACTCCTACCTGAACCAGCCTGGGCCCATGGGCCCCCAGAAGACCCAGAGTGGGGCCCCCACCTCCCAGTCCCAGCAGAAGAGCCTCCTGCAGCAGCTTCTGACTGAGTGACCCTCCTGGAGACGCCTGCCTAGACGACAGTTTCCAACTCGTAGAGATTTCTATTCGTCACCTTTGGTTTCTATACAGTGATATCTGCAGGGGTCGGAGTCTCTGGGCCTGGGGCTGAATGGCGTTTCGCAGCCTGTTAGACAGCGTGCTCATTCCTGGTCACCTACTTTTCAAAGTCTGCTTCCCGAATGGATGGAATATTTTTTNCCTTTTTCCTCTCTTTGTAGTCGTATGTTAATGGGGGTGCGCGAGTCTTCCTCTGGGACGGCAGAGCAGAACATCTAGAGGAACGGAGAACACAGAGTGCTTCCAGTCCACAAGCTACGCTGTGTACATTTGAGTTTAGTGGTCTTTTAAGAATGTGCTTTGTTTATTAAGGCTTTCTCCGGGCGTGTGGCCTTGTTTATTGGAAGTGGACTTGCATAAAAGCATAAAAGCTGAAGGCATTAGCATTTCTATTGTACTTCTGTACAGAGATGGCCATTTTTCTTTCCTCATACTGATACCAGTCCAATATATATATATATATATATACATACATATATACATTTTACATACATTCTCACACACACAAACACACACACACACATATATATATATATATATATATATATATATATATATATATGTGTGTATATGTATATGTATGAGATCACGTTCCAGAAATTTGCCAAGTCTGTAAAAGGACCTGCTGCTTCTCACTGGCTAACGTCCTATCAGGCCATCGTCGCAGTGCTTCTTGGAGAGCAGAGGGCAGCAGCTGAGCTCAGATTGGAGAGATTGGAAACTGGGGCAGGTGGTTGCTGTGGAGTTGCCATGGCAACGCTCTGGCCTTGGCCAATAGGACAACTCTTGGGAATGTTTTAGGTTTCCTCTGCAAGGGAAAGCTCAGTTTCAGCTGGATCTGTGACTGATAGGCTCTCCTCAGCAGTGCCTGATGATGGGAGGAGTTTCCTAGTTCTTTTTATTTGTTTTGTCTCTCTTTCTTTCTCTCTCTCTCTCTCTCGTTTTCCTCTCTTCTGTTTTTTTTTTTCCTTTCCTTTTAATATCTGTTGTCTTCAGAACAAGCATTGCCAGGTTGGGAGACTGCTCTGTAGCACACGTCTGCCGCAGGCTTTCCTGGGAGAACTCATTTTAAAACAGCAGGCATTTTAAAAATGTCCGAGACGTTTTTTTTATTTTCCCCACCCCTCAGCAGCTGTGAATACGAGCCACTTAGGGTCGCGTCAGCCTATCAGTGTTGTTTGCCATGTGTACTGTGCAGGTTGGTATTATTGTACAGCACAAAAACGGACAAAGTTGGGACGAGCTCACACTTTCTATTTTCCTTTTAAAAAAAAAAAGAAAAGAAAAATGTTAAAATTACGAGAAACTGTCGTTTTGAATGCATCAACATCATGGGTTTCAAACTGGTTCTCTTCTTTTATAGCTTTGAGAATGTGTAATTTTTTTTTTCTTATTTTGAAGAATAATGTTTGAAATCAAGAAATCGTGTGTACTAAGTAACATTGCTGAATATTACCTGGGGAGGTGTTGAGCTCTCCACTCGTTTATGATGAGAGCTTGCACAAATTTTATTTAATTTTTTTTTCTTTTCTCTTCTGATTGATATTGGTATGCTATGTGTTGTGTTTGTTTTTTTTGTTTTTTTTTGTTTCGTTTTGTTTTGTTTTTTTGGCACCCCAGTACATGTTACAACCCTCAAATTCTATTGTACAGTACATTAATAACATTATGAAGCTTAGATGATCTAAACTGATTTTGCAAATTCAGTGGAGGTATTTTTCTTTCTTTCTTTTTTTTCTTTCTTCTTCAAAGACAGTCTAGAAAATCCCAAGTCGCTCTCCTCCGGCTCTGGCAGGGCGTTGTCTCTTTCTCGCACCGTCTTCAGCTCTTTGACTGCTCATGTGACTACTGTTGCCCAGTCAGACACTGTTCATCAGCATTGCCCTCTTCCTCATTCGCTTTCCTTTCCTGCCCCCCCCCCCCCCCACCCTCTTTAGACTCGTTACAGCGATGGCAGCATTCTCTTCGGGACGTCAAGAAACATGATGACATGCAATAATGTTACACAGTGGAGTCGAGGCAGAGTTCGAGCTCCATCGCAGGCAGTTGCTTCACGGCGGGTTAAGCAGATGGTCCGATTCTGCCTCAGCGCAAACGCGCATATGAGGGTATTCCGTGAATAGTGCGACACAGCCACGGGTCGTCGGAAATTGTTGCATGTATGATCGTCTCCCCTCCAGTTTTTTCATCCTACGCAAACGGTGTTCTATGATTTGTGAATCACTTTGTGTAGTTTCAGTGGTGTGTCTTTGTGGGTGTGCCGTGTATACAAAGAATGGCTCTTTTAGCTCAATGCCGCACCAAGTCGAACCGTTTACTTTCAAGGCGTGAATTGTGAGGCTTCAGGTGGATGCAGTTTGTATGCTGGTGGAAATTGGGGGGGGATTCCTGAGCCACTTTTTGATAGAAATGTTCATACACATTACGAAGGCAAAAAGGGTTTATATGAGATTACAGTTATGACGTGTAGCCTCCCCCTCCTCCCACCACTACAGAAAGAAATCAAATTGGCTCACCTTTGGGAAGGAAGAAGGTGGAGAATGACCTGTGCCCTCACGTCGTTCGTTTCTGCCATACTCTTAAGTCTTTAGATGATAGGGTTACATTTTATACAGCAGGTAATCGAATACATTCTTTTTTTTTTTTTTTTTTTTCCCTCCTAACGAACTCCTCTTCACACCATTTCTGACACACGTTTATGCCAAATATACCGCACTATTAAACAGTGCCTATTAACAATGGGTTATCCTTTAAATAAACTGCTCTCAGTCAGTTCTGCACCGAGGTACAATGGACATGAATTATTTTTATTTTTTTTTTTTCCGTCTTGAAAACCTGGTTCAGCAAGTTATCGTGTATATAACAGACAAATGTGAATATGTATCTGTTCAGAATCAACAATATGTAGTGCTCCAAGTTTGTGGTAATAACTACTTGCTTCCATTTTTTTCCTCTCTTTTTTGGGATGTGTATGGCTGTCTGAAAGTGTATGTGTGTGATTAATACTGTATATCTGGTGTTTTTAAATGGAAACTTGTCCTGATTTTTTTTTTTATTATTTGTTTTTGTTTCATTTTTTTGTTTGTTTGTTTGTTTGTTTGTTTTTCTTTCTTTCTTTTTAAGAAAAAAATACCTGCAACTTTCCTGTGGGTGTTCAGATTGCTCTTTATGTGAGAGAATGGTTTAGCGACTGCTGAATGTGACTTTACTGAGAGAGAAGCAGCGTGGACTGGCTTTTGTACGGGTTAATTTAAAAAAAAAAAAAAAAAAAAAAAAAGGCCATATTATTTAATTTCTCTGTTGTCAAAAGTTTAAACAGCTCTGAGGAAGTGGAACCTTGGTTTGAGGGTGAACAGTGCTCGGGTATTTCGGTCAGAATTTGCCACGTGCTTATTTTGAAATTTTTTTTTTATTTAATTTTTTTTTTCCTTCAAGAAATAATGACCAAAGCTTCAAGTTATTAACGATAAAAACCATATCATATGCAAGGCTCATGCAATTGGATAGAATAAATGTAGCATTGTGTTTTTTTTCCTAACTAGACATCCCATATTTAGTATAGTTAATCAAGAACACTACCATTCTGTAACACATTTTGTGCTGTTACCCTTTTTATTTTTTTCTTCAAAAAAAAAAATCCCTTATTTCTTTTACTCTTCCCCCCAAATATATTTAAGTGGCTTAGTATTTCTGTATCCACAGAATATTTTTCCAACCCTGTTGCTCAGAGCATGTAGACAGAAAGTGTAGTCACTGTTTTCAGGAAGAGAAATGTACTACAGCTAGCTATGCACCTTAAATAAGAACCATTTCTCCTTTCTGTTTCAAAGGTTAAAACTGACACTCAAATTTGATCTTTACTTTCAGACCGCCAGTTCTATGTGCGCATACATGTGATGTATGTTCTTATTGTTTTTTTCTTTTCTTTCAACTCAAGGAAAAATACCTGATTTGTGGTTCGGGACAAGCTTTCGAACTACTTGAGCTAAAAAAAAAAATCACACTGATGCAAGTATTCTTAGATATTTGACTTTCTTTAGCTGAATTCTTTATACCAAATTTGAGGTGCCTCTTGTATATATTTTCTGCATAGAGGACTACTCCTCCTGTTTGATGAAATTTTTCTTGTTAATGAAGATTTTCTTATATCGACCTTTGTAAGACATGTTTGCTGTATTTTACATGAATTTTCTACTCAAAAAATAATAATTCCAGGAATTTGCAAGGAATACAATCTAGTTTTGCACTTTATATTTCAATTAAAAGGAAAGAGGCCATCACACATATAAACACACACACACACACACCATCATACACACACACACACAGATACACAAAAGAAAAAAATAGATCAGAAACCTTACGACATTGGAAGACTACAAAATGTCCCCTGAATGTATTATAGTCAAATGTCCTTTTGCTTTCTGATGTAAAACCTTGTCAAACCTTTTCTCAGGTTCTTAGGAAAGAACTTGGCAGTAGCCCCTCACGCTTCATGAACCATTGAAAGAGCAGGGTAGCCTAGCTTTTTTTGCGGCGCTGGAAGCGTACTGCTGCAGCGTCTCGGTTTTTAAAACTATGCCTAACTTCTTCAGGTGCTCCACTTTACCCCCTTGCCCCTTCCTCGTTAGCCAGCGCGCTTGCGTCTCATACCTCTTCTAGCTCGTCACCTTCTGAAGACATTCCTCATATATCTCTGCTTTTCAGTAGCTTCGGCCAAGTTGTGAACTTAGGCTCCGAGACGGCCACCCATGCCCGCCCGTACCGTGCCGTGCCGAGCTCTAATGGCCATTTATGCAAATTCCTCTACGCTCTGCGGTTCCTCTGCGAGGTGGTCTCCTGACAGCACCGCATCGTTATTGTTAGTGAATCTTGTAGAAGCTTTTCTGCACGCTTTCCTCCACGTTCAGGTCACACCACTCTCTACTGTATCACTATTGTAGGCGCTGCTGTTTGCCTGAGATATTTTTCGAGTATTGTAAGTGCTGCCTTATTATTAATATGGATGTTGGTTGCGGTGGCAAAGCTAATGTCAGGAGTTTTTTGCAACTCTGCTGAAACAGCGCTGGTCACTCAAAGCAAGGTTCCACTTTTCACCTGTAAAATTAATATAAATAAATATAAATATATATGAATATATACATTTTACTCATTTTGTCCAGTTTTGTATAATACTTGTGAAACAATTTTTTTCCCTCAAGAGGCATCATTGCAGCTGTGTTGGGACATTATGAATGAAGATGTATCTGGGAGACTTCTGCATGTTATCGTCATGTTTTTCATTTCTGTTTTGGTTGGTTCCTTTTTTTTCGTTTATTTGTTTCTTCCTTTTTTTTTCCTCGTTCTCTCTGTGTCCAGGCGTGTCTGGAAAAAAAATCCTACCTTTCTTAGGACGTTGTAGACAATCAGTCACATGCTGGGTCCAGCACCCGCAGGGTTGTCCTGTGGGCTGCAAAACTGTGTTTCGCATCTACTGAATCAGTCTTATTTCTCTTGTCCATTTCATGGAAATATGTGGCTGCTCAAACTGAAATAGTTCAAGTTTACACACGTATGCATACAGACATACATACACACATGCACACGCACACATAACACACTCGAATACACACACACCAACATCCACACCTCGTGCATATGGCCCCTCTGTTGCTTGTCCAAGGTGAAGATGCAGACCTTGAAGGAAGTGATGCTTTGACTAACAAATCTCTATAACATCCATGAATGTGAGAATGCAACACATTGCAATAAAAGCACCATGTAAAAAAAGGCACTTCTAATGCTCAATCTGTCCTCTCACTTTAGTTTTGCAGTTTCCCTGTAAGGAACTCCAAGTCGAGCTGTTCTTCCCCCTGTTGAAATAGTTATATACAAAAGTTTGCACACCCCATGTTGTGCTTGATGTAGATTTGTGTTGACAATAGGTTACGCACAGATCATATATATATATATGAGAGCTAAACCTTCATGCGGGTCATATATACCCGCAGGAAGGTTTAGCTCTCACAACGGTGTTACACCTTTCACCTGTGCAGCACTGACTGCACAAACATGATCTGCAAGGACGCATCATCGGAGGGAAATATTACATAAGACCTCATCACAGCAGCGTATACAGTATGCAAAACAACTAATAAATAAATCAGAGTCATTTTGGAAGGCAAGTTCTGTGAACTGATGACCACATCCAACACAGGTATGTTTGGGGAAGAGAAAAGGTTACCATTTAAAATCTGGAAATGTGACTAAACCAAACTAAAGCTAAAAAGATACTTCTACACAAAGTCGATCATATCATACCTCAACCATTCATTCAAAATCCACCATAAACGACTTCATGAAATCCGTTTAAGCATTTGCAATGACCCTCACCGTCCCCTTACTTAAACACCATCAGAAATCTGTGGGGAGATCATAAACAAGACATCCCACAAACTAGAAGTGTTCTACAAGGCAGTTTGCTACAAAAAGAGCTTAGCTATGATATCTGCAAGAAAGGTTATTAAGTATTGATTAGGTGTCCAACATTATCTGTTTATTTTTGTACTTGCCCCTTTTATTTTTTTTCTATTTTCCATATAATCAAACATATAACGATAGCGTGCAGAAACATATATGTAAAAATGGTTCACTGCAGAAAACCAACAATTTGTCATTTGGCCAGGAGTGCCCAAACTATTGCATATAACTACACTTGAATAAAAAAGTCACACGCTGTAAAACTTCATTGGACCACATTTAGCTTTGATTATGGTGCACGTTCCACATGGCGTTCACCTGTCATGTGCTGTGTCACATTTATTTCTGTCCAGAGTTGTACTCATTTTTAAGTGAGATCGTGAGTGACAACGATACTGACAACAAGACAGTCAAATCATGCCATGGAATATGCCCACTGCCGACAAAGAAGAAAATAAAATCTGTTTATGGGCTAATCTGGTCATTCAGGTAGTTAGCTGATTTCTTCCAGAGGCTAGTACAGTGGGAACTATGCATGATGGGTGCATCGCTTCACGTCACTTCATACACTTTCCTTCTTACCTTGATGTTCCCATTGCTCCTACAATAGGGAAAATCTGGACTCTTCAGACCACGTGATCTTTTTCCATTACTCCAGAGTCCAGTCTTTATGCTTCCGAGCAAACTGAAGCGTTTTTTCCGGATAGCCTCACTAACAAATGGTTTTCTTATGGCCACACAGCAGTTTAGTTCCAATTCCGTGAGTTCTAGCCACATTCTGTGTGTGGAGATGCTCTTACTAAGTTCTGCTGTCAATATTTTTGTACCATTCCACTTCACCAAGCGTTTACATGATCTCCAATCACGGTTATTCAGTCCTTTTTCCAACCACATTTCTTCTGTGAGGTTGACAGTTCTTCACCAACCTTCCAAGCTTTAATAAAGCGTTGGACAGCTCTTTACCCAGTTCCAGTAATTTCAGGTTTTCCTTAGTTGTTTTCTTTGCTTGATGCGGACCAATAATTTGACCCGTCTGAAACACGGTAACATCTTTTCCATGACTACAGAAGACGTCATGGTCGTTTAAGGAAGGAGAAGCTACTCACTGTGTCAGTTAGGGTTAGAAGAATTGTCACCAGCTGAAACATATTAACCAGCAATCATCCAATCAAAGGCCCTTCAGTAACTGCTTATTTAAAACCAAACGGCCACTTCTTTTTGGCTAAGCAGTGCATATGGCGCTTACATCTAAATGGGGCTTCTGATGAAAGATCCCCATCAACATCTTAATAAAGACCAGGCTTAAACCATGCACGAATCTCATTTGAACATTCAGGAACAATCTTTTCTGTGAGTGGCTCGTGGTGCTGCATAGTTTCATTCCATCTAAACAGAAGCACCTCATATAAACTAGCATTCAAAAGTTTATCACTAGGAGTCCAACTGACTAAACAAGATGAATCAGGTGAGCTCTGGCTTGATTGAAATGTAAACCTGCAGCCGCACCAGCCCCTTTTACAGATAGGGGTGGTGACGCTATCCTAGGACTAAATATCAATGATCATTACTTAATCCTCCAGCAGGGCTAAACCTTAATAATCGTTAGTGGCCCACTGGGCAGCAGAAATCATTCACTCCTGAGCATATAAAATCGGCCTAGTCCAAAGTACAGTGGGTTTTACTCATTGTTATGGTCTGTTCAGAGTCCAGGTTTAAACCCTATAGTGAATATTTTTGTCTCAAACTAAATACAAACTAACATGCCAGTGTTTTTCAGCTGTTTGAAGCCATCAATGTTGAGTGGAACAATACTGACTCTCCTTTCTGTAAAAGATGGTCTGTTCACTCACAAAACGTAACTATTTAAAGAAACGAAAAGGAAAAGCTTCCTGTACTAAGTCACTTCATCCATTTGTTTTAATGATTCATTGTTAAGACAATTAAAAGCTTTTGCCATTTTGGGCTTGGCCCATTTTTTTGCCTGAGAGTGTACTTTCATTTACGTAGTGGTTGATGGATGTGTTAAATCGCAACTCCAAGATTGTACATCCTGTACATTAATGAAAATGTTTAAGCACATTCCTTTCAAATCGGAAGAAACAGAATAAGTAGATGTTTTCCGTTTCCTGGACCCATCCGCAATGGCCTGCTGATAAAGTGATGTTTGTGAAGTGAACAGGAAGCGTACCAATTTTTCAAAATCTCAAAAACTCTACTTAATTCAGTGGCTGAGCCAATTAAATGACTCAGGTGACAAAGTTCCAAACTCTTTACACTGGTGTTGACAGGAACCTGAGGTCACAATCTTTACAGCACAAATGTAGCCATTTTATTTCTTTCCAAAACCACCAGTGAACCTACAAGTGTCTCCCGATTTTCCATATGTAACTGATAATGGTAAAATACTTCTCAATCTGAAAACACAAGTTGGGTGCCATTTTGTCTTGTAATGCTCTACATGAATGCATTTAAGAAAATATACCATGACTAAAACCTGAAATAACGTCTCAGGCATTAGGCAACACATTTGTAACCATTTCATGCTTTCAGCGAGGGAGCTTTTAGACGCTCCGGACATCTGGTGCCCATCACCACTTCTGTGAACAATTCCGACTCAGTAAGTTTCTCTAGGATGGAGCATTTCACATCAAACCACTCTGAATGACTGTGCATACATCACATTGACTGAATTATTAGGAAATAGCCTTAATCCCAGAGACAAGTATAGTTTTATTGACCGTTAACAGCATCATACTTTTCAGTGAGGGTTCTTCATCTAGTTTCCTTTCCCCTTCATGCTGCTCTGTTGAACAAAGTCCATTCTTTTCACACGAAGGTCTTTATAATGTGTATTTATTGTACACACGGACATGCTTATGTTATTAATACAGAAATTTCATATGATGTCCACCACTGAGGGCAGTGATGATGGATGAGGCCCATCTGCAATGCTATGCTCTCCATATGTGAGCCTGGCAGCGAAGCCCAAGTGGATGTATACGAAGAGATTAATTGCTACCCCATGCACCAACAGCGCTCCAAGGCAATCGCTTATTGAGTCCTTTTCATACACAGCAGAGTGGATACTCTGTAGGCAGCCATATCATTTGAAAAGCTTGAGCTTTTTGAGAAAAGGCTGTACAGTTTCCTTTGGGTAAGGTTTCAAGGCCAGGCAAGTGGCAATGTTCTCAGGCTGTTCCATCCAGAGCTTGTGGGCGATGCCCTTTTCACTAAGCGTTGCTGATAAGCTGGAGAGACACGCTTCATCTGGCGCCTAGGCATGAAACAAAAAAAAATTAAATAAAATATTCCAAGACATTTGTTGGCCTTACCAATGCATTGATATCATGAAGTAAACTTGTGTGAAATTACTTTGATCAAGACCTGCTAAGCATTATGCTGACATTCACCAGACACTGACATACACACTGCACCCAGAAGGAAGTGTCGGATTGCAAAGCTATTCAGAAGGAAGATAAAGGTTACCACGAACAATAAATGATGATAAATTTTGACTAATACGGCCAATATTTATTGAGCTACATATACAGAAGCAGTGTCTCTCAGTATGTTTGCCAACACAACATGCCAGACACCTTGGCATGGAGTTGTAGAGGTTTCCCAATGGCGTCCTGCGATAATCCATCCCATGTGCTGCAGATGTTGCGGTAGGGGTGAAGGTGGACTGACACCAGGGCTTCTGGATGTGTAACGCGTGATAACAAACCGTTCATCTTGGTGCTGACCACGGTGACCCCACACACGGATTTGCTGGTCGTCTCCAACAAGACAAAAGTGACACTCTTCACTGAAGATGTCCCTCCATGAGCATGAAACTTAAATCATTTGCATGTCTCATGATGTCAAACCTACCAACCAAATTTCGTTCCTGTCAGTTCATTCCTTCTGGGTGCAACTATTCTTTTAACAATGAGTGTATTTACTGGCCACTTTATTAGAAACACCTACCTTGTACCACTTGGCTACTTTATGGGGTCCACCTACCTTATACCAGTCTGGGTATTATATATACGTTATGACACCACAAATCCAATTACAGACTATAACTGTTGTCAGGTGCAATTTGTCATCTGCTATCTAGGCCATTCACTATTGGTCACTTCATGTCCACATGACTGTTTTATACACCACCACTAGTGTCACCACTAAGTTTATAAAGGTCCACCACCCTAAAACAAATATCTGCCAAGAACAGATCTGTGGTCAGAGATCTTTAGGGCTGCCTAAAGCTGGCCCACCAGAAAGTTAGCCTAACCCCAGAAACATATTTCTATATAATTAACCAAGTTTCTTATGTCATTTAAAAACGATAGTATTTGGTAACAAACTACTGCAACATTATAAAATATTTTTTGCTAACTGCCACTTGTATCCTACCTTCTTTATTTGCATCCTGTCTCTTTGGCTCTCTGCCCACCACAAACATTACACGTTGGCACCTTTGGGCTGGAGGACGGCTTAAACGAGATATCCACTGTGGTGCTGATAGTGTTTGTTCTAAAGACACTTACAGGGTCAGGATTGTTCACAGTGGTGTTGATAGGAACCAGATGTCCAGAGCTGTTAATGCCTCTAAAAGCTCATGACATGAAACAGGTACAAATATGCTGCCTGTCTGTTTTATGATAATTTTTCAGGTTTTGAAAAACATATTTTTTAAACATATTTTTAAATCCATTCATAGTAGAAAGGTATATGCAGGATGGCAAAATAGCACCCCAAAAACTTTTTTTCTTGTTTTCAGCCATTTTACTACATAAAAACTCAAGACACTGAATATTTTACTTGAAGTAAAATGACAATATCCGTGTTGTAGACACAGTAGAGTGGACCCTGCGCTAGTCGATGGTCAATGCAGGTTGACCATCACAGCAGCATCCAAAAACAACATATCACTGTATATAACTGCTGTCGGAACAAAACCTTGTATCTCCAGTTTTGGTGTTTTTCGGCTTGGACACAATTTAATGTACATGTTGCCATGTACATTACATACAAGTATACATATTTTATGATGAATGGACTAAAAGAAATGGTGCAAACTGACTTGGAAAAAAGTATGGTTACTTTGATGTACACTAAAAGTAAAGTTTGGTTTTTCCTTCTTCTGTAAACCTTTTGGAGAGAGGTTTTGTACTGACAACAATGATTTCTGTATTATGACTCTTTGTAGAGAAATGTGCCACCATAGATCAACATAGTTGTGTGGTCTACAATTCCAACAATATCCAGGACGGTAGCAAACCTACAAGCATCATCTTATTATTGTATACATGATGTTGCTCATGGGTAAATAGTGGTAAATCTAGAAATCTCATTTTCTTTGGCGACTAGTTTGTCTTACAATGCCCTACAGTATCCCTCTGCTATCCCTCCAGTTTAAAAATACCAGTTTTAGGCCAAACTTTGCCTCAGAACATCAGGCAGTGTATGCACAACAATATAATGTAGCAACTTTGTGTGANGCGACTAGTTTGTCTTACAATGCCCTACAGTATCCCTCTGCTATCCCTCCAGTTTAAAAATACCAGTTTTAGGCCAAACTTTGCCTCAGAACATCAGGCAGTGTATGCACAACAATATAATGTAGCAACTTTGTGTGAGGGAGCTTTTAAAATGCTTCAGGCGTCTGGTTCCCATCACCGCCACTGTAAACAATTTTGACTTTGACTCAAGAATTGAGCATTTCGCATCAGCCCACTCCAGAGGACTTAATGTACTTCATTCATTTTAGCCATTTCAATATGCAAATAAAATATAAATTTTGAAACATTGGTGGAATTCCCCTTTAACACCCAGTGGGCGCTGAAAGCCTGCAGTCTGTAATGCTCCAGCAGACCTGCAAGAGTGGCGTTTCTAATAAAGTGCACCCGTACATCGTGTAGAAGAGCTGATTTACAGGCTGTACTGGTGTCAGCACTTCTGTCAGTGCGTGATATCTCGGTGTATTAGCGAACCTGCAGCACTACTTTGTGCATGCTGTCCAATTCAGCCAGATACTCCTGAGTGTCGGGGTCGCTGTAGTTTAAATGAATGGCAGCAGTGGCGGCGTGACAAGCCTGCGTGATAACAGCTCCCAAAGGCCAGGATAAGGCGCTGACCAGGTCCGAACGAACCACCACATACTGGACCAAACGTCTGGAGGGACCACCACCACCCGGGGCCGCCATTTTGGTACAAGCTGAAGGAACTGACGAGGCGGACTCAGCGGTGTTTATGTTCCGGGTCGGAGGAGTCAGAAGAACACCATTTCCGGCCACTCTAACTATCGCGATATCTGGTGTAAACATGCAGATAGCTGCTCCACGGTCCTTGCAGGAGCGGGTTGCTCTCAGTGACGAAGACCATTAGGAGATGGAAACTGATGGAAGATTTCATTCAGAAGATTCGACGCCTCATCGAATCATCGCACAATAGTGACATCTTGTGGCCAATCAGTGCGCATTACAGGCCTATATCACAGAGTACAGAAAGTACTAAGTATTCTGTAGTGTTCGTATTACATCTGTACTGAAGAAGTATTTATATTATAGTAATTATATTAGTAAGAATTTATATTATATATAGGGGAATTTCACAGATTGTTCGAATTGTTCGATTGTCTGTATAATGCAGTGGCTGAGATGTAAACAAACTCATTTAGAGTTATTTGATGTGAAAAGGTTAATTACAGAGAAATATACAGACTCAGGTTTCTTTACAGTGATGGTGACGGGAACCAGAGGTCACAATGTCTACAACACAAACAGCCCTTTTTTTAAACTTATGTACTTTTTTAAAATTTATGTATCTTATGTATTTATGCAATTTTGATGATAGTAAAATAATGGCCAGGCAGATAAAACAAGTTTTCTTTGGGGACTACTTTGCCTGGCATGTAACCATCCACCGTGTATATGTAAAATCAAGTTTTAGAGCAACTCTATTACTCCGTTTGTGATAAAGGCAGCATATTCATAACCATTTAATACATTGGTCTCCAGCCCTGGTCCTGGAGAGCCACCTTCCTGTAGAGCCTAGGTCCAACCACACCAGCTAATCAACCTCCTCCCAAGTCCCTGATTAGCTGAATCAGATGCATCAGAGTTAAGCAAGAGGCAGAGCAACATACTGAGTACAGGTTGGACTAAACTCTGCAGGAAGGTAGCGCTCCAGGATGGGGGTTGGAGACCACTGATTTAACATAATTACTTTCTGTGAGAGTTTTTAGTGCCGTTAAACTCCTCAGACATCTGGTCCCCATCACCACCACTGTGGATGTCACAGTCACAGTTCTGACACTGTTAGTTTCTTCAGAACAAAGCATTTCACACAAACCACTCTCAACATGTTAATCATTCACGTTGCAGAAAAATCTAAGATTCTTCTTTAATTCTGATTAGAAATGCATTGTAAGAAAAAAACAGTCCTCAAGAAAACTTCACTGTCATCAACGATACATATACCAACTCTGAACTTTGCTTTACCTGGTTTTGGAAAGTAAATCAAATTTTGGCTATTTCGTGTTGTAGACATCATGACCCCTTGTAGGACATGTTAAGATATGTTAATACACTCATCATCAAAGGAATAGTTGCCCCCAGAAGGAAGTGTCTGACTGCAATGCTATTTGGAAGGAAGCTAAAATTTAGAATGATATGGGCAATATTTATTAAGCTACACACACAGAAGTAGCCATGTTTGTATACCAGACCTCTTGGCATGGAGGTTCCTAATGGTGTCCTGCAATAATCCATCTCATGCAAATTGAATATTCTCACAGAGTTCCTGCAGGTTTGGCGGTAGGGGTGGAGGTGGAGCGACACCAGGTCTTCTGGACGTGACAACAAACCGTTCATCTTGGCACTGACAACGGTGCCTCTGCACATGGATTCGTTGGTCATTTTCACCAAGACGAACGCGGGACTCGCCACTAAGGATGACCTGCTGCCATTCTGAGTCACTCCATGACAGTCTGTCACGACACCATTGCTTTGGTGATGTTGACGTGGTGTTAAGGACAGTGATAGTAACAGTCTACGTCCACGTAGATACTGGCACTAACAGGATGACTCATGGAGGGCATCACTGCTTGCTGAATGTCTGCAATCGTGGCTGCTGGGTCCACACATCTGGGACAATTTCTCTCTCCATGGCTTGTGTATGTCTCACAGATTCTTCATGTTGCTGGTGTGTGCCTTCTTCTGTCCGGTGCTGCCAACAGAATGCTATGGTAGTATCCAAACGACCAGTATGGTGCGCAATATTTTGATAAGACCATCCTGCTTCCCGGAGCCCTACGATCCGACCCCTCTTCAACTTTTCTAACCGCTCGAATTGCTTTCAAACTCTTTTCTGAGGCATGAGTCAGAATGGAAAGTATGTGCAACAGGACGGCCTTTTATAGTCAGTCAGGTACAGTGATAAGGCCTGTCCTTGCTTACTTGAATAACTTGAATAATTTGCATGTTTCATGATGGTGGATCAAACCTACCCGCCAAGTTTCATTCCTGTTGGTTGAGTCTTTCTGGTGATGAGTGTATGTCAGCAGTTTGGATTGAATTTAGAAGAAATACATTTAGTACTCGATGAAGTCACATAAAATAAATATAATAGGCTTATCCAAACTTTACTTTAGACTCTTGTTTTTAATGAATCTTTCTTCTTCATACATACACTGAATAAATGCCAGCACTGCTGAATGAGGTTTGTTTGTTCATCATACACTGTAACAGGCATCCAAACATTAACGTTTTACACTAAGTAAGCCTTTAACATGAGTTCAAAGCCCATACATAGTCTCTACCTGCACATTATATTTAGCCCTAGCTTGGCTTATAACACAGCCAGGCCATGAAGGTTAATCAGTGTTTTGCTCGGCTGCTGTGAGGACTGGACGGAGGCTTAAAGTACAATGAGACACTGAGGGATAAGGGGGCACTGAGGCTTTGTCTGTCCACAGTGGACAGTAGCTTATTCTACTGTTAAAACTCCTTCGGTCCAGATCCTCAGAATGAGCTGATGCCCATTGTTCGCCTGATTTGTTCAAAAGTTAGCCAAAACGTCATGGACCAGGGAGCCTGCAAAGCCAAAAACAACAGTATGCATGCAATCATGAGGCCAAGAAGACAAAAACTTTACTTCAATGGAAATGATGTTTGGAACTGTACCATTCTCAACCAGGTTGGTAGGAAGCCTTTATAAAGTGATAAAAATCCCTCCCCCTTGACAGACTGAACCAGGCAGTCGAGAGATGACTTGTACAGGAGGCCCCTTAAAAAACATGAAAAGGCATTTATCATAGACACAAAATGAAGTGCGTGCCAACTTACAGCTCAGTCCATAAGAAAGATTAGCTCTGTTATTTAGGTTTATGAGGCATTCTAAATATTCTACAGCATCCACAGCTCTGGTCATTCTGGACACGCAAAAAATATCTTTCTTTTAGCTTCCTACTAATTTGCTGAAATTGTAGCACCACAATATAAACATTTTATTCCTTTATCTCCATTTGTTTTGAAATAGTCACACAAACTATTAAATTGTGATTCCAGACTTTTGAATGCTAGTGCAGATATCACAGTTTTACAGTTTTTATACACTAAGTAACCGAACAGCTGACTGATCAGATTATATTCAACAATCAGAGCTCTAAAAGGATGAAACAAAATGCAGTGATTTCAGAACATTTTAGCCAATACTGACTTACAGCCCGTCAACAAGTCAAGAAAGTTAGTATTAATTTTTCTGTCTACCACATTATTACCACATGTAGGCTTTCAGCTTTAATTTGAGAGTTCTTACAAACTATTTGGGCGAATGGTGTAGGACCATTTACATACATAGCATTTGTAAGGGATCAAAAGCAAGTGGACTAAGGATCGTAAGTTAAATCGTTTTTACTATACGGTTTTAAACCCTTTGCAGTCAATGACTATGTGAAGTCTGAAACCCACAGTGTTGCATGCCAGGCTTTTACTGCAGCTACCTTCAGTTCCTGCTAGTCCTTGGAGTGTTTTACCTTCAGTAAGTGAAATTCATGCTGACTGGACTGACATTCATTGATTAACCTGGTCAGTGCAGAACATTTCATGTTTTTGCCTTTAAAAAATCGTAGTTTGCTTTTGCCGTATGCTTCAAATTATCGCCCACCTGTGCTGCAAAGTGCTGTCAAGTGAGTTTTGAAGCTTTTGGCAGGTAATAGAAGCACCGCATAATTATAATAATAATAAACACCACATAATTCATTCCACTATTCATCCTGCTGTTTCAGCAATCACATTATCAATAAATACAAGGCATACAATACATTCAACCAGTTCCACTAGCAGCAGCACATGCCTATGCAGTAACACTACCACCACCATGCTCAACAGATGAGGTGGTGTGCTTGGAATTATGTTCCTTCATTTCTTAATTATCTTCCCATTATTCTGATACAAGCCTCATCTGTTCATAAGATGTTGTCCAGAACTGGTAAAGTCTAATCTGGCCTTCCTGGTTTTGAGGTAATGTGATAAATCCTCCATATTTACTCTGGAAAGGTCTTCTCTTGATAGATGACTTTTATACAGTTGTTTTCCATGGTCTTCTGGGTGTTTTGGTGTTTCTGAACTTTTCTTTTTAAGAACGTACAAAAGAGTTGATCTCTAGAGAGTTGAGCTCTATGTTTTTCTGTTTTGCTTTGATTTTTCAGCCTAATGATGACTTTCTTCATTGGCAGTTAGAGCTCCAACAGTGTTAACAACGGATACCTTATGCAAATGCCTCACTTAAAATCAACTCCAGACCTTTTATCTGCTTGCTTTATTTATAAGGATGCTGCAGATAAGTAATGAGGGAATAACACACACCTGGTCTATAAAATAGCTGAGCAGCCATGTGTACTATTACTGTTGAGCCCCTAAAAACAGGCTCACTGTTCACCCAGTTTAGATGTAAATACCCTCAAATTAAAGCTGAACTCCAACATGCTGTGGTGCTAGACAGCTAAAAGAACAAACTTTGTTGACATGCAAATATTTATGGTTCTGGCTGTAAATGCCCTCAATAACATGCATTAAAGATTCTGTGCTTTAAGCACACAGTTACTGTTTCATTTCAGAGCTGGAGCTGTTAACATGTCCCTTCTTGTTAACTGTTTATCTATTAGCCAACTTAACATTTCTAGGTGAAAATTAATTTCAAGTGAACTCCTTCACAAACTGACCTTCCACTAGAATCCCGAGGCTGGTTCATTATTCTTGTTTTAACCACATCGGCTGGTGTTCCCATTGTAGCAGCTACCAGACCCGAACAAGTGCTGTAGAAATGTGTAATGGAAAGTAAACCAGAAGTAGAATTCTGATGGTCAAAAACTCAAATTCAAAAACTGGAGAAATGGAAAAGTCACCTTGCCAGGCCGTGACAGAGGCAGTTATCCTCTAAAGAGGTATTTCTTAGTAAAAGGTGCTTCACACTATCGTACGTTGTGAGGTCTGAAAAAGGAAACAATGAAATCTAAACACAATTCCCCAAACGGCTAACTACAATCAAATCTTTGATTGGTGTGATGACTTCATTTGCAGTGTTTGCTCTGCAGTACCTCCTAGATTGACCAGAGCTGCTCTCTGGACGTTGGGCACCCATCCGGCCCAAAGGCCTCGGATACCTCCTTCCGAAACGATCTTAATGAAGGCATGGTAAACCCCTTGCACTCTGTTAAACCACAAGCACACTAAAACATAAGGGATGTACAAAGACAAAAGTGACCAGAGATGAGAGATTTTGTTGTGTTTTGACCTGGTCTGACGGATTACTTACCGTGGGGGCTTGCCCTCCAGCCTTCGTCTTCCTTCCATTTGCATTTGTACCTTAACTAGATCAGTGGGACTAGCCAGGAACTGGCCAAATGCACCAGATACCAGGCCACCAACAGCAGCCTTCCTGTGCCCAGTAAGGGGTACAAATGTCGCAATGTAACACATAAGGATAAAGTAGAATTCAACATTTGTTTTCCCATTTTTTACATAATTTAATAGCTGAAATGTAAACAAATTCAGAGTGGCTAGATGTGAAAATGGTGCATTTAAGACAAATTATCAACTCAGATTTCTAAACAGTAACTGTGATTGGAACAGGAATCACGTATTTATTATTTAAAACTAAAATGTACTATGTGGTGATAAGTGTATAATAGTAGTGAATCTTTTTTGTCTTATGACAGTCTGCATGCATAGAAAACATTAGCCAAAACCCAATTCCAAAACTAAAATTATGTGTTTACATGCATTTAATAATTCCATCATAATCAGGATTTCTGCACTGATTATTCAAATCAGTCATGTAGACGTCGTACTCTGATTTCTTAGATCACATTAAGGCCCAGAAATCAGATTAAGAAATGTAGCTCAGTGATCAGGTTTTTCAGTGCACGCATACTCTTACTCTGATTTCTTTCTTTATTTCTCAGTCTGTGCATGTGTGAAAACATTGTGTGGGACCAGAAATAAGCAAGCAGCAAGCAAATAAGCAACCACGAGATGGCGACAATACACCTTAGGAGCAATGCTGTATCCAACTACATGCTTGACAAAATGATGGATTTACATGATTTATTGGGATGTCCATGTCATCTGATTACTCAAGTGCATGTAAACATAATTACTAGAATGTTCATTCTCCATGATACACTGTCACCCCTCCATAATGCACATCATCAGTGTGTTGTTGTGTAATATCACAATTTCACAATGCATTTTTATAGCCCTAGTTTTTAAAAAACATTCCATTTTTTGTCTCCCGCTTTGAAATGTGACTTATGGTGAATTCATTTTAGAAACAGATTTTCAGACATTCAGTTGTACATCGGTATAATTCAGATTCAACATTCAAATTCAGATTAAATAAATTAAATTAAATTTTAAACCAAATTACCACCACAGTGAACAATTCAGATTGTGCAAGTTTCCCTAGTATGCTGTATTTCACATCAAACCACTCCAAAAAAAATGTATATTGTAATGATTTAATTATACAGAAATATTAAGAATCGGTGCAATTCCCCTTTAAGTGATGATACCTTGAGTGCTATACCTGTCCTTACCATACTGAAAAGCTTCCATCTTCTGATTTTCCTAGGACAGACTCCCTGAGCTGCTCATAGGCTACCATCCTGCCTCCGGAATAAACTGATTAAAAGAACAAGAATGTAAGTAAACTAAAAGCCAATGACTACATTGCTGATAATGGCTTGGGTTCACAAAGCTTTTAACTGAAAGAACTGGCAGCCTAACATTCCTGCTGAATAAAAACACAGACTAGGTGTTTTTGTTGGTTCCTGGTGGTTTTGCACAGCGTTTTGCCTCTTCATGATGGGTTGATTTCATAATGTAAAGGATTCTAAGGGTTTAACAGGTGACTTGTGACTAGGGCTGCTCAGTCATGGCAAAAGCCTTGATTATTTAACATGATTACTCATTGACTACACTCATGCACTTGTTGAACATTTGAAAATCTCTTCTCTTTTAAAAAGTGGATTTCCTTGAACTTGAAATATCAATTCAGCTGTAAAACATATACAATCAAACAAGGTAAAATAAATTACATATATTTTATATTTATATACTCACCAAGCCCTTTATTAGGAGCACCACCTTGTTTCTACACTCACTGTCCATCAATGGTCAGGACCCCCACAGGACCACCAGAGAGCAAGTATTATTTGGGTGGTGGATTATTCTCAGCACAGCAGTGTTCACTCATTGTGTGTCCACTCACTGTGCACTCTGTTAGACACTCCTACCTTGCTGGTCCACCTTGTAAATGTAAAGTCAGACGTGAAGTCAGAAATGATAGCTCATCTGCTGCTGCACAGTTTCCGTGGGTCATCCTCTAGTCCTTCATCAGTGGTCACAGGACAGTGCCCACAGGACACTGTTGGCTGGATAGTTTTGGTTGGTGGACTATTCTCAGACCAGTAGGCCACTGAGACCACTCAAACCACTGAGGTGTTTAAACACTCCAGCAGCACAATACACACTAACACAACATGACCACAGCATCAGTGTCACTGCAGTGCTGAGAATGATCCACCACCCACATAATACCTGCTCTGTGGTGGTCCTTTGGTGGTCCTGACCATTGAAGAACAGGGTAAAGGGGGATTAACAAGGGGATTAACAGAGTATCCACAGAAACAGATATTGTACAGTCTGATGAATGATAAGTCGAACCAAGAGGTCCTCCTATAAGATAAGTGGAGCTGATAAAATGAACAGTGATTAGAGAACCAAGGAGGTGTACTTAATGAAGCGCTTGGTGAGTGAACACATATAAATACAGTATTATAGAAATAGTTTTAGGGAGGGGCAAAACTATCAGGAAAGGGGTGTTTAGAATTTATAAAAAGTCAAAAACAAGTGCGCTATAAAAGTTGAGTGCGCCATTGCGAAATGGATTGCAGCTCAATAATTGCTTTATCTAGACTATCATGTTATAATAGTCGTCGGAAGACTAAATCATAATCAGCAGTAAATACTGATAATCATCCAGTCGTACCACTGACTAATTCCACATGCATTTGATTGGCTTCCTAATGGGATCTAAAGTAAACTAGTGGCCTCTAATGATAACCATTAAGCCAGTTTCCATAAACCAAACCACCCGGTTTTAATGCTAATGGTCTTTTTTCACCAGGGACGTTTTGTGTGAGATTGATGGCAAAATAAAACATCTGTTTCTTCAAATGCGAGACCAACGGTTACCTATATGCCTATAGACAGCAGGTGTGGCCCCTTGCCATAATTTCAGTGGTCCCTCTTCACGCACTATTCCCACAGCTGTGCTCAGCATACCCCTGTAGACGGTACGGGTGGGTCCGGTCTTGCCATGCTCCCCTCGAAGACCTGCTTCACCTTGAACCTGAAGCCTGGTTTTTGTCAGATCAAGTGGGAATGTGACTGGAATTGAATTAAGCAACAAAAGAAAACATGAGGATTCGCAATAAACAAACAAACAAACAAACAAATAAACTTTATTTTATCACACTAGGACAGTTATTACCTAGTTCTGCAACTGTAGCAGCGAATGCAGACAGAATGAACTTTGACACTAGGGGGTACGACTGGGAATTCTCTTGCCCGGGATCCATAGCAGCCTTCAACTGTCAATTTTAACGCTATAGCTTAACAGATGCAAGTTGAAGACAGCAATGCGTTTTTCAGAATAAAGCAGGACCTGAATGCAATTCCATAAACTGCAGATGTTCACTAACCTGAAATGCATGCCGTTCCAGTGTTTACCGTACTCGAGTCAGGACAGCGGCTTTCAGCTAACATGCGATTCCACTGTAGTTCAAAGTCCGTTTGCGTTCGATAGTGTCGTATGGAATCCCGAGAGGTATTAAACTACATTTCCCATGTGCCATAGCGTGATGGACGCAAACGTGCCCCAGCTACTCGCTACCTGATTGGACAGTCCGTTTTATGGTTCACATGTAAAGCTTGGCGCCTTTTAAAAATAAGCTGTTGTAGAGAGAGCCTGTCAGTTCGTACCTATTGATCTGTACTCATTTTAGATTTATAGGCGGGTAAATATCCCTAAAACTTTTGATCAGCTATGTTGGCTAATGGCTGCAGCAAGAGCAAAACAGCTGATTGTACGATGCCATCTGGTGGCCAAACACAAAAATACAGACTCGTTTTATTGTATCAGGGAGACACCAAAATGCATTTAGGAAGATACATAAATTAAAATAATGTTATTGTGTAAATTGTGATATATTCCCAGTGTGTCGTCAGATTTCGGTAGTTTCTGTGACTGTATTCACCACCAGGAGCAGGGGCGCGCGTGACGTCAGGTTCAGCGCCTTATACGGTGTTAGTTTCTCATCTCAGTCCGGCATTCAGCTCAGCAGCACCGGCTAGAAAGAAAAGCCCTCGCCTAGGTGAGTTGTGGTTTTCTGAACTTCCTGAATCTACAGAGGATCGGTTTTCATTGTGTATGTTAATCATAAATGCGAGTGTTTTGTGTTCACCTGTGTTTGCGGACTGAAGGCGAACCCTGGCATCATTGTGTGCTTGGGCTGTGGGTAAAAAGCGAGTTTGGGTCTATTAAACAGGTTTCCTGTCACAATATCTGTCGTATTTTATTAACAGTACCTCAGAAATATAAGGTGTGTGTTTTTTTTCTGTGTTTGTATCTCCGTGTGGGGATTTCTTCATGAAAAACCGTGTTAACTTCCGCGTTTCCTGCCATGCTGAGTGTGGTTTCAGCTCCGGGCTCCAGCAGCTCCGCTGGTCATGTGCATCTTAAAGCCGGCACAATGCAACAGCTTTGTCTCTCCTTCCTCTGGTGTGCTGCAGCTACAGCCGGTTAACTATAAAGCCTCCGACATTTTTCCTGGCTTTTAAAACTAACCTGGACAGTAAAATGTACCTGGACGTCGAGTGTTTTCCAGTTAGTAGACTGGGCCACCTCCCTCGCTCTCTCTCTCTCTCTCTCTCCCTCCCACCCAACGCAAAACTTTGAAGCACTTGATGATCTATGATGGTCTATGATGATGTATTTAATGGTCTCTAACAATTATTTGAAGGAGCAGTTATTTATCCTCTAACGCAAACATTTTCTACAATTAGCAGTCTAAAATCAAGGCACTTTGAATCGGATGCTCACACTTTTCACACTGTATTAAGTAGAACAGTAACTGGAATCACTGAACACTGAGAAAAATGATGTCTGTTAAGTGAGTTCAGCCTACATTTCCTAAATAGATGTATACGTGCTTAAATTCCACTCGGTCCCCATCAGAGCCTTCTGAAGACAAACACCTCCATATAAGGATGCTGTTTCATTCGCTGTACAGTAGGGGGCTGGTAAGCTGTGCACTGAGGTGATTGAGTGAGTGAGTGTGTTCATACTTAATCGGGGGTGTCCAATCCGCAAAGGTTTTCCCTCTCAGTCTGCTGATCAGACCTCCTGCTTAAAAGGAAGACCTGCAGCCACACTGGCCCTGAGTGCATAAGACTGGACACCCCTGTACTAAATGAAACGTTTTATATAGAGGCTGAAACGTCTTTTGTGTTGGCTCTAGAGTCCTCCAGATATTTTAGGATCGGAGTCACATACAGAAAGTGTCCTTTCATAGTGCAGCAGTTCATTGTGTTGTACAATACCTGTGAGCGGAGCTTCTGCAGTGTTTCCCCTGTGATCCCCTTTTTACACGTATATAGGGATGTACATCTCCACTACTGAGGTCAGAGTCAGGATGTGTCTTGATACACCTGTATTGCAGTGTAGCGATTTAGTACAGTGCTATTCAACATGAATATCATGCTATGCAATTTAAATATGGTACAGATCATTTGATTTCAGTTCTTCGGTTCTTAAGCAGACACCTAATCATAAATCAACTAAAGGTTCTATATTCACATATTTGTTTATCTAGACACCAGGGTGTGGGCGTGGGGGGCAGGCAGTTGCAGTACTTTGCTCACCAGTCTTTTTATGAGGGGTACTGCTGGGTCCAGCCAGCTTCAGCAAGCTGAGAGTGAGGGAGAAGTCTCTATGCCTCTTGTTAAATTGTTGCCCGGACATGCCTCCAACTCACGAAACTGTGCTGGCAGACTTGGTGAGAATTAGCCACTGACAGCAGTGGAGATCAATGGGAGCGCACTTGAGAAAAGTTTGTTCTGGTGTGAAGAGTTTTCCTGGGCAAAATCTCCCTAACTTTTACAGCAGTGCCACAGTAGTCTCTATAGCCACAAGTTTGGCTTTATATATTGTGAAAACCCCTTTCTTGTAGGCGGAAGGGACTTTTGAAAAAGCACTTTTGGGTGGATTTTTGAGGACACACTGTTTTGAAATGTTAATTTCCTCCTTTATTTGGCTAATGGAGAATCAAAGTAGATAATATTACTGCCAGGAAGCTGAATATCTCATTTATTTAAGCTTTACATCAGTGGCTACAGTAGGAGTCTGAATTTCTGTACCTCAGTGGAGACATTCCCAATTTTGTATATTGTATTTGCATAATGCATGCTGGGTACTGTAGATGCATTGTGCACTACATAAAACTGCATAATACAACAAATAACATTAAATTAGCACATGCAGGGTTTAATGTGCCTTTGTAAAGCCAGTTTTGAATAAATAAGCTTGTTTATTTGCTGATGGATTTGAGGGACAACGTGAAACTGTGCAGAGCAAGAATTTGAGAACAAAAGTTAAGTCCTTGAATTAGAGCAATGAAAAAGGAAGTGTGCGGTATAGTAGCCCTCCGTTGATCCCTGTTTTCATTACCAGTTTTCATTGCCTGTTTTCATTATCTGTTTCCTTTTTTTTTTATTTAATATCTGCTTATTCCTTATGTCTTCTCATTGTCTAATTCTACTTCTGAAGGACAGTCACTGCAGTTTAAATCAAATTAACTTAGCAGCAGGGAAATGCCTTTATTGTACCCATGTTACAATGTGCAGCATGTACTTAGCATGATAGTATTTAAGAGCTAAATGATTCAAGGTTAAATCATCATACTACAATTACCTCACACTTTGCTGTTTGAAGAGGTAATGCCATAAATTTCATTATTTACACTGCTGTAACATAGCTGTTTTCAATTATCAACAACCAATTTTGTTTCAGACCAGAGTATAAAAAGGAACTTTAGAATGATGAACAAAGCTGCAGGTTCTAAAATTACTTTGAAAGCTGTTTATCATTAAAAATTAAGATATAGCCTAATTAACATTCGTCAAAGATCAAGTATCACTGCAGATTATTTAACATATTGGTGTTAATAGATCATTACAGTATAATGTTCAGCATTTTATTCACTTCGTGTTCACAGAATTATTATTGAAATATTGAAAAAGACATCTTTAAAAAACCTTTGGGGGGGGGGTGTGTGTGTGTGTGTGTTTGTGTGTGTGTGTGTGTGTGTGTGTGTGTGTGTGTATATATATATATATATATATAGCTTTAAGCTAGTCCTTTAAACACCAAACACTGCTGAACTGACGGACACCTTAAAAATCTCTGCCATGCCACTAAAATATATATATATTTTTTTCTCTTCCAGTGAAAGAAAATGAACGTGGATCACGAAGTAACAATGCTTGTGGATGAGATTCGTCGGCTTGGCAGCAAAAGTAATGATCATCCATTATTACTGGGTTTTGTTCTTGTTTAATTGGAGTTGCTTGGAAGGAACTTCATTAGTTGTTCCTTAACAGCATATCTACAGTCTATAGGCGGCATCTCCAAATGACACACACCATCATTGTCAGAGAGATATATATATATATATCTTTTTTTTTTTTTTGGGTCCACTGCCTCCCTGGGACGTGTCCAGTCAGTGAGCCTGGGGGTTGTTTTTGAGAGCCATTGATATGGCCTACTTTCCTTCCATGGGCAAATTGTTTTTGCAAGTCGTAGCATTGAACTGCCACTCCCACTGTCATAACTTTCATTTTAACAGCCCAGTTCACATGTTCAGTATCAAAGTTTCCGTGCAAGGTGCCTCCTTGTTTGAAACTTCAGTAGTTGAAGTCTTTATCTTTTGCCTTGGAGCTGTGAGGCTAATGTGACTAACAAGTAGAGCTGGGCAATATGACTGTATTGACAATATCATTATTGTGATGATGTCACAATATGGTTTTGCTGTTTTAAAATCACTCACTTTCCATGTTTAACTAGAAAGAGTATTCCTTTCATATGAATATATGAGTATATGATGACCAAGTGATTAAAATGGAAAAACCTGATATTGATTTACAGCCAACCACCACCCCTCACTCTTTTACAGATGCAGATGGCAAAACTAGTGTCAAGTTTGGAGTTCTGTTCAATGACGACAAATGTGCCAACCTCTTCGAGGCTCTCGTTGGAACGTTGAAAGCAGCCAAGCGAAAGAAGGTCATCACATTCGAGGGAGAACTCTTACTGCAAGGAGTTCATGACAACGTGGATGTCATATTGCTGCAGGAATGAACTTGACAAGCTGTGCTCTGGTCAAATAGAAAACAGTGGTTTTGTTTTGAGAGATCTCAGTGCTACAATGAGTGCAACGTTTTAATATCACATATACTCATGAATGTATCATTTTTCTACATTGGGATATCTTTTTATAAAGCTATTCTTGCTGAAGGGAGAGAGTTGCATCCTAATTTGTTTTTCATTTAAATGTGCAACAGCAGTTTATTATGGTTGATGTTGCTACCTCTTGTATCTTTTTATCAATTTTTGAATTGCTGTAGTTCCCAGATGAGTGACTGCAAAACCAAATGACTATTGCATTTTTGGCACATATCAGTCTCGTACTGTATTAGTTTGTGAGCAAAGGTTATGCTTGACATCAGTATAATTTCTACTGCTGTTAATTTTTAATGTCTTACAGAAGACTAAACCAATGACCTTCCAGTGCAATACTGTTACTGTGAAAATGGCCATCATATTTGTACCAAATGTTTAGTTGATTCCTTTGTATGGTCCATGGACTTTACATAGTTGGCTAAACGTTTTTGCATTTGGGCAATGTGTGCGTAAAAGTAATGTATGAAATTTGATAAATGAGCTTTTCCAATATACTTTACTTGAAACTTGTGAACAGATAAATGCCTTATGAGGTTTTAGCACACTTTCACTATGAAATCTGAGATTGTATTGCTGAAATGGCAACTGTATTTTGAATTGGTCATCTTTTTTTTTTTTTTGGCTGATGATTGAATTTGACCACTTGTTGACTGCAGCTCATTACATTAGGACAAAACAAGTAGCAATAGAAAAACACTGAACTTGAAATGCCAGGTTTTGTGTTGTGAAATTTAATGAATTTGTGTTATCTAAATCCCAGATGGCTTCCTGTTGAGCATGTAATACACTTTATAGGTGCTGAAGCCATTTGTTTTTGACCGAGTCAAGACATCTGAGATTTAGAGTGTAAACTAAGTCTACTAATGATCATTGATTTATACTGAAAAGATCTACTCTTTGCCTTCATATTAGCATTTTGATATAATTCACCTCATTAAAATTGTACCATTTGTAGTCTCTCAAATTGTGTGTTCATTTTCATTTCAAATTAAAATGAACATGACAGGTAGGTTTTGTGTATGCCATAGCTGATCTATATCAAGTTAAATGCTGACATTTGTTCAGTGTAAGATACCATCCCCAGCATTAGATATTATGAACCAGCTTAAGAAAACAGGTGACTTGGAATTGTAATGGAAATCTACATTGATAAGTATACATCACCTACCGTATTACCATTGTGAGTCATAATCATTAACAGCAACATTAGAATACAGACAACTGGAAGTTGTTCCCATCAGGACAGAAGACTATTTAACACTCCATTCCCCTTCTGTAAGTGCAGGCCATCTTTAGGCCCTGGAACTGCCCCAGTGCTGCTATTAATAACCCCGCAGTTGTGGATTGTGGGGGGTGGGGGGTGGAGGGGGGGTTTGTGTGACGTAGAGGAGGGAGGAAACGGCATTGCCCCGCCTCTTCTCTTCAGAGCATGGAAGAAAGATTCAGTTCTAACGAACCGATTCGTTTGAACTGTGCTACTGAATGAATTGAATGCGATTCGAGGCTTGGAGTAGTACAACAGTAAATCAATTTTCAATCAACTTTATTCACAAGTCATCCACATATAACAACTTCAAACGAATCAGGCGTATGTCGCAAAGTGGTCTCTTTAATAGAGACTCTTGATTCTCCCTAAGCTTAAGGCTAGCAAACAGTAAAAAGAGGAAGACAGCAGTTCACAGAGAGAAAATGTCACTGAATTCAAATAATGTGGTGTTTTAAGATGCAGTTTTACATCGAGAGAGACAGTTTTTCACATTGTATTTGAACTCTACGCTGTAAACACAGTATAAATGCTACTAAAAAAACTTCGACTCAACTGTACTTACGAGTCGGTTCGAGCGATTCACTGAAATGAATCGGTTCAGAAGAACGACTCATTGACGAGTCGGACATCGCCACTTCAGAGACAGGAATCAAAACAAGCAGCGCGGACACGCCTTCGCCATGGCTCTCGGTCTCCTGTCAGAAGAAAGCGCGCCGCTCAGCACCGCGATGTTCGAGCTCGAGCTTTAACGGCTCCGCGAGCGCGTTCTGTCTGCACATCGACAGACACGAATCAACCGGGGAACGATGGCGGGCGACGGTCGCTGACGGACGGACGTTCGCTTCTTCGACGAGCGAGCGAGAGCACGGCCGCTATGCCCAACCAGAAGAGCGGCAAGGGGAAGAGAAACAAGCGGACGAACAGCAGCGGCGACGAGCAAGAAAATGGAGCCTCGGGGGCGGCAGGAGGAGCGCAGGGGGCCGTCGGAGCCACAGCAGGAGCTGTAGGAGCTCAGCTGACCGAGAACAGAGGTGGGGGCGAGGAAAAAAAAAACACCCAGCGTCTCTGTGGGGGCTCCTCAGACTGTTTTGGTGGGGTGGGGGGCGTAGGAGGAGGAGGAGGAGGAGGAGGAGGAGGCGGTTGAGGAAGCCTGCCTCATGCGCTCGCTGCACGATGCTAAAGCGAAATTACCGTCGTTTCTGGCTTTGAACGAGTCGTTCTTTTGAACCGCGTCTTTTCGATAAATCGGTCGAGCCGATTCATCAGGTCAACGGAATCGAGCTTTTTGTGGCGTCTGCGTAATGTTTACGTCCGTCTTATAGACCAAAGACCTCGAATAAAAACGCGTTCATACTATAAAATCATAACGCAAACGCCGCACTGTAGCGGTTTAATGTAGTGGATGAATGTAGCTTTTCTTTCTCTAGGTGCTGTGTGTATGTCAGTCCCGTGCTTAGAGAAACGAGTCTGACCAGTCTGGACATCTGGATCTGATTGACTCGTTGAACGTCGTTGTATATGAAGGGTGATGAGAGCTAATGACAGTATGAGAGGAAAGTTGACTTCACTACTCGTCGTGCCAGAAACGAAGGCGCATCTTTGAACTGGACGCTCGATTCGCTGGAACGGAGAGTTCGAAAGAATCGGTTCGGTAAAACTGATTCGAACTTCATCATTTGGTTCCTCGCTCGCGCGGACCTGTTTGAAGCGGGTCTCGGCACGTCTCACGCTTTGATGCAGAATTTAGCTGTTACGCCATAACCTTGGCTTTGCTTTGTGTTTCAGAGTCTCCTCCATGTCGTCCTGCTCGGCAAGGTTGTGTAGGCCTCGCTCAAGGGTACTTTCACTCGACGTGGAGATTCAAAAGATTCATGTCAGTTCCTTCACGTGGTATCGAGTCAGAACTGCAGGACGGAGCAGACGGTGTATCAGTGGTTCTGGCAGTGGCTGATATTGACTGTCCGGTAGAATAGCTCAGTTTTAATTTCACATATTAATGGACCTACATGGTTGTCAGTCGTTTAAACGCACGGGCTCTGAGTGGAAGTAGAGATGCACAAAAAGATATTTGATGGCGTGTTTATTCTCTATAAAAGGCAGAAAGTTTAAGTTTATTGCACTAAAATATTTGTCTTTTATTCATTTACCAGCATTTGAAACCCTGCAGAAATAAATATCCTCTGTAATGCTCATGCAGGTAAATTGTGTCCCTATTTCTAGATTGCTTATGAATGAAAATCAGCAGATATGAACCTTAAAAATGTCAGATATAGGCTTTGGCCCACAATTCCTGAATCTGTTGTAAGATATATTAAAGGAGCGGTGTGTAACCTCTAGTGGTGAGTTTGAGTATTGCAACACACTGAACCCCCCAAACCTCCCTGAGAAACTACAATAGCTGTCATTTTTTCTGCCATTGCCTCAGTGCCTGTCCCAATTTTGATTTACTTCTTCATGTTTTCACTACACCCTCCTTTGCCTTGCTTGTGTTTTTGTGCTAAATAATACGCCTGATTTTCCATTTGTCTAAATCTGGGTTCTCAAACTTCTCACATGCAGACTGCTTTGCTTGCATCGGTTCTAGCTATGTATTATAACCATCAAGCGGTTCTACCTAGTGTGCGCATATTAGTACAGTGTAGTAACTCCGTGTTTTAGGTGTTTTATTGTGTTTTCAATGTTAATTCAGTGCAGAGTCAGTTTAATATCACTACCTACTGCCTCATCAGGGTGAGTTAGGCTATAAGAACATACTAATATATCTGTCAGTGCTGGTAACATTCACAGTATGGAGAATCGTCAGCTTCTTGTTCAGTTTTTTCAGTTCTGCCTTAAATGGTGATGCTGTTACATACTGGTGCCTGACGCGTTGTAACAAGGACTCTTCTTCTTTCTTTGTCCTCCAACTGGTGTTATAGTGCCACCAAATTCAAGCTGCCGCTTCGGTGTAAAAATGTGAAAGGTGCTCTCTACAGCCAGTGTGTGGTTTCTCCATTCTGTGCTACTGTAGCAAGGATATATGGCAGCCTTTGTTGGAGGACGACATGCTCCTACATAGCTCTGAAGGGCTCAGTCTAAGTTGACATAAACAGCATTTTGCAGTTACAGCTGATTATACACTGATGATAATCAGTTTTGATATAGTATATTCTAATATGTAGTATGTAGTGTAGTATATAGTATATTCTGTGTCTGCCAATAGATCCCCCTTAATCTTATACACTGCTCCTTTAAGCAGTATTCTTCAGGCTTTCATTGCATTGAAACTCACAGTTGAATTTGGGTCAGTATGTCCTCTCTCTCTCTCTCACTCCCTCACTCCCTCCTATGCACACACAGCATCTCAGGAACACACAGTCGATCCATGCAAGTGTGTTGCATAATATTTTTTCTTTTGAGTACTCTTCTTTGTGTGGGTAGCTCACCCACAGAGTTTGCACAAATAGAACACTGATTCTTAGAATTCACTACACCGTCTTCACTGAGTCCTCTGGTCTGTTGATGGATGCGCATTTATGAATTGTCCAAGGTCAGATTAAAGGGTAATTGCTCACAGGCAATAGATTTATAAGCCAACTGTTTAACTGGTTGAATTGTTTAGCCAGGACCTGTAATGTTTTGTATGAAACCCTGCGGTAGATTCATTCATTCAAATGTATTCGCTTTAAAGGGCGCAAATCTGAAACACATCCAGTGCAGTTATAGACCAACAAGATTAGAGGCAGCGATTGACCAGAATTTGGATTTACAGTTTTCCCTGTACTCCAGATGTAGTTGATCAGTTGAGACATGGTTAGTGTCTGAAGTTTGCTTCTTTACTTTACTACACTGGAGGCTAACAAAAAAGGTTTAACAAGAAGGGTTGCTTGGTTGGAATCTTCCAGGATCAATTTAAGCTTTGCTGCAAACAATCAACTGGCAATCGACTAATAGGTTATTGTTTGGATCTGTGTGTTTATTTTCTCATTTTACGACTGAAGAAACGCGGGGCAGATAAGTGCACTTGCATTGTAGTTAAATGCTGCTGCTACACTTTTTCCTGAAATGTCATTGCGTAATTATGCGTAATTCATTGTGCTAAATAGCAAGGTGCCTCTAACGCCTGATGTAACACTTTAATGTTATTTAAAAAGGCAACTGATTTGTTTACTAATTTAGCCCATGAAATAGTAGATAATGTTATTTATGTTGCAATTCTGGCAAATAAAACAACTGGTACGAGTGCGTCTTACATGTTTACACAGTGTGAGCTTCAGATATAAAAAGAAATTTGGCTATTAGCCCGTTTAGCTATTAACAAATGGGGATCAGCCATAAAATTTAATGATCAGTGCAATACGTAATGGAAGTTTATAGCCGGCCATTTAGCACTGTGTTGCTAGATCACTATATGCTGACAGTAGTATGCCATGCAGAGTCACATAAGCAAGCCCAGTATGTTCGAGGTAAGCACGTGGTCATAAATATGGCACTGTACTAATGGGTGGCAAATAAGTGACCATTATGTGTTAGCTGCAAAAAGCAAACTTTGGGCATTAAATATGTCTCCACTGTTTGATTATACTTGGAGTAAGTGTCATTTTGAGGCCCTATGCATCATAATTGCATAATGTCAGCTGGAAGTTAATGACATTAAGTAAGGTTAACATTGCTTGTGTTTTGTGTTGCATTTTGCAGAGGCGCCGTGTGCCACCCCTCTGGTATGTAGTATGGGCCGCGCAGTGGACCTGGAGAAGGATGATTACCAGCGGGTGCTGTGTAACAGTGAGCACTGTCCCTTTGGAAACTGGATGCACCTGCAGTGCTTCTACGAGTGGGAGAGCAGCATCCTGGCACAGTTTAACTGTATCGGTCGTGCGCGCAGCTGGAACGAGAAGCAGTGCCGGCAGAACATGTGGACCAAGAAGGGCTACGACTTGGCCTTCCGCTTCTGCTCGTGCCGCTGCGGCCAAGGCCACCTGAAGAAGGACACAGACTGGTACCAGGTTAAGCGGATGCAGGACGAGCGCAAGAAGAAGATGCCTCCTGAGAAGAGTGGTGCCAAGGCCAGGGAAGCAGGTGCTTGTGGAGGATGCGGAGGGGAGCCCCTGGAGGAGCCCAAGAAAGGGAAGTCGTCCAGTAAATTGGCTCATCGAGGTTCCAACCAGGAGCTGGCCCGCCGGCAATCCATGGACCGGCAAAACTCTCAGGAGAGAGGTCTCTCAGGTCTGACCTGTGATTCTCCTGGCCAGTCACCACCCTCTGGCTTTTCCTTCTGCCCTCAGCAAGTTGGAGGTCCCCGCACGTCGCGGCATTTGGGTGAGTTCCTGAAGAGCGCCGTCCACATGGAGGGTGGCAGAAAGCACCTTTTGGCTGTCCGAGGGGTCCCCCACTCTGACCACGGGGCCGCGGTGGCTGGCCTGTGCCTGCCTCGCCTCATGCCAGGCGATAACCCTGTGCAGTTCCTGAGGAGGCTGGACCTCTCCGAGCTGCTGGCACATATTCCCCGCCACAAGCTCAACACGTATCACGTACGCATGGAGGACGATGCACAAGCTGGTCAGGGTGAGGATCTGAGAAAGTTCATCCTGTCGGCGCTGAGTGCCAGCCACCGCAACGTGGTCCACTGCGCCCTGTGCCACCGCACACTGCCCATATTTGAGCAGTTCCCACTGGTGGACGGGACACTCTTTCTCAGCCCCTCGCGTCATGACGAGATTGAATATGACGTGCCATGCCATTTACAAGGTAAGGTTTTACGTACACACTAGTAATTGTTTCTAATAAACTCTACTATTTGCAAGGCAGCATTACAAATGTATAAGCTTGTAAATATATGCACTAACATACCCTACCGTTCAAAAATTTGGACCCACTTATTGTATTAATCATTTTTTCAATTATTGATTATTATGATTTCTGTCTTGTTAGTCAGTGTTTGTATCATAATGGTTTTAAAATCTAATAATAAACCTCAGTACAGTTAATGCATTTGGTGGTACACTCAAGGCTATACAGGGAGATACAACCATTATTAATGAATGTATTTATTAATTACTCATTTCTAATGATTTATTTGTAATTACACCAGAAAAAGTTATTATGCTACTAAATAAAGCTTCAAAATGCCAAAACTGTCATGATGTTTACTCTAGAAACTTCATGTCGAGACAGCATGCAAACCACAAACTAATCACAGAGAACTAGCTACATGTTTTACATCTATCTAACATGTTTAAAAGCAATATCAATAACTCCCAGCAGATTAAAAACTTCTAATGGAAACTTCAGGCGAGCGGTTTCTTTATAAAAGCAGAGAAAGGGACTTTTCTCTACCTAATGGATTAGTTTCTCTTCATGTATTATTGGCCAGTTTAACTGTTTTGACGAAAGGCAGCAGACTTAACTGCAGTGTTTTAGATGGAACATCAGCATGATGTAGAAACAGGTCATCCGTCAGAAAAAAAGAAAAGCATTATTGTTTACCATCGGAGCTTTTTTAGTTGCTTGCTTGCGTTGTGTCTCGTTGTTAGAATTCTTTTTGGCAGCCTTTTTACTTGTAATAAAAAAACTGTGAATTGTGAACGTCTTAAAAAACAGTGTTGTTGCTATGTTACAGGTAAATAATTGGAGTGGTACAATCACATTGCCAAGTCAGAATTAACGGTAGCAGTAGTGGATGGCGTTTTAGCCATAAGCATAAAAACGATTCTAACCCTTTAATGTCTACAGTGTGAAATTATTTTTCTGTCGAATATGACAACATGTATTACAGCTATAATCTCTGTGTTTGAACAACCACGTTTCATTTAAACACTGGCATTCTGGCTGCCTTCAAGTCTAAATTACACTACCACCATGTGTTCTTCATTTCTAGTTGTGAGTGACAGAACCGTTCTGGTTGGCCAGCCACACTACTTGTGGTCTAAAGCTAGCATTAGCATAACCAAAACAAAGAACAGGTTACTGTGCACATGTTAGATCTTTGTGACATTGTTGTGTATTCGTAACACTATAACATGGTCATTTTGCTTAGGTACTCTATATAAATTATACCACGATGCACATATCAAAAATGAAGTGCTGACACTACAGAATATTTAAATTACGGGCTGGTCAATCAAAAAGCAGAAAACAGGTCCTACACATTTTAATGCACAATTGTTGTTTCTTTACAGTAAGCAAATAAGAACAAATGGTGCAGAAAATTACGCAGGAAAATACCCTAATTCTGTGTTCTCCATAGAAGATGTGTTAACTTATTTGCACTTAAAAAATCAGCACAACATGTAATTTACATGGAGATGGCCCACTTTTGCATATGACTGTATGTTTAACGTTTTTGTTATTAAGAGCAGGAAGTTATTGAATGACCAAAATCCATTTGTCTTTTACATCTTTCTTGAGACATCTAACATATCTCAACTTTTTTGGGAATTGTGATCACTGAATACCTGTGAAGTTGGCAGGACTTACATTATTAGAATCATTTTATATATTTATCTGCAACTACATTGGTGTTATAATAATGAAAACATTGGTCCATCTGAACAATCATGGTTTTAATGGCAATCCTGAATTTGGAACGGTAGTGTATTAAACTTGTAAACGAAACAGACACAAATCAGTGCTAAGATGATGTTCCTCTTTTTTGAGCAGCAGTCAAGTTGTCAGAACAAACGTAGCTTCACTGTAGCACCGCTTAACTTTGTTGTTATGGTCATGGATGGTATGTTACTATGGGGTCTTTAGAGCAGGGATGGTATGTGTGATGGAAAGTTGTAGGTGAATGGCTGACATCTGGTAAACCAGGAAGAGCAGTGAGTGGGTGGTGGCTATAAGCAAAGCTGTTCTCTTTTTAGCTGAGTGCATTATGGGAAAAGGTTTGCCCATGTCTGTTGGAAGCTCAGTATAGGCTACCTGAATAATCAAGTCGCTAGTGGTCATGATTAGGAGTAAAATGGAATGAATGAGAAGAGTAAATCAAACTGACTGTAATGTGGAGTGAAAAATGAATTGAAATATCGCACAGGAAGGAGTTAGAGGGGCCCTTACCTCTGCGGCACGACTTTCCAGAATGTTACCCAGACAGCACAGTGGCCTTGATGCTGTGTTTTGACTGCAAGATGTGTCATATTATAATAAGGAAGCCCAGAAAGATGACAGCGTATTTATGCAGTCTCTTCTTTGATCAAAGGCGAGGAATATCATTAAGCTGTAGGCAGAATACATTTTCATTAATGGGGTAAATAATTTTCGCTCCCTAAAACAATGCACTTCTCATATTTCTAAAGGGAGGCTGATGCACCTGTATGCTATCTGTGTGGACTGTCTGGAGGGGGTGCACAAAATCGTGTGTATAAAGTGCAAATCTCGATGGGACGGAAGCTGGCACCAGCTGGGCACGATGTATACTTATGACATTCTGGCTGCTTCACCTTGTTGCCAGGTACGTAGTGATTATAAATGTGGCAGCAGGTTAAACAGTGACGAGTTTTCATTTAAATAATATAGCAGAGATGTTTATATTGTGATTATGCCGAACTAACATTAAATTAGCCGTTCTTATAAAAATGGTAAATTCTCTGTAAATTCATTGTGTTGTCCATAATTTGTTGTTTAAAAGCTAAAAATGCTAAGAAATTAGCATTATGTGCATTTTTGACCCAAAGTTTCACCTAAAAAGAGCTTAGGTCTTCATTTAAGCCACAACAATAGATGAAGAGAATCCAATTAAACAAATAACACATAAAGTGATAACGTTTGACATTCTGCAAACATTATACATCATATATTTTGGTTGGCAAAAGTACGCCAAAATCTAGAATGATCAGTTTTCTGTAAGTGATTATTAGTAAGTTTAGTCAAATGGGTGACAGTCAGGTGTGAGTGATTTAAAGACCATCAATCATTAAAGTCTGGTCTTCACCAAACACATTTGTTAGGACATGCCATGTCTCAGTCCACTGAGATTTCTAAGGGTCTTGCTAATACTCATTAGGCAGGCAGAGTTTAGACTTCACTGATCCACTGTCAGGCAGACGTCGTACAAATGGAGGAAATTCAATACTAATGTTTACCTTCCCAGGAATGGTCATGCAATGGAAAGTGTTAGGTGAATAATATTCTGGGAGATTGCAAAAAAACAGGCACAGTAGTCTTGCATGTGGCGTTCATGCAAGAAAGCTCACCAGAATAACACGGTTGAATCTGCTCTTTAAGGAGAAACAATTGCTCCAAGTAAGTGTGCAGGGCCTATCAACAGTTACAGGTACTGTTTGGTTGAAGTCATTGTTGCACAAGGAGGTTCCTAAAAGCAGAGGTTCACATGCTCTTTATGACATTTGATGTTGGATCACTAAATAAACTACTAAATATATATATATGTGTATATGTATGTAAATAAATATATATTGCTAACAAAAATGGACTTGGATTGTCACCAAAATCATCTCTGAAAATACATGACAAAATATATTTGCTTATTGGGGTCAAAATATAGTTGGAAAGCTGTGTAACTGTGTTTAAATAAAGCAGTTTAGTAAGATGGAACACATATACCTAACTTAAACATTTAGAATAGAATTTTAGCTACCTTATCAGCCACATAAGACCCTGCCTTGTAGTACTCCCACATCACTGAGCATGTATCATGTTTGTTTTTAGCACAGATGAAGCGTCATAACTTAATCACTAAGCAAAACGTTGCATCTTGAATAACGCTAAAGCTACAAAATGAAGTGTTACGTTCTGTTTTGTATGAACAATAGACAGCTTTTTATTCAAGCTCTCTGTTCCACCTTAGACAAGGAAGGTCGTAAGGGGAAATTTCTATGGATGGAAATTGGATTTGAGGTGTGCTATGTTTACTTTTTCTCTTGTGCCCATATAGCTTCTGTTTGCCATATGCAGCTAAAATGCTAAATAAACCTAATTAATATACAAATATTTTACCGTCTTCAGTTGTTTGAGTGCTGGCAACATCATCTCCATATCAGTTAGAGTTACCTGCCACTTTCCACAAGTACAATGAACAACGAGCTATGGTTATGTGCAGCGAGTCACTGGCGGCCCTAGCTGACGTGTTCCTTCATTTGTGTACTCAAGTTCAAACATGCATGACTAAAATGTGGTCATGAAAATCATAGTCAGGCTTTGTTTTAATCCTCCAAGTACAAAAACCTAGCATCTCTGCCAAGTAACTTTAGTCTGTGTGTTTAGTGATTCATGTAGCCCCACATTTGGTCATCTTGCATGGAATGATACCACATATTGTAATGAGGTTTTTATAGACTAAATTAGGTCAGAATGTGTTCTAAACCATATTATTGTGTCTGCATTAAATTAAATGAATGGTTTGATGAGAGTCCAAGTCCAGTGTGTGTTAGCAGCGTCTCCCATTGTAAACTAGAAAAGCAGACATCAGATATCAAACATTTCTTGGCAGATTGACTGCAGCTGGGGTAAGTGATAAGCCATATTATTTTTAGGAAATATGTGAGCTATTCACAATTGAGAATTACAGCAATCACTCTGTTTAACTAAAACTATTGGAGTCTTTGACCGTATCAAATTACACTTAGCATCAAAAAATACTTGTAGCCAGAAGGAATCAACCAACAGGAAAATAAATGGGTGGGTAGATTTGACATTGTGACACATGTGAATGATTCAAGTTTCACACTTGGCCGTGCATGTGACGTAAGCAAGGATGGGCCTTATCGCTGTACCTGACCGACCCAGCAGCCACAATTGCAGACATTCAGCGAGCAGTGATGCCCTCCGTGAGTCATCCTGTTAGTGCCAGCACCATTGGGAGATGGTTCCACAACGCAGGACTACATGCACAGACCGTTGCGACGACTGCCATTGATACCACATCAATGCCACCAAAGACTGCAATGGCCAGGCTGTCATGGAGTGACTCAGAATGGCAGCGGGTCATCTTCAGTGACGAGTCCCGCTTTTGTCTTGGTGGAGATGACCAGCGAATTTGTGTGTGGAGGCACCGTGGTCAGCACCAAGATGAACGGTTTGTTGTCACAGGTTATGCGTCCAGAAGACCTGGTGTCACTCCACCTCCACCCCTACCACATAATCTACAGGAACTGTGTGAGAATATTCAAGCTGCACGGGATGGATTATCACCGGACACCATTAGGAACCTCTACAACTGACCAGATGTATGCATGTTGCATTAGCAAACATGGTGACCCGACGCCATACTGAGAGACACTACTTCTGTATGTGTAGCTGAATAAATATTACCCATATCAGTCTAAATTTATCATCATTTATTGTTCCTGGTAACCTTGATCTTCCTTCTGAATAGCACTGCAATCTGACACTTGCTTCTTGGTGCAGCTATTTTTTTGATGATGAGTGTACACTGGCTGATATTAGTGATTATTTGAGTTTTTTAGTCTGCGTATTGGTATCAGTGACAGATTTGGTTATTAGTATCCTGAATAGCATTTGGCTGATTATCTGTAAACTATGTTTTATTAAAAGGAAATCTCACTTGAATTTAGTGATAAGAAAGAGTATAAACTATATACACTTTCAGCAACATTTCTTTACTGTTAGTTTCTAAAATGATCATCAAATTGAAGCTGAAGACTGCACTGATTTACTGCACATTTAAAAGCCTCACTCAAACCTCAGCACGATTTTAAGCTATTCTGTGTAAGATGTGTAAGAGCAGTTAAGGACATGACAAATAGGTTCTGCTTTAATGTTGAGTGAGTTTGAAAGCTTCTGTGCCAGTAATGTTGACAGTAACTCAATTATAATCTTATTCAAATGTAATGAGTTTTAATGAAGAAGCCATCATTTTATGTACCTGGGCGGGCAATATCATACTGCCTGGATTCATATAGCCACTCCTGTGGAATAAACCCGTCTTTCTTGATGGTTGTTTGTCAGTTTTTTTTCTAGAAAATCATGGGATGGTTCTTTAATATTGGTTTTATATCTGAGAAACTCAGCAAGCTGGTGAAGTATACATCTTGTCTAATGACAAGCGATGAGAGCCATTGGACCCCGTCAGATATCTCTCTGTTTGTACCCAAAGCTGTAATTTCATGTCACCAGAATTTCTTGAGTAGTTATTTAAGCCTAAGATTAAAGACAGGAGACAGCATTCATCTTCTAAGTAGACGACTGTTGTTCTCTGCGTGACACATAATTCTTTCAGCTAAACTCGCATTTTAGATCATGCTCCTTAAACCTCTGGCCGGTGTTCATGTGTAACTGACCAAAAGTCTTAGCTGTGAACATTTCAGGGAGCACTTACAGGTGGTCAATCCCGCACTGTTTGATGATTTCCTTACTCAAACACACCTGATTCAGTTAATCTCTTTAACTGCCGGATTTAGTTGGTGTGTTTAAACTGGAACATCGCCAAACTGTCCTGGACATCTAGACTAAAACACTGATTTAGTTAATATCCTTTATGCATTATTCCTTAGTGTGAAGACAGCAAGGTATGTTAAGATAGATGTTCACCAAGGTCCATTGGATCTGCAGAAATAAGCCAGCCAGCAATGAATTGTCAGTTTTGTGATTTAGAAAAGTAAACTTTACACCAGTACTTTAAAGATCCCAGTATGAATGGATGAGGAAATTGAAGCTGAAGACTGCACTGATCTGCTGCACATTTAAAAGCCTCATTCAAACCTCGATTCTGTGTAAGATGTGTAAGAACAGTTAAGGACATGAAAAATATGTTCAGTAACAATGAATGAGGAAACATAATCCCAGAGTTGCAACCATCTTTTCTCTTGAGTGTCATGCAGTCAGGACATGTGTGTTGAGATATAGTTCAGCCTTGTGAGTTTCACTTCCCTTATCCCGAAACACTGACTGTCTACTGGTTCATTATTAGTTTGTTCCCTAACTACAGAGGTTTTGGTGACTATTTAGTGATAATATGGTAATAATTCCAAAAATTGTATGATACTATATTATTTTATGTTCTCATGGACTTAACGGGCATGTAATGGTACTTGTTGACCTGAATGAGTAATGCTTAAAGTTACTGGTGAGAATTTCCATGTCAGTTGAAACTAACATACAGTACATACCACGGTGCACATGGTATAGAAATAACTTCTGTTGTTATTGCAAAACCAATTTGAGGAGTTATGATTTCTTTCATTGCATATATGGTCTATACCAGCTGTTGTCTTTGCTTCCTTTAACTTGGCGTATAGCACTACCTGCTGTTTGTCTTGGGTTTGCTTATGCATTCACAATTCCCCAACAGGTATCATTCAGTAAGACAGTAACTCGAAAAGAGACAGGTTAAAAGCATCATGATGTTCATTCAAAGCTGAGCAAAACCATGTTATAAGATATTTAAAGAGAGGTTGTGGACAAAGCACTGTAGGTTCAGATTTACCTGCTCAACTTATTCTCACAAGTGAATCAACAAAAACATGATTGGGGCACCCAGATTTTGCATATGCCTATAATCATAATTAATTTATTAAAAAGTCAGGGTGGGCATTTCAGTCACGTTTGAAATTCTAATTGTTAAGGCATTATAAACAAAGTATAGTAACATTTATTTTCTGAAAATCACTACTAAAAAATCAGGTATCAGTTCATATCTGAACCTATTTGGTTTGCCGTCTCACCAGCAAAAGTGTCAGAATATTCAAATCAGTGTTCTGTTGAAATGGTGTCACCTCTCTCTCTGTTCTTGCAGGCCAGACTGAACTGCAAGCACTGTGGAAAGCCAGTCATCGACGTCCGGGTGGGCATGCAGTATTTCTCCGAGTACAGCAATGTGCAGCAGTGTCCACACTGTGGCAATCTGGACTATCACTTTGTCAAGCCATTCTCCTCCTTTAAAGTTCTCGAAGCCTATTGACAAAAGTTGTCATTGCATGCTAGTTTGCTTTTTTTCTATTCATAGGGTATCTTATTTGGACAAAACTTTATTTTTTTCCAGTGGGTTTTAGTTCAATATTAAAAAAGGCAGGAGAGAAAGTGAAATGATGGCAGGTCAAATAATTGCAGAGGGAAGGGGTGAGGGAGTGCTTCACTATCTGTTCCTAAGACATTCTTTAAAGATTCTCATCTGGCATTTAAAACCACAAAAACAACAGACATACTGTGACAAGTGAATGTATCTGTATGCCAAATCTGCTCTTTTTGTACAAAAGCAACAAAAACAATAAAATACACAAATTGTAAACATCTGCTTTTTTCCTGCTGTCATTCACCCTCCACTTCATCTTTGATCCCTATTTAGACCACCGTACATTCATATGTATCCGTTTGATCTAATATCAGTTTATACAGGAATGACAAAATTAACGAACTGTGTCCCTCTCTGGGCCACCTAGATAATTATTACTTTCCATATCAAATGGCTTCTTTCAGCAAGGCTACACATTAATGGAGATGGACAGCTCTTTTGATATGGCTAATGAGGAGCAGTGTAATTTAAACCTTTTTAATCTGTCAGTCTTTGAAGACAGAGAGGCAATCGAGTAAGAGATGAATGAACGAGTGAACCATCTGATGTTTCTGGCTGATTTTACATGTGGTAGCTGGAGGTCTAGAAACTAAAAAACAATTACACCAGGCTCGTGACACATAATCAATCATGCTGACTAAATATTTTAATAACAATTTTCTGGGTTCTTATAACAGGCTTTTTGCTCATGTTAGGTATTAAACAGTGGAGGTTAAAAGTCTGAAACTACTCTGAAAATCAAGATTTCTTGCAGTTTCAACCTGTAAATAAACATATGATTTAAGAATCTTGAAACATTTAAAACAAAGGAAGTAACGGGGGTTAAAAAAACTGAGACCACCTTAAATTCCAATTTTTTTTTTTCTGTAAATTAACAGAACGTTATGAAACATGAAACACTAGTGTTCAAAATGGTATAAATAGTTTCTAAACCAATTCTTTACAATTATTTTATTAATTATTTGTATTTTAGATTATTAATACTTAATATTTTAAGTATTATTTAATATTTAAAGTTTAAGGTTTATATTGTCTTTGTGCATTTACAATATATACTGTGTAAGCTGATACAAAGACAACAGTAACGAGGTATGCGGAAGAGCATCTCTGAATGATGAACATGTTAAACCATGAGGCAGATGGGCTACAGCACCAGAATACCACACCGGGTGCCACTCTTATCAACTTTGCACAGGCTCACCAAAACTGGACAATAGAAGAGTGAAAAAACGCTGCCTGGTCCGATGAGTCTTGATTTCTGCTGCGACATTCGGATGCTAGGGTCTGAGTTTGGCATAAACAACATGAAAGCATGGATCCATCCTGCCTTGTCTCAACAGTCCAGGCTGGTGGTGGTAGTGTAATGGCTCTTTAATACCAATTGAGCATCGTTTAAACACCAAAGCCTACCTGAGTATTGCTGCCCATGTCTATCCCTTTATGAGGACGGTGCCATCTTCTGATGGCTTCTCCCAGCATACTGTGTCACGAAGCTAATATCGTCTCAAACTGGTTTCTTGACCGTGACTGTGAGCTCACTGTACTCAAATGACCTCTACAGTCACCAGATCGCAATCCAATAGAGCACCTTTAGGATGTGGTGGGATGCTACCAACAAATGTGCAGCAACTGGTGGTGCTATCATGTCAACATGGACCAAAATATCTGAGGGGTGTTTCCAGGACCTTGTTGAGTCTATGCCATGAAGAATTGCAGCAGTTGTGATGGGAAAAGGGGGTCTATCTGATCCTGGTATTAGCCATGTTAAGGCCTTTATATGGAAAGGTCAGATTTTAGTCTTTCCACTGAAGCTCGTCTTCATACGGCTCTTGGATCTGATCCATGGGTCAGAAACATTTGCTCAAACTCGTGAGCCTAAGTGTGCCGTCATTAAAGCAAGAGGCAGATATGCCATATGGCAATATGAAATGATTGGACTTCTCAAAGATTCTACTTTTCACCGAAATTGTTATGCGATTACTAGAGCTTGCAGAATAGAAGCATTTTCACTAGTGGTGTCAGTACTTCAGTCATAAAGGGTGAATAGGGTGAACTGATGGCTCCCTGATGCAACCTACTACCAAACCCACATTTGATGATTGGAAACAGGAAATGCATCATCTCAAAAACTTGATCATAAATGTGATGTAGACTGCTTGTTGCATATTCAGCATAAATTCACAGCAGGTATTACTTTCCAAAGGAACAGGATAGCTTGGGCCCCATCTGGCGGTCGACAGCAGTAAATAAAGCCATTGTTTGACAAAGCTCCTCTCTTAGCTATGACTCAGAGCCTACTTGCGTAACCATTCCCCTATTGCTTCATTGTAACAGAATTTCCAGTGAAGTTTTGAAGTGTCACTTCTTCAGCACTTAGTGAATGAGACTTTCATTGCTACAGGTTATGTGCTCAAGTTCTTTCCTCCTCACTGGAGATCAGTCTTCCATTGGCAGTCTGAAGATGGTGTGTTATTCTCTCACTCCCATTTGCATACTGCTTGTGTAGCATGGCCATAGCAGTGCCCTGAAAGACTGTCAGTGGAGGCTGCTGAGCTGACACAGTTCCTTGCGTGTCCTTGGTGGAGGAGCTGATTGTTGTAATACAATTTCTCCAGAAAATTGGACACACACACACACACACACACACACACACACACATACACACACATGCAGGCCGGTGCTTCTCCGGCATGCCCCAGGTAGAGAGGCTGCCTGATCTTGAACACTCACAGACTGCTTTCCTTTATTTTTTAGGTTGTTCCCATGGAAACTGCTGCGTGGTGAAGAATCTGAGTGTATAGTAGAGCTATAGATCATTTTGAGAGCTGGTGACCGATTTAGAAATGAATGGTATGCTTAGAGACCCTTTGCGAATGTCCAGCTCATGAAAGAACTTGAGGGATAAGCAGCATCATTTTTCTGTGATTTGGGCTAAAAAAAGAAACTAACTTTGTAAAGCACTGTGCGAAACTCAGAGACCAGCCTTTAACCATCTCTTTCATTTCCTCTCCAAACAGCTATTCAGTTTGAGCTGTTCATTTGTCTGCAGGTATGTCTGAGAAGAAGAGGAAGCTCAAATGAAAAGAACAGGAGTTTCTAAAAACTTGATTTAAGGTACAGACAAAAAACCAAATCCTCGCCATCTGATGAACAGAACTTTAAGCTTTCATCTTGGAGAGAGAAGAGAAAATCAAGCTTCACTTGTGCTTCAGATCTGAAAACACCCACAGGTAATTCTGCCCATCCTTACACCGTGAGAAGATACTGCTGAGGTTCTCAGAACAAAGGACGGACCACCAGAGTCCAGATCTCAACAATACAGAATGGATTTGGGATGATTTGGATCATAAGAAGCAGAAAACGCATCTAACTTCTAAGACTGAACTGTTGGAGGTGTAGAACAATTTTCCTGGATGCTCTGAAAATGAATGGAAGCTGTAATAAAGATAAAGAGGGCACAAACTTAATGTAGATGCTATTTTCTGTTAACACCGTGTTTTCTGCTTGAAGAATTTATGTTTTAATGTCTGGAAAAGTGCTGTCTGAATGATGGGTTGTTTTTGAAACGTAGTTGGACAGATAAACAGTTCTTCTCTTGTTGTTTCATTTGATGCCCATTTCCAGTCTTTACAGTAGCAGTGTGTTAACCACTGGCGGTGAGATCCCAGCCCCCCATTCACTGGAACCTGCGGTGGCTGTCAGGTTTTCTGCCATTGCCTCCTGTCTCGGTTTTGTTTTGGTTCCTTATGTTTTTGCTTCTTTGCTGGTGAGGAGTTGCCCTCCATCTATCAAAGTTTGGGTTCTCAAACATCTCACAACACAAAATGTTTATCCAGCACTGATGTTCTAGCATTTTTTTTCTATCCACTGAGTGGTCCTACCTAGCACGCGCATGTCATTAGCACAGCATAGTAACTCACATACTGTTTCAACTGTTTATTGTGTTTTAATTCAGTACTGCTTATCACTGTGCCTGCCTGATAAGCTTGTAGGGGCTGTCAAAACACCCTAAATATTGTTTTAATGTTGGTAACAACTTTCAGCACAGCATTGAACTGATGGCCAACCGTTTGTGTGGAGAAAATCTGGAGGAGAATTCCAACCAGACTGCACTAAGGGCACTGTAAAGCACAGAAGCATTTAGTCTGGGGCCTACAGTGTTGTCAGTGAGCGTTGATGGGATCATTAACTCAGAAGTCTGTGAAGAAATAATTCAAACAATAATGATCTGAAACAGACATGCTACCTTTGGAAAGATGCTTCACAAAAGACAGCAACCCTCTGTTTAAAAAGAATAGTGCTTAGTTTGACATTTTGACTTTTAATACAATTCATGTAATATATTTCTATGCATGGTTCAGATATTCACATATGGTTTGGGGCAACTGTATATAATGTAACCATAACCATGTATATGTAACCATCTGATCCTCGTTTAGTAAAGCCTGTTTCGTGCTTTGGATCATTTTGTGTAAAAAGAACACTTTTGGGCATTTTTTATCAACAGTATGCCATCTTTATTTATGAGTAAAGAAATGTATTACAAGATGAAAAACATATGTATCACACTCAGAGAGCTATAAAAAGCTTACCAAGGGGCTTTTCTTAAATTAGTAGGAAAGATAGTTTAGGTATGTTCAATACATGATGTATAACTCACACGTCACTGCACGTATCCACACACACAACAGCCAAAAGCAAAGAAAAGGAGTAAATTCTTGGTGGAAATGTGACAAGAAATTACTTGCCTCAGCTTTTCTTTGCAGCCTTAGCTGCACCTTTCTTCTTGGAGGAGCCTTGTTTTTTGGGCTGGGCTTTACTGGTCTTCGGCTTGGCTTCTTGAGATTTGGAGGTTTGTGGTTTGGCTTCCTCTGTTTTGGGTGCTGCGGCCTCAGCTGGTTCTGGCTCAGCTTTCACAGATTCAGCTGTGCTGGGTTCGCCTTTGATTGGCTCTACTTTTGGGGGACCTGCCGTTACAGGTTCTGCATTGGTGGACTTCAGTTTGGGGGGCTCTGCTGGGCTAGATTCTTCTTTGATATCTTCTTCTTTGTTAGGTTCAACTGAACTTGCTTCTTTAGTAGGCTCTTCTTTGGGGTCTTGTTGCGTTGTGTTGACGTCTTTGGTGGGTTCAGCTGAACTTGCTTCTTTAGCAGGCTCTCCTTTGGGGCCTTGTTGTGTTGTACTGACTTCTTCTTTGGTGGGTGCAGCTGAACCTGCTTCTTTAGCAGGCTCTTCTTTGGGGTCATGCTGTGTTGTATTGACTTCTTCTGTGGTGGGTTCAGCTGAACTTGCTTCTTTAACAGGCTCTTTGGGGTCTTGTTGCGTTATAGTGACATCTTCTTTAGTAGGTTCAGCTGAACTTGCTTCTTTAGAAGGCTCTTCTTTGGGGCCTTGTTGCATTGAATTGAGTTGTTCTTTAGTAGACTCTGCTACAGGGGCCTCAATTTCCAAGTCTTTGAATCTCACCTCTTTTTGCCGAACAGGTTTTGGCTTGCTGGATTTTTCCTTGGGTGTGTCTTGCTTGATTGGCTCTACTTCTGCAGCTTCTTCTTTGGGTGGCTCTTTCTTGGGTGATTCTGCTTGTTGGCTGGAGTCTTGCTTGGCCTCAATTTTGATTGGCTCGGGAACTGTAGATGATTTACTAGCCTCTTCATTGACTACCTCTTGCTTGTCTTCTGCTAAACTAGAAGGCTCTTCTACTTTAGATGTGAACTTCGTTGTTTGAGGTGTACTTGGCATAGGAACATCGGAATCCACCGGTTTAGGCTGAGATGATTCATCTTCTTCATCTGAGTCCTCCATATCGTCTGCAGTGGAGGCCATGAGGGAGGCTGCAAACTCCTCCAGGCGGGCCTGCTCCTTCCACAACTTCTCCATCTCAGCAGTTAGTGCGGGGTTGTGGGCCAGCTCTGGCTCTGGCAGCTGGCTGAGCTCTGGGAGCTCCTCTTCTGTGCCCTTCACCGGTGCTGAGGCTGCAAAGCCCTGCAAGCGGATCTCTTTGATCTTGCCATATAGGACTTTTCTTTCCTCCTGCAGCGCTCGGCACAACGTCTCCAGCTTTTCGATCTTCATGGTGAACAGCTCGAGCTCTTTACCCTTCTCGGACCTCTGGAAATGGACAGACAGTCATTTTAGTGCAGATCTGTGGTGCTGTGCTTATTAGGTGCTGAGGCTAATAACATCAGGCCTTAAGAACTACAGTTACTCCACTGACTTCACAACATCTGCATAATTAGTATGACTAAGACATAAACAGTTGTTATTCAGAGTGGTTTGATGTGAAATGGGCCATGCTACAGAAACTTTCCAGAATTGTTTACAGTGGTAGTGATAGAAGCCAGACGTCTGAAGTGTTTAATGCCTCTGTAAACTCCCTCACAGAAATATATTACATGAAGTGGATCCGAATTCACTGCCTGATTCCCGAGAGAGTGGTTTATGATAGTTTAGAGAAATTAGTTTGTATTGGTTTGTGTAAGTGTGTTTTTTCAAATTCATTTGTGGTGGAGAGATACATACAGGGAATAGTTCCCAAAGAGCATCAAATAAAACAACTATATTTTTTAAAACCCCTTGGTTCCTAACACCACCTCTAAGGTTCTCCATGATGAACCACTTAGCATCAAAACAGTATGAACGATTTGTTGAACCATTTAATTATGCATACATTTTTGAAAGTGGTGGAATGCCTCTCAAAAGAGAGCTGGCTAATTTTTATTTGTCTATGTCATTTAAACGCCTCAGCGCTCCTTTACATTTTTGTGGACGTTCTTTTCAGTGAGTGGACCTATAGAAATGCTAAATCCTAAAACACATAGAGTAAAACCTCTTTACATGAATTTACATTTAAAGTAAACAACAACAATTTTTCACTCTTCTGTGAAGTTTCCCATTTTGTAGATACATATTTTCAGTGATGAAATGGAAATACAAACAGAATAAATAACACAAGATCACCTCCTCAATCATTTCAGCCAGAGCTTTGTTGCAGCTTTCGAAGCGTATCTTCCATGTATTTGACTCCTTCTCCAGTTTCTTCATCTTCTTGGTCATCTGTGGAGAGGTGTAGTGTAAAATACTGTTCTTGATGCAAAGGCTTATCACTAGGGATGTATAATAACACATATAACAACTACAGGGCATTGCTGCATTGCTTTAGGATCAATGGTTTAAATCACTAGTTATCATTCCTAAAACCTGTGATGACCCACCTTGTCCATCTCTTGTTTGAAAGTAACATAAACTTCATTGCTCTTGGCCAGTGTAGCCTGGAAATCGTCAAACTTCTGAGAGTACAGCACAAGCTAAAAGAAAAGGGCGAGAAAACAAATGTTTGGGATAGCTCTCACATCCCTCATAGACACAGTATTCATAGAAGAAGAATTTAATTTAATCTGATTCCTGGATTGTTCTTTCTCCTTCCCCCTGCCAAAGACATTAACCTACTCCAATCTCATCCAACAAGACTAATTTGCATCAGAATATTAATGAAGATTCTTTTTTAGGGTAATTGGGTTGAATGTGTGACATGGTAGAATTATATGACAAATTGACTTAATACAACATTAACAGGGTTTGTTCAGTAATTTGTGATGTTCTTTCAGGACATAGAAATCAATCAAAGAGTGGTTCTGATATAGCAGTCCAAAACACAAAGATTCAAATGGCCACAAGCTTTCAGAGTTCAATTATACCACGGCTTGCAACAGCAACACTGATTGATTCATTACCGTGTATATTTCTCGGATAGACCCGTGTGGATAAATGATTTCTGAGATTCAGAGAGTGAAGAGAGAAGGCAGCTTCGAAACAGACATCGCAGTGTCATCAGGCTGAGTGAGTGAAGCTGGTTGGCACTCGTTTTGTACTGATTCATGGACAGCATATGGTCTAAATTTGCTTTCAGATTAGTGCAAACTCTGCCATTAAAAATCAGTCATTAGTCTTGATAAAAACATTCAGATAAAGAGCATAAAATCTATAATGCAAAAAGTTAAAGTGAAAATATATTTCTTGCACTCTTTAGCAGGGTTGCTTAGCTGATAAAACATTTCCTAACATGCATGATATAACACACATCTGTAATGTATCTGATTCTGGCTGTTTATAAATCAGCAGGCTTCCATTATATAATATATATATATATATTAATCGGTTTGATTTGATCTAGTTCTAGTCTAGATCAGGGCTGCCCAATTTGATTGGGCCCAACATGAAGTTGCCTAACCACCCACTTTCTCAGCCAAATGAGAGAACAAGTATTTTTATACAACTATTCTTATTCTTTTTAGCGTCTTATTTTTCATTTTAAATGCTGTTTTGAAGGACATTCAGTGTAAAGTCCAATTTAAAAAAATCTGACCCTTGACATCATCCGATTATCAATGACTGCAATGTCAATTTAACATATGTAGTTATCAGCTTTCAGTTAATATGTATGTGAAAATGAAGATCTGAATTTTAGTGCAAGGTGTGCAAAGGAACCATGTAAAGAAACCACTGGAGTATTTAAGGAATATTGTTTTCCTGTATGCACCGGCGACCAGGGGCTTCCGACTAATTTTGATATATGAGTATCCATAAGCTGATAAGCAAATATTCAGTTAACCAGGGAAAACAACAACAAAAATGAACTTCTGCCAAAATTAGTGTAGGGCTGAATGTGTACTTTTTAGCTGATAATATTCAAGGTTACATTTTGAAAACATGTTTTATTGATAGAATGTTTTATTTGGAAAGAAACAAACGAGGGAAATCAGTAGGTTTTCAAGTTGGATGAGTAATGGATGCTGCTTCCTCAGATGAGCTAATGAGCTAACACTACTTAGTTCAACACAGCTGATGATGAGGGCTTGTCATCTCCTAGATGAGGTCTTTTCTCCTCAGATATGCCAGTATGTTAGTTTGTCTTATATATATATATGTGTGTGTGTGTGTGTGTGTTCACCTAGTTAATTTCAAAAGTAGCAAAAGTGTCTAATTTACAGTCCTGTCAAAACATAAAGTTGTAATTTTGCTGTTTTATGTTCTCTGAATATATGATTTCAGTATTTGAATACCAAATGGTTACTAGTGGTAGGTAAAGAAATGCAAGTCTAGCAAACTACTACTTTATGTTTTTTGTGCTTCTATATTTGATATTATAAGTTACACTTGTTATAGTCCTGTGACACCTCTCAAGATCACAAACTTTGTGCCTATGTTAGATTAATGTACACATATGAGATCTCACTGTGTCTGAGCCAAATGAGTTCTGCTTAATCAGCTCAGGTTCCGTATTAGGAGGTTTCAACTCTTGGGTAAATAATCTTTGATTGTAAATCCAGACTGTGTTTTTGAGAGTTGATACAGTATCACCAAACACAATATTATTCAATATTTATTAATATATTACACCCCTATTCTGAGCTCAGTCCTATCGCTGTAAGGCCTCTTCAGTTTGCTTCAGACTAATGCTTTAAATGTTTGAGTATATCCAGAATATAGTTGCCGGGAAATGTAATAGCTAGGTTTCAGTTGTGGGGAGAGCAAAACGTTCTGATTCCTAGTGTGAAAATTATAAACTAATGATATGATTTTAAACAAGCAGCATGAAACACTTGTACCAGCTGCCAAAAGGAGAAGAGTGCAAATTTAACATGAAAAACAGCAGCAGATGGAGCTTTTTTTTCTGCCCTGCGCTCAACATTTATGAACCTCAAAGAATAGCAAAGACTACTGACACTTGTCTCTCTGCTGTGGTGGATATAGTTGTGGAAACTGTCAGAACAACTGTGTAACAACAACGGTTGCCTGAATAAACCTGTAAGCTCTATCATGTTATGCTCTAACCAGTTGAAAGCATTTAATCCAGTTGAATTTTTTTCAGAATGAAGTTGTCAGAGTGGTTTGGTATGAAATGCAGCGCTCTAGAGAAATTTGCTGAGTCTGAATTGTGTTGATAAATCCAGACATCAGGGGATATCAGTGTGTCTAAAAGCTTACTCCCATTAAGTATGAATACGCTGCTTGATGCCTCAGACATTGGGCCTCATTCGCCATCCGTTCTTAAGGAAAAATTCCTTCTTTAATCCATTAAAGCAGTTTTCACAAAGATTCCAACATTTACCAAGCTTTTCTTATTTGGGATTTGTTCTGAAGGACAAAGGTTCATAAATTCTGTGGCTCAAGAATGTATTGAATCTGATGTAGACTTTTGTTTTCTGACCTTTCTCTTTGGTAAAGGAGGCCCACAGTTTTATGATAGTTTTCATGTCTGGTTTTGACCTAAAATGTATTTTTAAGTCATACAGTATAATAGTCCCCATATAATTTGTTTTATATTTTTGGATTTGCAACTATTTTTACCATCATTGGCAATAAATATAGAAACTCAAAAGATGTGTAGGTTCACTGTTATATTTGGATAGCAAAAAACGTCTGTTTTTGTGTAGTAGATCTCACTTCAGCTGGTTCCACAGACAGTTACTACATGAAATGGTATGCTGCCTGATGCCTGAGACGTTGTGTTTCATGTCACATCAGGAATTGGCCTACAACATATTTTTAAACATATTCATGGTGGAAAGGGCACATGCAGGGCAAAACAGTACCCAAGGAAGACTTTTTGGTTTTACCCCATGCCACCATTATCGTCATATGCACGTAAAACCCTTACAAGACACATGCTAGTTATTTTGGGTAGTAAATAAAATGGCTATATTTGTGGTGTAGACATCACAACCTCTGGTTCTGTAAGGAAAAAAAATGTCCTTATCAGAGTATGAACCATTTTACATCAGACCTCACGGAATGACTCTGAATGTTTACATCTGGACTGAAGTCTGAAGAAATGTTCAGAAATTGATGGTTCCCCTGTAACCATGTGAGCATGTTTGGTCAAGCTGCTCCTTTAAATTTCACTAGAACTGATTCAGTGTCAAGTGGCCCGATTAGGAGCATTTCCCAGGGTGCTCTGCTCAGCTACAGCTATTTTGAGTGCACATAGGAAGTTCTTTGTTCTTTGGGCTAAAGAAACAGCAAGCACTCATGGGTGATTTGAGAAGTGAGAAGTTTGCCAGACGGAATATGTGCCGTCACATGTGATGAACACTACACTGACATCATCCTTCAAGCGTCATTGCATTTTTATGGTGTTATTTGCCTATTCATCTCTACAGTAAGCCTCTGGGAGAGTCTGACGGGTTTGAAGAGCCGGAGGTTGAGAAAGCGCTGCAGCGGATATTCACCTGAGCCTGCATCACAGTGTGCTGCTCTTTCAGCTCTTTAGCCTGTAGCTTCCACTCTGCAGCGTGAGTCAGTAACTGTGGTTACACACAAAAAGACACACAAAACGGGAGATAAAGAGAGAGACAGAGCACTTTGAATTTACCTGCTTCTTCATCTGCAACTCCTGCTCCTTCATTGTGTAGCATTTCTTTGTTTTGTCAATTGCTTCTTTAAGCAACTAGTAACAAAGACAGGGAGATATTAACATGGGTCACCTCCTCAGACTTGGTTCTTTTTCTGAACTCTCCATGCATGACTAATGCTAGCTGATTCATTATATAATCACTGCTCAAGAACTAGTTTAGGACAGTGGTTCTCAACCTTGGGCATTTATGCACTTGTTTGGTGTTCAAAGCCCCCCAAAAATGATAAGGGAATGAGTCTCTCCAAAATGACAACCTTATAGGACAGCGCAAAAGCCTCTTTTAATTATAATGTAAGTTAATGGAACGTGAATTTGGGCCGTTTCTGTTGGCCCATTCATTGTGACATTTTCACACATTGTAAACTGCTGGGTTCAAATGATGCATAAAAGTAAAAAGCAACAAAAATTGAGATTGTTTTTATTTCTTTGGACAGTGACAATATGTGTTTTTAGACACTTGTAATGTGTAATTAGTATTTCGCTGCTGTTGGACCAAAACCTTATATCTCCATTTTTCAGTTTTTGGCATAATATGAAAATGCTTGCTGAACTTTGCATTGTGTGTAAATTTCACGTTTTAAAATTACTTGGAAAAATATCTGCTTACATTGGCTTACGTTAAAAGTTTTTTAGGCCGTAGCCATGTTATTGAACTCTGGGGAGGGGGAGCTCTAATACTATCCTCTCCTTATCTTTTGCTACAATGATTGACTCTTTACTGAGAGTTCACATGGGATTTCTAACAAATATAATGTGCAGACATTATGGTTAGTTGAATACCCCTGTGGCCATTGTTGCTTGCTGTGTAAACGTGTAGCTAATTAACTCTCCAGGTAACCACAATAGCAAACTTTAGTGATGGTTGATAGATAAACACTGGCAAATCGGCCTGTTTTTACCAAAAGTGTTTGGTTCCACTTCAAACAATTACTGATACATTTGAACAAATATTATCTATTTGCACAATTACAGTTCCAGCGCAAAATGACAAACTGAGGTTTTTGTTACTATTTTCAGAGTCAGAGGCCTAATAGATGTAATATAGGCTTTGCTGAAGTGAGTGTTGGTATAGTTTACGGTGTTACAATAATAAGGATCCCATCAACAACTGATGGGAACACTGACAGATCCTAACATTATGCAAAGCTAGTGAGTAGAATCATTTAGTAGATATTAGCAGCATAGGGGGCGGGGCCTTTTTGAGCATATCTGAATATTGGATGGACGTGTCTCCTTCAATATATATAGTCATTACTTGATTTTTTCCTTCTCCTGTAGGTTGCTATTGCTATTGCTGTTGCTATTTTGGAGATACAAAGTTTTGTTTGACAGCAGCAATATGTCACTCTTCTTTAACTTTCTTTATACTTTGAGAGAAAATAATATTTTTTAGCGAATTGTTAGCGAAAATGCTTCAAACATCCCACGAACCCTAAAAGTGATCCAAATGATCAATTCCCAGGATGAGAACCACTGGTTTAGGGTAAGAAACCTGGAACAGAATATGCAGAAGGCTGAATATGCAGAAAGTTCAGATCGTCAAATCATGGATTGAACTTTAAACGCTCAGAAACTAGTGGTAAAGACATTGTGAATAAAAGAGATCCTTCTGTTTGCCTGAGGCACATTAGAAGGGCAGAAATAAGGGTGCTGCGTGACTCACATATTCCTTCTCTCTATTGTGCTTTTCCTCAGCTTCCTTCAGCCGCAGGTTAGCTTCTTCCAGTTTGGCGTCTGCCAGTTTCTGCTGCAGATCCCTCTGTTTGAATATCTTCTCCAAACTCTGTTTAAAAGAAGAGGACAGAGAATAAATACACTTTTATAATAGATAACATATGTGTTCATGTTTCAGTGCCAGAATTCTTCACCAGTACTGTGAATCCAGTAAAGACTTTCCAGCAAACACTTACACCAATGTAGTGTTTGGGTGAATTTGTGTCTTTTGGAGAATGCTGGATGTTTTCTAGGATTTTCAGGCTTTGCAGAATGTACCAGTAGAGGAAACAAATCGTTTTCAATTAACATAAAAATGGCAATGGCAATGCTGGTCTAAAAGCAAGCTGATGCTCTCAAGGCACTGCTAAATGTTTGGTTTGGACTGCGTGTTTGGACCACAATAATTATCCATCATATTTAGCTGTCTGACACATCACTGGCGAAATAAGAAGATTACATGCATCATGAAAAGAGATTAGTATGTGTTATGCCTCTTGTATGTACTGTAGCCACATAAATTGCCTGTATATCAACATTAGCAGACATCAATACACTGGAAGGGACCTAAATATTTCAGCAATATTCATCATGCTCATGTAGATTAACTTAAAATCAGATCAAGAAAAAAACAAACAAACAAACACCTTTACACATTTTTTTCCATTGGCCAAGAGATGTTTGGTGTCTGCAGTTTGCTCATTTAGTTTTACACTGGGGCTACAAGGCTAATAAGTGAAGTTAGCCTTTTCCCATTAGAAATTAGCACAGTGCAAACAGTGTATTTACATCATTAGAGGCTTCTGATGTGCACAGTCCTAAGCACAGTCAAAATTCAGATACAGGGTGCTTTTGTCCAGATTTATGAATAACACTTGCCATATGTCGTTAAAAACTACAGACATCTGTTTGAGGTTTCCATGACCTGTCAGCTAACCTATATTAGCCTCACAGGTCCAGTGCAAAACTAAGGAAACAAACTTAAGACACCAAACATGGCCGGGTTGATAGGTTTGATATCACAGCGTAAATGACTAATGGTTTAACAGGTGTCCTGGGACTAATTCCAGATGCATTTGATGGATTCTTAATGGGATCTAAAGGTGTCCTGCAGGAAACTAGAGGTGTACTAATGGTAACTGTTAAGCTGATTCCCATTAGACAGGGTTTTAATCCTAATGGGCCTAAAGGTCTTATTTCAGCAGGGGTCTTGGCTGCTGGACTACAATTGCAAAAGGTGAAAACCACAATTTAGCAAACACTACAGGAAGGTGACTTATTTTCCAGCATAGGTGGAGAATGTGTTATGTTGAATCACAGAAGCAGTGCATTATGTATTAAAGAGCCAAAGCCTCTAGAGATCTTTAAGTTAATCTTGATAAATTCCTGAGACATGACCTTAGCTACATCCCTCTCTGTGCTGTGTTTACATCCATTAGCCAGCTGGGGGCAGTAGAGGTACATGTCTCAATTGTCAATAATAAAACTCCAACTAAATGGCAAGAAGTGTTTTTCCCCCATAATACACAGCTGTGAGTGAGCGGTCTCAGTGGTACCCATCAGCGTGACAGATTGAGCCTAGCCTGCGTCACGTTGGGCTTGTCGTTCCCCCGGTGGATTCTCATGTGATTAAGTACGCCATGCTAGAATGTTCTACAAGATGCAAGTTTCACTGTCAAATAGGGCATGAATCAAGAAGTATAAAGTAAAACGAGGATGAGTTCTTGCTGTGGATGATGCCGGCTTGTAGCTTGTCAGGATGTGGTTTCCTTGGCAATGTGCCATGCAATTAAAGCTGCGACTGAGCCATACATAGAGTTTGTACCTATCTGCCTGTGAGCTAAAAGTTTTAAGCTGCGTTCTTTTGATGGTTGCCCTTATGACTGAAGGCTGTTAAATGAATGATGTGCACTATATGTCTAGACACTCCTTATATATTGTCAGTTCAGCCATGGTGCTCTCACTGAGCATACAGTATACACACCAGTCACCTCCTTGTATCTACACTCATTGCCATTTTGTCAGCTCCACTTACCATATTGGAGCACTTAGTACTTCTACAAATACAGACTGTAGTCCATCTGTTTCTCTGCATACTGCGTTAGCCTCATTCTACACTATTCCTTAGTGGTCAGGACCTCCACAGAACCACCACAGAGCAGGTATTATGTGGGTGGTGGATCAGACACAGCACAGCAGTGACACTAAGGTGTTTAAAAACTCCAGCTGCACTGCTGTCTCTGATCCACTCACACCAGCACAACACACACTAACACACCACCAGCACATCAGTGTCACTGCAGTGCTGAGAATAATCCACCATCCAAATAATACCTGCTCTATGGTGGTCCTGTGGCGTCCTGACTATTGAAGCACAGGGTAAAGGGGGATAATAAAGTATACAGAGAAACAGATGGACTACAGTCTGTAACTGTAGAACCACAAAGTGCTCTTATGTGGTAAGAGGAGCTGACAAAATGGACAATGAGTGTAGATACAGGGAAGTGATTTTAATGTTATGACAGTATGTAGAGGCATGGTGAGCTTAAGCTCATGTGTGTCTGATCCAAAGAGTCCTATTCTACTGGCAGTGCATTTATGTGGAAGAGCATATAAGCTGTGTGAGAGCAATTAAACCATGATATCTGGAATGAGTGCACTTTAGAGTAGCACTAAAGTAGCACATTTCATTATTTCAAAGGGGTGTCTGAATACCTTTGGACTGTATATGTGCCAATTCGGCCTATAGCAATGTAGCTCCACCCATTTACGCCGAAGTTGTAAAGAGGTTTTTAGCTCAGAATTTAAGCTGTCTCTCAGGTGAGCTCGAGAATTTTTGTATCACATATCAGAAACTCTGGGGTCATTAATCAGTTATTAATACTAAGATATATTATTGAGTAACTACTACAAATTATTCAGTAACTAATATGAAACACATATGAGGGTTATGTAGTTACTTTTTTTGTTTACTCCTCTAATGGACAGAGCCCACCTGTGGGTCCAAAGTGTTACCACATATGTCTATAAACCACATATGTCTGTAACCTAAGAATAACCCAACCATTTTGCTTTGTAGCATATGCCAGACTCCAGTAGTTGCAGGCCCTGACTACAGAGCCACTGCCTCATCAAACACCCATGATACTACTCATCAGCTAACACCTTTTTACAGTAGCCATATAATATGAATTCTGCCTGATTTGGAGATACTGCAGTTGAATCGTGCATTTTATTTATGCTTCAATAATGTTGATGGAAGAAATTTAGACTGAAAAGACTAGACTTACAAAGTAAAACCATACTTGATTTCCACTCTGCTAGGTAAGCAACCAATCAACATTTGTTTAATGAATAATAGTTTTATTGATTTTTCATATGATATGGCCTATATGTAACACGTTGCAGGTTGCTAATTTTTGTATCATACCAGCTGTGCGTGAAGAAAGTTGCAGCTGTGCTATCTGTTTTTACTCAGCATGTTTGTCTTGTCTTTGTGTGGAGAGGCATGAATTGTTTTCACAGTAGGACGTTCTCGCTCCTAGCTTGCGTATTCTTATAACTGTTCCTTCAAAACTATCGATAGCCAATAGCACGCCAAGCTAGGCAAAACCCAAAGTTACTTAACCACATTATTTTATAGTCCAAGTTGTTATTAGCCTCTCATATTGTATCACACTGTACTGAGCATAGAGCATTGTATTCTTTTGTTTTGTATCACTGTAGCTTGACTATCATATTACTACCATATTAGCTTGTGGCTAGAGCATTAGAACTGTACACTATAAAGCAGTTTTGGTTTTAAATATGAATGTACATGTTTTTAAACATGTGGTTTTGTAATGCTGTGATGGTGAGCTGTCCAGGGTGTTTCCTGCCTTCTGCCCATGAGGGCTGGGATAGGCTCCAGCACCCTCTTGCGACCCAGGAGGATAAGCAGTTTAAAGATGACTGAATAAATGAATGGCATACTGTTTTTCCAAATATTGACCTGAAACAGCGCCATATTGTATTGAATTAAATTATGAATCTTGGTTTGTACACTGGGGCACAGTCATGCTGCAAAGGAAAGGTTCTGCCACAAACATATAATCGTCTAAACTGTCTTTGAATGCTGAGCCCAAACCCTGAAAAACAACCCCGAACTATATCCCTCATCCACCAAACTTCTCTGCATTGTAGGAGCTTGGTGCTGTAGTATTTGGTGTTGAAGGACCTAGAATATCTCAATACTTTGTAGTATAGCTCTGATTTGGTCAGCACTGTAAAAGCATTGAATTTTGATCGCCAGCCCTACCCTTAATTAAGGAAGAAACATTGAATAAGCAGGGGTCGGCAAACTTTTGGACATACAGTGTATCCAAGATTCTCAAACTGCAATGAAGGTCCTCAGCTGTGCAGTAGTGGGTCTTAGTGACTTTAGGGACTACGTTATGCTATGATTTCTTAAGGATATTCTCAAGCTTTTCTCAACCGAGGCAATCAGTCATCAACTGTGTGTGTGGTTATGTTAGTCAGAAGTGGGCAAAGTACCGTAAACACATTCTCTGTTGTTCAGGTATACGAATAATGACCTGTGTAGTAAAAGTAAAAGTAGACCAGGAAAAAAAACGGGTTGAGTACAAGAGTTAAAAGAACTGCAGAGGAACTTCTTAGTTCATCCATCATATATCAGAATGGGGACTAAAATTTGTTAGATGCTATTTTTTTGTTTCTTAAAATGTTTGCTGCAAAACAAAATGCTTACACTCAGCAACACTGAGCAACAGCCAGGAAGTCAATGTTCTAAACCAACCAACCAAGAAAATAGGAACTACTATCAAAATATCATCAACAATTCATAAAACACTGTGCAAATCGATCCATATTCTCATTTGTGTACATGCATTAAATGTAAGTACTTACTATCCACCTCTGCTACAGTAATGCCGTGGAAGGCTTTCTGTGTGTGCACATTGTCCTCCCTTTGGAAATGTCTTAGCATGATAGTATCCTCAGGGACTGAATGTTTTCCAAATAGGCAAAACCAACATCAACTAAAAGTATTGGTGATGTAGGTGGTGATGGGGGAAATTACTTGCAGTGTCTATAACTGAGATAAGCAGGAAACAAATGACCACATAACCAAATACACCCACTATCCTCTCTATAAGAACAACCTTCAATTACACTCGTTGGCACCTATAAGCAGAACATACAGGGCATATATGAACATATACACCTATATAGGTCTTTGTGGACTGAAAGGTCCACTGTAGGTGTACAGACTGTTGCCCATCAGTTGATGCACAGTTTGTCAGTCACTCTCTTCCTCATTCATCATTGATCAGTTTTTGACCACAGGACCACTGTTGAACAGCTATTAGAACAGCTATTATTGGGTGGTGTACCATTGATGGATTAGCTCATTCTCTTCATCACAGCTACGCGGACAATATTCCACCACCAGAATAGTTTCACCACCCAAGAATATTCAGAAACTCACCACTGATGAAGGGCACTGTGTATGAACAGGTGAGCTACAATCTCTAAATAGGGTGAAGCTACATAAAGCTACATAAAGTGACTGATGTCTACAGTCCTGACACCAGTTTGCATGTTGGTCTGATCTGGTTTGTATGTATGTTTCAAGTGTGTATGTGCAAATCTCACTGTACCTCCTCTCTCTGCTCGTACTGCTCGATGATGGACTTGAGTTTGTCGGCCAGCTCGCTGTTCTCCTGGCACAGTTTGTTGTTGCGGTTGCTGTGGTGCTCGATTTGGGCCTGGATGTCCACCAGCGTGCTCTGGAAATGAGTGGTGATCTCAGTACGCTTCTTCTCATCCTCACGACACCTCTGCAGCATGTCTTCCTGTGGCAGAAAACAGACAGCTGCAGTGTTTGATGCCAAAGATGCAGAGCTGCTGTTTCCAGGCAAAGAAGCTACAGTTTGAGCTGGAGCTGAGAAAATATGCGTGTTCCTATTACTGTTCCTTCAAAACTATCGATAGCCAATCGCACGCCAAGCTAGGCAAAACCCAAAGTTACTTAACCACATTATTTTATAGTCCAGGTTGTTTATTAGCCTCTTAAACCAGGTTCAAACTGAGTTTAATCTCTGCTGAGATTAGTATTTTCCCTCATCTAACACTCCAAATTCAAGGCCAGTGGCCTTTCCATCAGGTGAATGGAAACCGACTCAAATATTTTAATTAGTCAAATCAGATTGAATATTTTCCACATAACTCTGTTATCAGGTTAAACAAGACATTGTTACCTCTCTGGCAATGAAATGTCATGACTCTAAGTTGAGCTGCTAGTGAGCAATGAGGTGTAGAAACAATTCATGCCTCTCCACTCAAAGACAAGACAAACATGCTGAGTAAAAACAGATAGCACAGCTGCAACTTTCTTCACGCACAGCTGGTATGATACAAAAATTAGCAACCTGCAACGTGTTACATATAGGCCATATCATATGAAAAATCAATAAAACTATTATTCATTAAACAAATGTTGATTGGTTGCTTACCTAGCAGAGTGGAAATCAAGTATGGTTTTACTTTGTAAGTCTAGTCTTTTCAGTCTAAATTTCTTCCATCAACATTATTGAAGCATAAATAAAATGCACGATTCAACTGCAGTATCTCCAAATCAGGCAGAATTCATATTATATGGCTACTATAAAAAGGTGTTAGCTGATGAGTAGTATCATGGGTGTTTGATGAGGCAGTGGCTCTGTAGTCAGGGCCTGCAACTACTGGAGTCTGGCATATGCTACAAAGCAAAATGGTTGGGTTATTCTTAGGTTACAGACATATGTGGTTTATAGACATATGTGGTAACACTTTGGACCCACAGGTGGGCTCTGTCCATTAGAGGAGTAAACAAAAAAAGTAACTACATAACCCTCATATGTGTTTCATATTAGTTACTGAATAATTTGTAGTAGTTACTCAATAATATATCTTAGTATTAATAACTGATTAATGACCCCAGAGTTTCTGTAAACAAGCAGACTCAAAAATTCACCTAAAAGAATAAATACTTGTTGTTGGAAAATATTCATTTGTCAATATTTATGGTTGACAGTAGCCAAAATCTAAAATCTCATCAAGCGTGAAATTCGTGAAATAAACTAAGAACAATGAGTCTGCCCTCTTGACCCAATTCTATCTGATCCGATAAAACATGTTTGTTGTCCAAATGTTGCTTTCTTTATTTATGCTACAAGATATGAGGTTGATTCAATAATTACCCCAACCTCTTCTGTTAATGCTTCCCTAAAACTTCTCTCAGCTGCCCAAACTAGCTCCAGGTCTTCTTTAAGCTTGGGCAAACCTACACAGTTTGAGTTACTGCGAACTGTAAAAATGCTGTCTAAACACTTGATTTCCAGGCCAATGTCTGCCCACAGCATTCAGCTACTTGGTGAAGTTTTGCTCATTTTTATTGCTTACTGTAAATTACTCTGTATCTGTGTGACTTTGATGAAGACATAGATGTGGTTTGAGTGGGTTGAGAGAAGTTTTGGGGACATATATACAGATTTGGCTGACTACTGACTTCTAATGATTAGCCTCATAACTCCAGTGCTTATGCCCAATTTAGACACCAAACCAGTCTTGGCTGATCGGCTGATTTTTCTTCTTCTTCTGCCTCTTCTTCTTCTTCTCCAAAGATTTTTTTAGCCACTAACTCACCCCACAGTTGATATCGACACCGTTCCAGCTCCACAATGTTCAGTTTGATCTGGAATGGTGTGCTTGAATACACCTTTTCGATCCGACATACGGTTTTCTTAAAAATTCAGAAATGTTTTCCTTTAAGAATGAATGGGGTGGAAAAGTCCAACACCTGTCTGCTGTACTTCTACTCAACCGTCAGACTCTGTTTCGCATACACTCAGGACAGTCCCCTGACCACAAATTCAATGATGGCCTGACCAGCACTAATCTATTTGTCTGTTTTTCCCCACCACTTTTTCATTCCGTAGTATCCCATTCACTTTCACCCCCATTCAAACCCTATTGGTTCCTTTACCCAACCTTTGCTTCAGGAAATGTACTTACTAATTTACATTTACACTCTAATATCTTATGTACAAAAGTGACTCGCAATCATCTACTGAAAGGTTCTTTAGGAACATCAAGCATCAGATATCTCACACCCTCAGATAAGCAGCAGCATGAGTTTTTTTGGAAAGGAGGAGAGAATATGTATGAGCGCAAACGAGCTATGTGCCCCCCGCAGGCTGCCCTGGAGACTTGAGCTAACGTTTCAGAAATGCCACTTTCCTGACTCAGCTAATCGAGAATAAACCAAGCGTGTAGCGTCGCTCTCAGGGGCCCAATCTGCACACTTGCCAGCGTTCACACATGACGTGAGCCTCAAGCTCCCACCTGGGGAAGGTGAAGCTGTTCCACCTGCAGCTATGCTCTTGGGGAAGGCAAGTCATACATACGCAAACACTTTTGTGTGTGGTACTAGAGATGTGAGAACCATAACTACTTAAATTCAAGGTTATTCTCTGCAATAAGTGAAGCATGGTGCAATTCAATATTAAAAGTTTCTCACTCATACATTATTGAAACAAGCAGAGAAGTTATTCTTCCAGTGCACAACTGTCAAATAATTTCACATTTGTATTTATAGGTTGAAGAAAAGATTTCATTATTTTCTGAATTTGGTCAAAACTATTTTGCTTTATCTTGAATTGTTGTCTTGTTTTGCCTGTGTTCTAGATTTTTTCCCCCTGGGGTCCACTTACAATGTCATATACACAGGCTGTTTTCTATGCTGTACCTTTTAAGGTGATATAGAATGGAAAACTTGCATTGACATAATGGAATAAGGAGAGATCAGTACATAGAGCTGACATACTGTGAACTTTAAACATTGTTGTTCCTCATTCAGATACAAATCCTGCAAAGAGGACAGTAAAATGACCCAATGACTTTGCACTGTAAAGCATCATGCAACACTATTGTTAACCAAAGGTATATAATTCTGGCAGCATGCGGAATGGAGGAGCTAGAATGCGGGTGGAGGAGCTAGCAGGTGGAACTGGACATGATGAAATTAAAAGAGTTAGGACTCATAAACCCTCTTTAAAAACTGTAATATCTTCATTAATGAATGAATGAATGAATGAATTAATTCATTCATTCATTCATCCATCATCTTGACAGCTTATTGTCCTGGGTCAAGGGGGTTATCCCAGCTCGCATTGGGTGGAAGGCAGGAAACACCCTGGACAGGCCACCAGTCTATCATAGGGCAGAGCTAGCTGATCTTCTCAAGTGTAAAAGATAAAGACGCATATAATCACACATACAGGACAGGGTCCTGATGGGAAAGAACCGTGCACTGAAGATTAGATTACATTTAATACAACATCTTCAAGGCCGAGAATTCCGCTTCCACTCATTGCACTCATTACAATCCAGGAATTGGAATCAAACTGATAGGAGACAGAACAAGGTCAGGCTTCTACAAAAAGTGATTGCTGGCCCCCGAGGACATGCCATCTTTAATATTCGGTGCTAAAACCTCATGTTTCTTGTGTGCTTGGAGCAGAGCGGCATGTGAAAAATGGCTAATGGGATTGCATGGCTCCTCTGAGTCATCTCAGTGGAAAACAAAGGGCCCGAGAAATAGACATGTCTGTCTAAGAACACTCCGACTTTTTCTTATAACAAAGTCCTACCGTACCTGTCTGCTGAACGAAGAAAACGCACTGAAATCAATGTTGCTGAACTGCAAAGATGGGTGGGGGCGGAAAGGCTCCAGGTGCCATGCACAACAGGAGCTTTGTGACATGTTTCTGCAGCAGCGTGCGGCCAGGGGACGGCGTGAAAGGCGCCGCAATTGTTTGCTGGTGTGAACTGAACAGTGAAAAAGGAATGGGACTCGCTCGCTAAAAGATCAGCGCGTCTGGCACAGGAAAGCGTTTCAGGGGCTGAATAGCATCTATTTTGCTGAAGGGAAATGAACATGGTTGGAGGATATTAATTCACCTCAAAAGTACAAAGGCCAGTACAGAGTTTGTTTTCATTCACCATTGTACAAGTGGAATGTGGGATTCAAATATAATTTGATGCTATTTATTTATTACATAATTCCCACAGCAAATTATGGATTTATTAACAGAAGTAATATAATTCAACCTTACCCTTGCCACCACACATCTCTTAGCTACATGTACAACAGTACTGGTAGATGTGCTACAGTGTGTATTACAGAGTAGGCCAACAAGAGGAACTTGTGTCACCATCCATTTAGTTATGAACTGCACTGTAGCCTTCACTCAATAGTCCAATCTCTTTAATGCAGGTCAATTCAAATCAGTTCAGCTCCCAGACTTAAAGGTATTAGGCCTAAGACTATTAGATATTATGAAACTCAACCCGTATCTGTAAGGTCACTCCCAAGGGCAGTGCAGAGCCATGTAAGGCCTGTGCTCAAGTGAATCCAACCTAGGGCTGGTCTATGATAAGTCTATGCCTTTCATGCCCTTCAAGCTTCAAGTACAGCTCGACTCGACCCACCATCCCTGAAGATGCATGGAAGACAAGCGTCCAGACTCTTCTCTGTCCTGGCTCCCAGATGGTGGAATGAACTTCCACTGGCGGTCTGAACAGCTGAGTCTCTTGCAGTCTTCAAACGCAGAGCAAAGTCTCATCTCTTTGTAAAGCATTTAAGTGAGTGAGTACTATAGATGTATATATTGAAATGATTTGCTTTGGCACTTCTACTGACCATAACCTTTCTTCTCTCTAGGTATGAGTGCTGGGTTGGGGTTGCTAGGTAGTGCACTTATGCTTTATATATGTCTTTGTATTCTTCTCTCTAGGTATCAGCACTGGCCCTTGTTTGGGCAACGTCAGAGCATATGGCGAGCTTTAGACTCTAACCTTCTTGTAGTAGCTAGGAAATATTATCCAACAGAACACTAAGCACGGTTGTAAGTCGCTGTGGATAAGAGCGTCAGCTAAATGCCTTAAATGTAAATGTACTGTTAAATGTAAATGTACTCAGTTTGAATTTATATATAGAAAAACTGATCCTAGATCAGGTTAAACTAAGGTGTTTGTTAAGGCCGAAGGTGGAAAACAAGGGCAACACAAACAAACAAATAATACTGTGATTATCCGTGGTGCATGGATACTATTATCTAATACTGAAACATAGGTACAGCACTGTGCCAAAGTCAAAGGCCACCCTTCTTTAGGAAATCATCACTAAGAAAGGGTAAACAAAAGACAAAAGACAAGAAAATAAAGTCAAACAATGAAGCTGCCAGTGTTTTCAGACCTTGATTCATGCTCACTGCATGTATACCCATCGTGGAAAGCAGAAATGGCAGTTAATATCTCAGACTGAACTTTGAAGGTGAGAATATGCTTGTGGATTTCTTTGAAAATCTAAGAGCAAAAAAGGAGAGAGCGAACAGAACCAATAATGAATGCATAGGGTGGACACACTAAATACTGAAAACTATATTATCATATGTATTTATTAACTTTTGTGCTGTGCAATATGAATGCATTGTACTCAATGGTCATTTTGACAGCAAATGAAATAAATGAAGGGTGACTTTTGCATATACTATCAGGCTGCTGGGTCATTCTAAACACAGCAATGACACGAACGTGATAACGATGAGTCAAAAAGGCAAGTAAAAATCATACCAGTACACACACTGCCATGCCACTACCACTATCAATGCGATGTTGAAAACGGTCCAGACAAATGATATCTGATCAGTGGTGGTATTGTAGTGGACACTTTTTATTGAAGACATGGGCTGATGAATTGTGTGGAAACAGTAAATTCAGTAAATGATCTGCAAAGTACACCTAATACAGTAGTCCTATATGATGAAATGGTCAATAAGTGTACATAAAGGTAGTAATGAACCAGCAACCCAGTGTGGATCACATATAGCTGGTGCAACTCCTGATCTGATCTGAGATCAGACTCTTTCATATATAGGTTTTATATATTTAACCCCAGGCCAGCAGCTCCACAAAGGCCTGGGATAAGTCCAGCTTTGTAGATATCAAGGTGGTCAGCAGTCCTGAGGGCCATTACAGGCGACCGCTGCCTGCACAATGCCTTAAGCCTGTAAGGCATGATCTTTGGCTTTTGATTTTTAATGGAAGGGCAAATGCCAGCGAAGTCCAATGACATTATCCCTCTTGTCAATGGGGCTTGGCAGCACAGCCCTGAGTCTAAAGCCCCCTGCCTGAACTCCAGCTATAATCCAGCGATAGATCATTAAACTCTCAATGGACTCTTGCAGAGAGAGAAGCATGGCAAAGAATCAGTGCAAACAGTAAGTGCCACTTCATGGTTTCATTGGGAACCACGGTCCTTTTGGGTAACTTCGGCAAACTATCAATACATAACCGAGTTACTGAATTTTAGGTAATTCATGTTTAAATATTGTTAGCATGTAATTTGTAAATGTGAATGGCAAGTTATAGCCTTAGACTAGTGGTCTGTAACCTTCTTCCTGGGGAGCTACTTTCCTGCAGAGCCTAGTTCCAACCACAACCTCTTCCCAAGTCCATGATTGGCTGGATCACATGTACTAGTGAGGAGTTTGATGAATACAGGTTGGAAGTACACTCTGCAGGAAAGTAGCTCTCCAGAAGCAGGGACGGAGACCACTGCCTTAGATCTTAGTCTTGCAGCTGAGCAGTGAATGTAAATGAACAAATGCTTGAGGATCAGGCATGCAATCAAAGCACATTTAGCATTCCTAGACAACTTCAGTGCAGCACTAGCAGTGGAGTATTTCGTGACCAGATGTTTTTTTTCAATGAAAGACAGCAAAGGGCTTACAAGCCTGCTTAATGCTTTCATGTTATTAATTCACACCTGCATAAATGAAGGCATATTTCATGTGAATGGCATGTACATGAAGTTGGGGTGTGTTGTCTGTAAATCAAAACTAGGAGGCTATTGAGCAGGTGCTGCTTTCCACACAGTAGAAGCTTATTCATCAATTGTGTATAACTCACTATACATCAGAAGATCATACCTCAGAAGACCGTACATCAAAAGACTGTATGTCGTTTCAAGCACTCCAATCTAAGCTTGACACTTCTTAGTTCTCTCAGTACATAAAAACATGACTACACCAGGTTGCTAACATGTTGCTAGCCACTTATGTAGTAACTTCCTTTAATTTTGGAACGTATAACATTTGGTACAATTTAGTATATAACATAAGAAAAACAAAGACAACTTCCCAGTGTCTGTTCGTTTCTCTACAGAAAACAGTGTTTTGAGAAATGGAGCACTAGCATTGCTGCTATTGACTGCTGATTGGCTGGTGAGCTCATCAGTAGTTTGCGATCACTGACATCATGAAAGACAAATGTAAGAAAGTGCTAGAACTTGATGTATGATGGCAGTTTAGAAATTGATATGCTATTCTGTGTTGACAACAAATAATTTTTCAGTATATAAACAATTAGGTATTTACACACCACAGCGTTGCATAACTGCTCCATAGAAAACCATTCGTTTTAGACTCACTCAGGAGTACCCTCTAGCATCAGAAAAACTTACATATACATCAGAAAAACAAAAACATATTACTAAGTGGTGATTCTCCTCACTAGAAAATATCCATTGCTGCCTAAAGCTAATTTAGCCAACAAGCTAGGCTAGCTAACAGTCTCTTCTAAAATGTGGGCATTTACGCTCCTTCCTAATTTCCTACTCATATTTCTTACTTATAGCGATGTAAACAAGCTGGATAGCTAGTGATAAAATGTAAACTTAGGAAAGTGTTTATTATAAATTTGAGAAGATCATGACAGGGCCATCTGGTCAGACCACGTATGTGTTACACCTGTTTTGTAACTGAACTGTGCAGGTAGGCAGATATCCAGGATGAGGCCTGGTAGCCACTGCTTTAAAAGGACACTTCGGCAGATCTGGGCCGAGTGTTGCTCACCTTCAGGGTCCTGTTGTGTCTCTGGAGTTCACGGCACAGGCTCTCCAGCTTGCTGCGGGCCAGGATGGCACGGCTGTGCTCAAACTGGAGCTGGTCCTTCTGCTTGACCAGGAGACCCTGCCTCTTCTGCAGCAGCTTGAGCTCCCTTTGCTCCCCCCTCTGCTCCTGCAACTACAGATTATGCCATACATTACTCCACAATCTGCATTTAACCACTGCTGGCTTTTCAAAAGCAGATGTGACACAACATATATCTGACTGCCGGGTCGGTGTGGGGGATGCGTGTCCTAAGAGGATTTGGAACAGCAGTCTGAGATGGAAGTATATGTTGATGTAACTCCCTGATCCCAGCACCAGTTGCAGCTCTCTAGGATTTTTTCCTTTTTCTCCGTTCTCTAGACTTGAAAGTAGCCCCCCTTTGCAAACATGGGTGTCCACTTTTGCCGCAAGCACCGGCAGAAATCCTTTTATTTGCCTTGTACACCTTTTTTTTCTTAGTCGTGTCCCTGATGTCTCTCTGTGTTTGTTGAACAGGAGAGGCAGGGAAAGCTGTAGCCTTCTAGCACGGCATATGGCCTTGCGTTCCGATTCAGCTATGCAGCCCCGGAGCGCGGAATATTTAGGTCATTGCGGTATAAGCGCAGCCACTTCTACCGTCTCACCAGGAGCTCTCTCGCTCTTTTTTCTCCAGATTTGCTTTCCTGCTCTCCAGTCTATTCTGAGTTCTATTTGTTTCCCTCCTTGCTCCCCTCAACAACCCCACCCAATGTTGCTGCTGGTGCTGTGTATGCTGAACAGAGAGCGTGTGCATGCTTTTGTCTATCAAGGGTTGGGCACCTCGCTCATACAACCCCAATTCCAAAAAGGCTGGGACAGTATATTAAACTCTAATAAGATAAAGCAGTGATCAGTAAATTCTGTTTGACTTGTATTAAACACAATGTTTGATGATCTCATAAACTTCACTGTTTTTATATACATATGTTAATTTCAAATTTAATTCCTGCATCTCGTTCCAAAATAACTGGGGAATGTTTATCACTGTAACACACCATCTTTACTTATAACAGCTCTTATTAATCATTTGGGGACTGTAGGCACAAATCAGTTCAATTTTGAAAGAATCTTTTTTTTTGTCTTTCTTCTGTTAAACAAGTCTTCAGCTGTGCAACCACACAGGGCCTCAATGTCATATTTTGAGCTTAATAGGGCAGAGATTTTCATTCTGAGACTCTGGATTCTAGATACTCTAGCACCCACATTCTCCAACTATGTGCTGTTGTAACATGTGCAGAATGTTTCTTAGTGTTGTCTTGTTTCTTATTCTTAGGTGTCCCGCAGTTCCTCCAGATTATGCGGTAGGGGTGAAGGTGGAGTGACACCAGGCCTTCTGGACATGTGACGTGTGACAACAAACCTTTCATCTTGGTGCTGACCACGGTGCCTCCACACATGGATTTGTTGGTCGTCTCCACCGAGACAAAAGCGGGACTCGTCACTGAAGATGACCCTCTGCCATTCTGAGTCACTCCATGACAGTCTGGCACGACTCCATTGCAGTCTTTGGCGATGTTGACGTGGTGTTAAGGGCAGTCATCTGAACAGTCTGAATGCATGTAGTCCTGCATCGTGCAGCTGTCTGCCAATGGTGCTGGCACTAAAAGGGTAACCCATGGAGGGCATCACTCTTCGTTGAATGTGCGCAATTGTGCCTGTTGGGTCACTCCTCGCATGTTGGACAATCTGTTGCTTCTCCCGCTTGTGTAGGTCTCCCAGATCCTTTATGTTGCTGATTGGTGCCGTCTTCTATCCAATGTCGCTAACAGCGTGCTATGGTAATATCCGATTGACCAGTATGGCGCACAATATGCCCAGAACACCGTCTTGAATCATTTGCATGTGTCACGATGTCAAACCTACCCACCAAGTTTCAAGCCTGTAGGTTGATTCCTTCTGGGTGGAACTTTTTTTTTGATGATGAGTGTATTTTTGCCATATCACTCACCTCTAATCACCCACCTTTTATAGTTTGATGTCTTCACTGTTATTCTAAAGTAAAGCATTAAGCTAAAAATAAGGAATCCTTCTATGAACAGCTGTGTCTAAACTTTTGACTGGTACTGTACCTTGCTCCAAAAAAGTGTAAAGTACTTTCACTTATTGTTCTCTCTAAATGATATCAGTTCTTTTTATGGTCACAACATAGGCAAACGATAAAAAGGACTCTTTATAGTAAGAGAGTAACATTTTTCTTTTAGGTCTTTTTCAGCACTGAAGAGATCTCAGAAGACTTCTTGTTCAGACCACAGCTCCTTTAGAACTCAGACCCCATTTACACTACTCACGGTGCATTAGTCCATGTCAGATGGGCTCCAGTCCAGAGAAGTCAGCAGTGTTTCTGCACATTGCTGACATATGACTCCTGCAGTGTATAGTACTCTCTTAATGTTATTTTTAAACTGTTGCTGAAGCTGATGCTGAAATGCTGATGCATTTTTGGCAAAGTGCCAAGTCTTGACCCATACTCACTCATAAAGCACCCGACCATCCCTGGTACTCGTTTTATATCGTCCCAACTTTTTTGGAATTGTGTTTGTAAACAACAACAATCATGGTCAGTATTAAACATATGCTCAATAATGATGGCTATTTGGTCTTGAGATATTCAGAATAAAATCATGCTATCCTCTACCTCTGTAAAGGCTTAAACTTTATACAGTTTTCTACTCCTGCCCACTAGATGCTCCTTTTATTCTCTCACTGGGTTGATAGAAACAAGCCATTGTCTTGTATTAGCACAAATTAGCTTGACAGCCGGCTAGGTAGTTATAAATATGCTGTATTAGGCTGTAATTAAAAGATCTTTTATTTGTCCGTTAGCATAATAACAAACAATTTGGAGAGAGAACAACAGTGGCAGTACATTAGTCAGAATTATTAGGCTGATAACACTGTGCAGTGCTAAATATTAATGTAGTAGTGCACACATGCCTTCACTTATATTGCTAAACCTCCATTGATACACACACACACACACACACACACACACACACACACACATATATATATATATATATATATATATATAT
>CM067481.1:13135679-13213562 GCA_034552555.1 Semaprochilodus insignis | reverse complement strand
ATATATATATATATATATATATATATATATATATATATATATATTGCTGCTGTCTATTAAAATATTTAAAAAGTATGTCCATTTTGGTGTGATTTTTAATTATATGCATAACCTGAGGTCAGCAGTTGGACCAATGGAAATGCTTAAAATTTATTTCCACCTCTTTGAAAGTCTTTGGACAGAGATGATATGCATTTTATGTTCTACCTGGATAATACATTAATTACTACATTACACATTACAATAAGGTAACATTGGGAAATATATGTATAATTAGTGATAATTAGCCATACCAAATGATTCGCAATAACATTACCACGATAAGACTCTCGGCCATGTAGCCCAGCTGTAAAGGACACTCACCAGCTCTGCATACTTCTTCAGCACCGTCTCCATTTTCTCCTCGGCTGAGCTGAGCTTATTCAGGTTCTGCAGCAGGAGCGAAGCCTCCTTACCTGCGCAGACACATCAAAGTGAAGCCATGTTATTCAGCCCGGTGGTGAGATGGGAAAAAAACTGATGCAGAAGATGAAGAGGGAAGCCACATGGGGGTTTGGGATGTATAAGCGAGTTTCAGAATGAATCAACTATGGGGCCTTTAGGATGCGTCATATGTAAGTCTGATGTCTTTGATCCCCTGGATGAAAACTGAAACAGAATTAGTTAACACCAGGGCCCCTATTGAATTCAGTTAAAGGTGCTCCTATTAGATATGGCACCACTTATGAATTACCATTTTGCAACATTTAACTGAGATCCTGAAAACAGTGTCTACTGTATCTACTTTATGACCACAATTGTGTACTGTTGCTGAGAATCAGCCCTTATCCATTCAGGTGAATTTTCTATTTAATGCATTTCTGTTTCATATGTCTAGCACTAGACAACAGACATTGTCACAAAGCATCTTGGTCTAGCCCCTTAGTAAGCAGCCTGAGGGTGACAGTGACAGGAAAAATGCTATAAAAGCATGAGGAAGAGACACTGAGAGGAACCAAAACTAGAAAGAGGAACCTGTGTGCCTTTGGGCTGCACTGGATAGTGGAATTATGATACAGTTAGTACAAATGTACGAGTGAGATGTGCCGTAAGTCCATGACTAATGCTAAAAGCCGGAGAGAAAAACGGCAGAAATAGGATTTGGAGGACGACTGTGCCAGACATACAGGATGTTAGACATGAGAACATGGTTTCAATACTGGGTGCATATATAGACAATACGTAGACATCTTTATAGACATCTGCACTTCCTATGTTTCTTCTGCAGTCAAGGGTATCAATACAGAGTTTGTTCCTCATTGCTGCAGTCACAGTCTCTACTAGTCTAGGAAGACTTTACACTTGATGTTGCAACATTGCTTTACACTTGAGGTTGCAATATTGTTGTGAGGATTTGATTGAATTCTGCCACAAATGCATTAATCAGCTGAAGTACTTGTTGAATGTTGAATGATCACACACTTAAAGCCAGAACTTTGGTTAGGTTACCATGATACAACAGAAGTATACGGCTAGCTGAATGTCAGCAAAGTTGCCATTTCCCATGCAGACTCACAATGTAGTTATACACATCCTGTCACAATAGTTTTTTACATGAGTTAGGACCGATGCTACATATATACATGTATATTGACATAAGCTGTACTAATGTAATTCATTTGTTGCTGCATGTATTGTTTATGTTTACCTACACAGCTACTACTGACACTTAAGATAAAGTGACACCCCCCCCCCCCCCCCTAGAATGGGAACATGGCATTACAAAAAACGAATGATCATAAAACCACACAAATATCATAACTGGACCTCAGAGAACAAATAAAATCTGAACAAGATGTAGGATATGGCCTTTTTAACTGATAACTCGTTTAGCTATATGGTTTAATAGCTTTGCAAAAAAATCCTCTGATTTGTATTTAGGCACGCTCAGAGAACACATGGACCACAGGAAATGAAAATGTCAGATATGGACTTTAATGGGTTAACTCACTACTGATCATTGATATTATTATGGGTTTGTTGGCGTTGCCCCTAGATCTCCTCAGAAAGAGGAAAACCCATTTTTTAGGGTAGAACTGTTATAGCAGCAGTATTCATTGCACTCCCGTGCGCCTGTCATTTGTAGAACATCATCAGCCACACTGATGAGGAGTCAGAGAGAGTTATCTTTATTATAAAATTGGTTTTAGTATTAATTCAATACAACAAACATAAAGGAATGGTTATGAGACGCACTTATGACTGGAGAAATTTGAAAAAACTGAAATAGATATGTTTTTTACTGTTTTACTGAGGCTAAAATAAATTAACTTGTGCTTAATGACTGTTTTGACAGGAAGTCACATAAATGGTACATGGTCTCTGACTTTTACACAGTATTGTATGTAGGACAAAAAAATTGTATAGGCTTTGGAACATTCATTTTAGTCTATAGTCCTTGTTAGAGAATGTGCTACCAGTCTAAATCTAGGAGGGTGGGTAGTAGATCAAACAGTACAGCTACAGTTTCTGACAAGATGAAAGGACACAGTGTTTATTATTTTTGGCTTTTGGTCCGTTTTACATGGTAGCATTGAGCTTAAAGCAATACACAAACTGCTGTGACCTCATTCTTCCTCTCTTCTCTGGTCAAGACATGCACAACTTGCTGAATTTGAGAGGTTTTAAGCCACAAACCTGCTAATTATTCATTTTCATATTTTGCCAGAAGAAGGTTGAGCTAATTTGACAAACTGGCAAATTAACTCTAACTGCAAAATATAATTAGTGTTTAATAAACTCATATCATATGCCTGAGATTTAGCATAGATTTTGAGGAAAGATTTGTTTTCATACATTCCAAGCACTCTGACCCCATTTTTACAGAGAGTTTGCAAAATTTCCTAATTTATGTGCTCCAAGGCTGCTGTTTAGAAGAGACATGCCTGCTGGGGTTACTGAATAAATGCCAGGACAGTATTATTTCTGCCAAGTGCTTCTCTCTATTAATAAACAGCATGGACACTGGACTCACGCTCACAGTCAAATGAATGTAAATGTTGTATGCTCTGAATGTATATGGATAATTATGCACATTAGCATGAATTAGTCATTAGAGGGAAAAGAACCTGAGTCACGCATGCAAAATCTGTTGCCACCCTCGCTGTGTGTCAGACAGATGGCTGTCTGCAATATGAAACTGTAACACTCTCTGTCAAGTGTGTTAAAGCAATAATTCACTTGCTTCCTTTAGTTTTACACTGGAGCTACGAAGCTAATTTAGCTGACAAGTAATAGAAAAGTAAAAACAGCACAGATTAGCATCATGCAAACTGCATGTCTAAATCATCACGTTTGTCTCAAACCATGCCGAGTTCTTAAGAAATCTCAGCCTATTGTTGCCCCTAAGCCGGATTTTTTTGCCCCCAACTTGGGAGCAATCAGTACAATTGGAGACTATTGGCAATTACTACTTGAAGCTGTTTCAATGATATACATTTCTAACTGGCTAATTTGTATATTGCTGATGACTGGATGCTTGTTTGGGGTTCTAAAGCAATACAGTTAAATTACAGATAACTTTCTCAGCATTCTTAGTCCGGAGGTCTGGATAATTGGATAACAAATATTTAAATCCAACTTGTATAAATTGAATTGAAAACTGAATGCAATGATGTCCCCCAGCATCACCCTGAACTAATCTAGACCCTTTCCATCATCCACCATAGGCTGATCACACATCCCTGTAACAGAGAGGAAGATGAGGAGGCAAGTGCAAGTCTGAAGGTTGATTGTAATTCTTGATAAAAACCAAAAGAAGTCAACAAAAGTAACTACTGGGCATGAAGATAACCAAAATACATACAGAGACAGCAAAACAAGCAAGAAAACAAAACACCAAGCAAACACAAGGCAAACAACTAGGGGTATAAATACACAGAGTGCAAACAAAAAAGCATCTGGGGCTAACGAGAGGGCAGGGCTATAAACTACACACAGTTGTGGGACTCTTTTACCCCTATCTGTAACCCTCTGTAATCTGCAACGGTAACATCAAATATACTATATCTTTTACATAAGCCATATTATATCATTTATATTCTATGTTAAATCCATCAAATAAACAGTAAACAATAGTGTGTTCTCTGAGTATAATTTAGTGTGAAACTGTAAATTTTACTTAGGAAATCAACGAAACCTCATTTGACCACCAGTGGCAAATCTTTTGCATATTACTGCGCTTGATGTCCATTTATTTATATTGTTTGGTTGTTCTGTCTAATTAGTGTCACATGTTTTGCTGTCCTGTGTATTTATTGTCCTGTGTGCTTGTTTGTTTTGTTTTTATTATATATTCTGCTCTCAATTCACACTGTTGTGCATCTGTTCTTTATGTAATCCTGTATAATATGCTGCTGTTATATGTTGCACCACGATGGCTGAAAAAACAACATGCCATTTCAATGCACACAAGCTGTGTTGATAATAAAGACCACTTGAATACACTGTAAAATAGTCAAACGAAGCAGGTGATTCCAAGCTTGTTAACAGTAGCATAAGCTTGCATTACTTGTTAGCTACATTGGCCTTGTAGCTCCAGTGCAAAACTAAAGAAGCAAAGTACAGACATCAAACATGTATGTGTAAAATGTGCCATTTTGACTTATTGCTGAACTATCCCTTTAAGATGCTTGATAATGCAATGAATAGGTTGCTGTGACAGACCTCATACACATGTGCACACTGTGATGTCCCTAAACTGTTGGTATTACAAGTATGAGATAAAGACCAGGAACTGGATAATATTGGATGAAAATTGTTAAAAATGAAAAGGTAAATAAAGATATTGGTTATCCAGATCATGAATGTTTCATTTTCAGTGAAACATACAACAGGGAGTATTTTGGCTCTGTATAAATTAGGTCAGAGGTGTGTGTTTCCCACAGGATCAGCTTACTCAAGCAGAGTGTGAAGACACAGAGACACGCTGGACAGAAAGTCGTGGTTTCAGCTTCGGCACAAAATATATTATTTTAAAAATACTCTGCTTTTGCTAACATGAGGCTAAACACTCAAAACGATAAACAGGACAGCCGCTGTCACATTTAATCATTTTCATTTCATTTTAACGCATACTTACTTGATAAGTATGTAGGATCAGACAGATCACTGCCACTAAACACTATAAGGTGTTTGCACTGAAACTGCTAAAGACACTGCCAAACTGGCATGAAATACATATTGTAAGGTCTTTAAATATGGCAATATTTTTTGCAAATTTTACTTTGGAATTCCTATTTTGCTGAATTCAACATATTAGAAAAAAAACTTAAACATACAGAATAAAATTTACAGTAACAATGTTACTGTTACTGTTAAAATCTGTTTAAGAATAAGAGCATTCTACCACAAAATATATGGATGATTCTTCCAAAATTTGTTTAGAGTCCAGAAAACATTTTTGGACTTTTAACTGAATTGGACTGTAAGTTAAGTATGTTTATTTTATTAAAATAATTCTGTGCATGTTCTATTTTTCTTTACCAAAACAATTATGTTTCACTAGATACTGTTTCAGTAATGACAAATTGTTTTTAAGCAGAACTCAAAAACACTAGCCAGCAGTGGTGGACACAGTATACAGATAATGTACTTGAGTTTAAGTAGAGATACCCAGTGTAAAATGCTCCAGAAAAGTCCTCCCTTTAGACCTCAACTGGAGTAAAAGTACAAAGGTATTTACCTTCAAATGTACTGAAGTATGGAAAGTAAAAGTAGCATGATTTATTATGGCTCTAATAATAGTATTATCATTTCTGGAACAAGACTCTTAGTCAACTCAATTTAGGTGAAGAGACTCTAGTGTCACTCTCAGTCTACCAAATCTTTTAATAGAATGTCATTAATTTGTCTGACACTGATGTCTATCATGATCATAACATGATCATAAGCACAAAACACTGAAGGAGAAAAGTTTCCATTCGGTAGAGCCAAGCTCTGTCCAACAGGTCAAAATAAGCTCAAAACAAAGTGTGTGCTGTATCCTGATTGGTGTGCTAGATTTGCACATCTTTCGTTTTGACATGTTATGCTTTTATGCATATATCAGTCAAAATGAATGACAGATTTCACGTAATGTAGTGGAGTTGAAGAAACAAGTCCATCGAAATGGAAATACTTCAGTAAAGATACAGCAAAATTACTTAAGTACAGTAACCTATTACACGTACTTCCACCGCTGATATGGACCCCTTAGAGTGCTTAGGGCGAGGCTATAAACTACATACAGTTGTGGGACTCTTTTACCCCAATCTGCAAATATACTATATCTTTTACATACGCCATATTATATTGTTTATATTTTATGTTAAATCCAGCAAATAAACAGTAAACAATAGTGTGTTCTCTGTGTATAACTTAGTGTGAAACCATATTTTTTACTTAGAAAATCAACAAAACCTCATTAAAAAAGTACAGTAACAATTACATGTACTTCCACCACTGATATGGACCCCTTAGACCGCTTAGAATGAACATTACATTCAATGTTAATATCCTGCTTCTCTTCATCTTCTTAGCAGCAGACCAACTACACCAATCCCAAACACAATAGAGCATATATAAGAATCCTTAAGACTCCTTACCAAGACCTTTGAGGAGCTTTTCAGCTGTTGGCTCCTTCTCTGGGCTGCTGCTGGCCTCTGTACTGGTGGCCACTTCCTCAGGTGCAGCTTCTTCATCCACTTTCTCTTCCTCATTCTCCAGGATGGCGATCTGCTCCTCCATCAGGCTGGAAGCTGAGCCATATGTGTTAATGATGTCCTCGAGTTGCTTCCCGAAGTCTTCCATTGGGTCCACGGGCTGCTCCTCCTCACCATTGACCTGATCACTGGCATCAACTGAACCGCTCTCCATCATCTGCTGAGCAAACATAAAAAAGTCTATCAGTGACTGACACCATTCTAGCAGGGTCAAAATACTGTCCCCATGAAAAGACTGGCTTATTAAAACAGGCAGTTCTGCCAGCTTCTTGATGACAGTCTTGGCTTGATGTGGAACTTGGACCTGGCGAATTAATGAAGAGTGATTATGCACTGCTTGGAGAGCTGTTTGGTAGGAGGCCCCTGAATCACCAATCACTAAATGTTTTTTTGGAGACAGATCACTGTCAGACGATTTGTGGAGGGTGTGTAAATAAGGAGGCTTTGTGATTTCTATGCAAATGCCTGCTCATGTTTGTAGAAAATGCAAATACAAATTTAGGGGAAATGAGAGAACATTCCTTACTGATTAATGTGATTGCCTTGAGCAGGAATAACAGGAATTTAAAGCACTTCACATTAAATGTACTTCATGCACTCTTGTACCTATTCTAGTTTGGGGTCTTAGAGTGGATGTTCATGAATAGTGTTTTTATGTCCATAATTGTTTATTACAGTTTCTTCAAACAGTTCTTGACCATCTTTAGAACCATGCACTCTTCAACTTATGGCACAAGAGGACTATGGAAGCAAAGTCACAAAAGAACCCTTTTGCTTGTACAATATGTACAATATCTTTTCCAAAGAACCTTCATATAATGTATGAATTCTTTACCAATTTAACAGTTCTTTCTAGAACCTTTACACCATGTAGAGATTCCTAAAGCTTTAACCTTTAAAGCTAGATGCTGTTTAATCTAATATAACATGATCGATGACATGATTTCTCAGTGCTGTTGTTGCATTCAGTTGCATGTAAAGAACATGATCCAGCAAAGCCAAAAAATCAGTTTTTAAATTTCATTTTTCTCACAAACTATGTTTTTAATAATGCAGACAGATGAACAGAATTGGAATGAGCTTGTGCACTCACTCTGAAAAAAATCACAGTGCTTGCAACAATAAATTCAGCCTCATGCATCTTTTATACAGTGATAGAAAACATGGTAGCACCAATTCTGCATGCTGATGCGTTTCATTCTAGTCAATGTGCACGCGCCTGCACTGCAACCCCTCTGGCAGCAAATTTAAACTGGCAGCAGACTTTAACTACAAGTTTTTAGAATGGATTGCCAGCTAGATGCTTAGTCCAACAGGGTCAAAGAATTTCCTTACATAAACACATTTCATTTGCAAAAACAGTTCTTCAAGGAAAGGCTGTTTAGGGACCTTTTTTTAATTTTTAAGAGTGTGAGAGGATTTCATGGTGAAGACTTGGATAAGTGCACACGTATGACATGGCATATAATTTAGTACAGAAAGCAAAATGAGTCTAAATAAAACAGAAATCACATATACACTACCATTTAAAAAGAAATGCTGTTTATAAGCCTGGAATCCATGTTTTCAACGATATCCAATACCTGTACATTTATACAAACATACTATATATGTCCTGTTTGTTGAAAAGACACCTTGAGGAAAAGTCATCAAATGCTATATGTATCCAGATTGATGTGCAGGTCTCTAGAATATTCTAGCATGACTCAGAAAGCTGTATAACATAGAAAATGATGTTAGAATAAAATTGTTACCCACAATTCATTATACTGCAAAAGTAGAGATCAAATCCCCAGATGATACAATATACAAAATGATAATTGCAATATATTATTCATCACTTAACAATGTATTCCTCAAAAGCTGATAAAACATTATGTATAATATTCAGGTCCACAATGCATTATTTATTATTGTATGTAAAAATGATACAAATTAATGATAAACTTTTAAATAGTAGATCATCTGTATTGATCTGAACACCACTAATTCTGTAACTTCGCATGATATTAGATGGTCATGTCAGTGTGGTCCAATGATTCTCATAGAGGTTTGCAAGTATATCAAAATGTATTAGCTGATTCACTGTAAAAATAAATCACTGTTAAATTACTGTAAACTATTTGCTACTATTTGTTTTTACTTTCACAGTAATTCAATGCACCATATTAACAGTAAATAACACTTAAATAGCACATTATCTTATACTGTGACTTTACAGTCATTTGGAGCACACAATTACTGTGACATAGCCACATTCTGCAATACACATACAATAATAAACTCTAAATAAAAAACAGTAATCTACTGTATTTTTAAAACTATGAATGTAATACACCTCAGAAGTCAATAATTAACTGTTCACTGACATCTGGAAAAACACTTAAATGTTTTTATTAGAATATTTATGCCATTTTAATGCATAATTGGTGTCATGTAATGCTGTGCTGTATATATTAATGTTAACCTTGCAGTAATTTGTATTAAAGAAAATATCTTAATCTTAAAAAATGATTATTTCACTGTAAGTATTGTAAAATAATTCTGGCAATTGTCAAGAATACTTAATTCTCTTTTCTGCATCTGAAGACCCTTACATTTTACCCCCTTTTATCCTAATGGGACACTTTTTAGAGTATTAGCTTTTAAGGTACAAGAGGTTAGACACTGCAAAAAAGTGTAAAATGTATGGACCTAAATCTGGATATTATTCTCAGGTGATGTCAATACATTTAATGAAGTGCCTTCTCATTGTAAGAATAGATTCATATCCATAGTTCCCTAAATAGAAAGTAATACTGCTAATACACGTACACCGTAAAAAAGAAAAGGGCAGAGGTATTTTAGAAGTTAAAGAAAACTGCATTTGTTCATCTGAATTTATCTTTAATTTCACAGGTTCTCAGATTCTCAGTATTGCTCTTTAATGGCTCAAGATACTTAATAATGAGTAACAGATGATCAGATGATAACTGCAGAAAGAGCATTAGACAAAAAAGAGTTTTCTTTTATGGTCCAGATAGAAAAAATATAAGAGTTTCTCAAAGCTTCAAAACTAAAGAGCCTCTCAGTCGCAGAGAAGGAATATCTGAGCTGTTTTTGGTTCTGTTGCAGATGAGTCTTAATATTTGGTAACTCTAAACAAAACATGTGACTTTATTGAGATCTCCTAAAACCCAAGATGAGACATGTGAGATTACTGGGCTTTTATGCTTAGGAGAAATATCTGAACAACAGGAGAGACTAAAACAAAAGCCTCCTTTGTTTTTCCATGTGATCTCACTGTTGTCTAGGAAAAACTAGAGATATTAAAAAGATGCAGGTTAACTGGTGGTTTTAGATAGTAACTAAAATGACTGTGCTTGAGTTGACTCCTAGTTCCTAAAAAAACAGGGTCAGTAGGTTTCTCTATGATGAACCAACCCAAATCAAACCACTCTGGAGGACTTTGGAGAAATGTGTCTTTTAGTGTATAACGTGAAAGGGAATTCCACCAATTTTCTCACCAAAATGTCTATATTTTTGTAAACAAAATCATCCAGAACGGTTTGATGTGAACTGGCTAATTGTAGAGAAATTTATTGGCTGTGATTTCGTGGTGGTGATATTAACTAGGGGTTGTCATGTCTAAAACACAAATATGGTCATTTTTATTTACTATTCAAAACCACTGACAATGTTAAGGATGACAAAATAGTGTAAATCTGAAATACAGCACAACTTCAGTGGGGACTATTTAAGTTTTAGGTTTTTGGCCAAAATCTTCTCAAAACTGGGGACACTCTCTCTATAACAGAGCACTTTACATTAAAGACCACTTTGATTGACTTTGTTTAGGTGTAAATGACAGGAATACAGAAATTCAGTGGAATTTGCCTTTAACTTCACCAAAACATGTTAGCAGCCTATACTTGTCAGATACATCTCAAAATCTTTTCAGAGCTTTCTTTCCGCAGCAACAAACTTGAAAGACTCGTCACCAATATCTGGAACTGGTTTAATCGGACAGTTGTCCTAACACTGAGCCAGAAGCCAAAAGTAGGCTAGCTAGCCTTAGATCCACATGACAGGCACTGTTGGGGGTGGGAACGTAGGGAAAATAGCGCAAAACGCAGCAGTATCGCTGCATGTCTAAATCTGACACACAACGGATCGCTGGCGGGCCCCAAGCCCTCCCTCCGACCTCCATTTGATTTCATGCGGAATGAACTCGGAAAAATCCAGAGGTTGTTTATCCCCAAGCTTCATGACTGCTGCTGCTTATCAGGTTAAAATTACAGCCCCCCTCCCCCTTCCCCTCCACCCACCCCTTCTACCCATCACCACTCAGCCTCCAGCAGGGAGCCACATGGCACCTGTTCTGAAGCCCCGGCTCTATTTTTGGAGCTTCTAAATATGGGCAAGCTATTTCTTATTCCAGCCACGTACCCTCTGATGTCAATGATGCCACTTTTGCGCAAAGTGGAAAAAACATAGACAAAAGCTGCCCTCTGTGACTGCAACTCTACTTTATGGACACTGTTGGTAGTCTACTACTTTGTAACCTATCATCTAAATAAAGCATTTGTGGCTAAGGCTGTTAATGCTGGGTAATGCTGGTTCCTGGGACACTGGGCATTAAGCTTTGCTAACTTTTGAATTTAGCTAACATTCGATTTCATGGTTTGACTGCTTTTACATAACATGCTGTCTTATCTGATTTCAATATATAAGTACTAGAGACTCAACATCAAGCCATGACAAGAACGACAAAACCCATGCCAACAGCAACACTACACTACAATGACGAGGCTGTTCTGCAATCCAGCCTGATCTGTTTGCAGTTCCGTGTGTGATATAACTAAGTAGTTTGTACGCTAAGAATGTTTTCCATTTAAAAATGCAGAACTTACCGAACGTGTGGATCTTCTGCCCAAAGACTGAGGGAGTACAATGGAGTTGTTAGTCCACACGACCAGTGGAGAGAAAGAGAGGACCGAAGGGGATCCAACAGCACTCTGGTGCCTGAAACAACAGCTGTGACAGACGAGAACCTCAAAATAACCTTCCTCTGGAACCCAGCTCTGGCCAATGAAGAGGTCTGGGAGAAGTGGCCTTTCATGATCTTTCCAGCGAGGCTTATCAGAAGAACAGCTGAGGAGGTCATCTCCATGCGTCCTTTTAGGTTCTTGGTACAGGCTTTTGTAACATTAACATATCTTCAAAGACTTCTAGAGTGTTGCATTGAAGCCTGAGTGGTATAATGGCTCACACTGTGGACCTTGTTGGGTGCTAGATTCCTTTAAGGAGAAGAATCACTGGTATGTGCAACTTCCTGAAGACATGGTGGTTCCAAAGACCAGCTGCCAACTGATTGTAACAAGTCATTAACATTCATCTGATAGGCTCTAGGTGAGCACTGACAGCAAAGGCTAGGAATGCAGCTATCCTCAGTTGCTGCTCGTTTGCAGGGTTTCTTTGGATTCAGTCTTGTCTTCAGTAAGTGACATGGGTGCTCAGTGAACTTCAGTTAAAAAACATTCCATTGTTCTGGCCCTAAAACTCCAGCTTTTGCAGTATGGTGAAGAGGTCCAAGCAGTTATGACGAAACTTCAGACTTTATTGTATTGCTGTCAGACTAAAGTAAACCAGTTCCTGCCAGTTCCCATGTCACCATGTTTCACATGCTTTGGTTCTTGAGCAACTACTTTTGTTTTTACTGTTGTGTTGTTCTTCCACACATCTGTCTAGACTGTAAGACCAAACAGTGGTACGAGTAGTTTCATGTAGTATTTATTAAACTGTAACTGGTCCTTTCTATTATTAAGGATTACTGGTGCTTTGAAACCACCATTGATGTCATGCTGGTGTAGTTCTAATTTTTATGGCAGCCTCACATTTATGATCCACAACTTGGATCGTATTCCTGATTTGTACAACAGTTTTCATCATGACTGAAAGGATTCTTTATTCATCCACTACCTTGGTTTTCTGACAATAATTGCAGAGAGCACTATATACTGAATAAACACCAGATAAAACATTTCTGCAATTTTAGCAGGCTTATTAATCATGCCAGCTTAATAGCATGATGTATTATTCAGAAGCTTATAATTACCTGTATAAGCTATTAGATAAGCCGGTTTAAGTCAATATTTTTACGTTTTTTAGAGCGTCCAGGACACTGTAAGAAATGAAAAAGTCAGATTAAGTTTTATTATATGTCGTTTCATGTTATAACTAATACACTCACCTAACTCAACACTTATTTAACATTTATTTAACTCAACTTAATTCAGTTCTCCCAACCCATTACATTTTTAGTACTTTGTCTCACTTGGATAAGCAATATAGAATATATATATCCAAAACGCAGCAAGTATCTCCAGTTTTTGTGAATTTTATATATGTAACATAATTTGAGTTTTAGTAACTGTATTATGTGAACATTTCAATGTACCAAAAGAAATGCTTCAACATTGCATTGAGTATAATCTTTTAACCATAATTTACACTGAAAGTAAAGAAAGTTTTTGCTCTCTCCTGTAAACATAACGTTTTGGAGAATGTTCTTCATGGGACAGTGAGGATATATTTACATTTTTTAACACTCACTTTCCAGTCATGTTTTAGGCTCTCAGTTAAGGATAACTCTGGCATCACTAGTATTTAAACCCACAATCCCCTGACAAAAGGAGCAAGCGTTTAGATGATCACACCATTTGGGAGCCCTTGATGTGCCTTAACTTTTGTGTCTAAAAACGTAAATACACTGTGAAATAATATGATTTGTTTTAACTTCACTGACCTACTTAATGGCTACTTAAACTGGCTGCCACCTGTACCAGCTGTAACATTTAAGGTGAAATCGAACATTCAATAAAGAAGCTGGTGAATATCAAACATGCCTGTTGATAGTTCCTTTGTAAGTGTATGAAAGGTCTGCCATTGTCATTGCTGTTGATCCGCTATCTGTGTTTTGTTAAGAATGTGAGCTGGTATCTGTAAATTTTGAGGGGGTAAATGTTAAAAGTGAAGAGTGTTATGTGACAGTCTCAGATTTTGGGATTGGCCCATTTTACCGCCCTTTTGCAAAAGCGGGATTTGTATTTGAAGAATGAGAGTGAATCAGATCTATGTACCAAGCTCTCCTTACTATGCCAATATAAATACTACACCAATATAAATACAGATTTCTACTCTATGGTGCCTTTAAAATTGAACATTAGATAATCAATTTACATAGCATATTGTTTATTTATAACTTATTACCTGTTGTTTAATTGAAAAGAAAACATGGAATCTACCAGATTGTGCAACTAAAATGAACATTTTAAACTAAAACTTTTTATGTTGAAGCTATGAAGTAATTCATTATTACATTTCTTCAAACGTTATAAAATCAAATATAGTCCTGTACATCATTTTTGACACATCTAACATTTCTCAATTTTTTTACAGCTTCCTACTAATTTGTGGAATATTTCCAACATATTAGTTTTAAATTCTGCGATGGACTGGTGGCCTGTCCAGGGTGTTTCCTGCTATCCAACAAATGAGCGCTGGGATAGGCTCCAGCACCCCCCATGAAGGATAAGTGGGTTAGAAGGATAAGTGGGTTAGAAGATGAATGAAAAATGAATGAATGAATGAATGAATAATTATTCTTATATATTACCAAAAATTATAGTTTTGAATGGTAGAATATATTACCTGTTATGCCCTCATATTATATTCTACAGCCAAGTTTCTCAAATTTCTACTTAAATTCTGTAAAGCATTTTCAAGTGCAACACTAAAACACTGAGTCTTATTCAACAATATCTTACTGTTTGTTTTTTCTGAGAAAGTCTACATCAGCCACGGAATTGTTCACACCTCAGTGCTCTTCAGTGTGTGTAGATTCTGGTTTTACCTAAGAACACATCCCAAATCAGAAAACACTGGTGGATCTTAGAAACTTTGTAAAAACTGTGCAAGTGGGCTTTAAAAATATTTTGGTATTTTAAATGGCTTTAAAAATATTTTGGAAGGTTGGTAAATGAGGCCCAACAATCTGATAGACTCTAGCTGAGTATGATGTAAAATGTGTGTTACCAATCTGTTCTACATTTAGAAATTCCAGATTAGGTTTTCCCATTACTCTCTATAATTAATAGCCAATCAGTAAGAAACCGCACAGGTTCACTCAACACCCATGCGACATAAAGAAGGAGATCCTAATTGATACCGCCAGTGTGTCAAAGAGAGGCCACTCGTCTTTACTGTGGAAAGACTTCCCCATAATCTCTAGCCCAGACTGTTAGTAGCAAGTCTCTTTAATTACCCAGATAGAAGTGATTCTGACATTGGCTCTGGGCTTAATTATTTCACTCAGACCCTGCATCTCAATTAATGTTTGTAATGTCCTTGGTCTGAAAGGGAACACACTGGTTAGTTATCACATTCTGTTCTCTCGCTGAGCTGTCCTGTGATAGATTTCTCTTTAACCTTGGATGTCTTTATGTCTGTAGCTCACACGTCAGCATATATCAGAGTTGGCAAGACCTTGGGAGATATAGCGACGAGGTCTTCAGCAATGAGCTTATTGCTTTGGAAGTATCAGGACATAATGAGGTATTTTTAGCACATGCTAAGTATTCCAACATAGTGAATTTTCCATTAATAAACCAATTAACTAAATATTCAGAACCTTTAAATGACCCAAGTCAGGCAAATTTGGCAGCCCTGCAGTGGGAACATTGTGGATGGTTCTTTCAACCCTACAAGACTGACTCAGTGGCTTGAACTAGAATGCAGAGTTGTGGGTCTGTTACAGAGTCACAAATACCCAGGCTGGTTTAACAATATAAATCTAGAATTCAGAACGCTTGGTAAGTACTGTTAAACAGTTAACAGTAATATAATCTGTGCTATCTAATATGCAACATTGTTGGTTGGCTAGCTTTATTTGATTAAAATTCATTTATTTCATGGCTAAAGTCTACTTAAATGATATCTGTCTTTCAGCTATAAATCCCAACCAATAGGGTAAATACTCTATGTGCTAATAAGCTTCACCTTTTTTACTCAAGGAGAGGTATAAAAGTACACACTTAAAAATGTACTTAAAGTATAAAAGTAAAAGTATTTCTTTAAAAATTATTTCCAATTCATTTTTTAAACATTATATATGCTCCTTAACAATTAAAACTGCACATCTGTGAATCTGAGCATATGGTCATCCAGAATTTGAAATGGACGTTGTTGGAATCTCTACTAGGGAAAAAGAATGTTGATTTTAGCAGTCAGTACTGAACACCAGATCAAATGATTCCTTTATGTAAAACCAGTCCCAGAGTGGGACTATTTCAGACCTGGAGCTGCATAAGGCAGACCAGCTAACCCCAAACTACACACACAGACGGACACAGCTAATGTCAATCAATGGGGATCACTGCATCAGACTACATTCCCAACAGTAGGTTGTAGTGTTGAGTGACTAAAATTCAATGCCAGGACAATGTCTAATGTCAACGTCAATTTGGTGTAGAATATAGACAACAGTTAATGTTGATATTTTGCCATTTTAAGGAACCAAAATCCAACGTTTTCCAGATGCCACATGCTAACATTATCTTGGAAACTGAATATCAACATTTAGTCATGAAGTATGGTGACCAAAAATCTCACAAATCATAACCTGGAGAGTGTTTTTAAACACCTCTGTTTTCAGACACCTAAAACATTGTGTTTGTACAATGTTTTAGGTAACAACCAATCAGAAAGCGAAATTCACATACATATACTGGACATAGAAATTCACATAGAAATCATACGGCCACTCACCACAAACACCTCTGTCCAGAGAAGACCATAAATAAGTATCATTAGACAGTTAAACTCACAAAGATAAAGAGGCACAAACTATTAAACACACACAGCTTACTGCCACAGCGGACAGACCCAATAAAGAGGACATGACAGTTACATCAAGCAGCTGATGTGTGAATATCAGGAAAAATCCACAGCAATCCTAAGACCCCTGATATAATCACTGTAGGCCAACACTGCCACAGTGGGCATAGGACCACGTTCGTCATTTCCATCCATAACCCTAGAGGTTTGCTTTGGTATCTTCACAAAGCTCAACTAGCTTCTGTAGTAAAGCAGTGCTGTAAACCAGATTATACTGTGTTCAGATTCACAGAGTCGGACTGAATTTGACTCACTGATCTCTCGATTCTGAATGTAGCTTCTTATTCGAATTTCCGTTCCACCTTAAAAAGTCATGCAGACATACAGCGCCAGTCCTCTTGTCTGAACATGACTACTATATCTCTTAAGGTGGAATGGGAATGAAAGCTAACTTAATATTCACTGAATCCACTTTACGAGTCTCGGTTACAGTTAGCACCCCGGGGCTGTATCAGTAGAGATGACGGTTGCTGGTTTAACCCAGACATTACAGATATAAACTCGGGGGTTATATCTGTAGAGAGTTCTTATGTTTATGTGTGTGAGTTTACACATTAGCACACAGTAAGCGGACTAAAACAGTACCGGCTCACCGGGATCACCCACTCTCCTGATCACCCACTCTAGCACTGAGTAAGGTCACTGAAGCAGGTTTCTTTCAGACCCATCGCCAGTATAAACCGCTGAGCTTAACTCTGTATATTCTCTCCGCGTGTTCACTGCTGGGGACCTGAAAGCCGTTAAAGTAGCCAATCACAGGTTCACTCTGGTGCAGATCTGTTGACAGTGGAGCGGAGGGACACTGACATTTCAGGGAGCAACAATGTAGTTGTTACATGTTAACATTAGTTAAACACTGCCACCATTGTTAATGTATTACTGCATGTTAACTAATGCATTACTTACTCTTAGTCAGTCAGCACTTAATGTAAAGTGCTACTGACTCTCCCTTTCAGTTATGCTATAATATCCAGGCCTGCCAGAATCACTGCTGCACTCTGTTACTATCTACTGTTCTCAGTCACTTCTAACAGAACCATCTGCTTGTTTCAGTGACACATGCTGAAAAAATGCCCATCCTGTGTGGTCTGGCTGATGCTTCACCTGCCTTTGACTGGGTGCTCCTGCTTGCATACATTCTGTGACCAGTTTACCCTCCAAAGAGCTTCCTGCTGTCCAGTGCTATATGGAAAGCTTGCTTGTAAGAGTAGTTATTGGCGTCCATGGTTTTTCATTGTGATAGACTCATAACAGCAGTTAGGAGTTGAACCCTGTCAGATTGATTATTGCTTATATTCCTGGCAATATATTTGTTAAAATTACTTAAGTGTGAACAATAACTCACAAATAAAAGTAAACCTTTTCAGTCTACTGTGTATATTATGTTTTATGTATTACTACATCTTGGATATATTTATGTGCTGCAGTTGTTTGTGTTAGTTTAAAGATGTATACTGTATTTATATAATACTTTACAGGAATTATAGAAATCATTGATGATAACCAACAAATTATAGAAATCATTGATGATAACCAACAAATGTGGACAAATTAATAAGCATTCTAGTCAAAATGAAAAAAAGTGGGTTGGATGGTTAACCCAGAATGATGTGTGTTCTGAGCCAATAGTAACCCAGCTGTGTGGTTGAGACCAACCCAAACAAGAATCATAGATCCACCACCATACTTCACAGTGGGAATGAAGTACCTTTCTGTGTAGCTATCTTTGTGTCACCGAATCTACATCTATGGCTGACAAACTGTAGGCACCTGAGTTTATTGGTCTTGACGGCAGAAGCTTTCTTCTTTCAACCCCCCTGAAAAATGTATGTGGTTATGTAGGTGGCATCTTATCAGGGATGCTGCGTAAAACGTAAATAAATGTAAATAAAAACAGAATGCAATGAATTGCAAATAAGACATTTTACCATTTTGTGAAAATAATTAAATCATTTAGAACTTGATGGCAGCAACGCATCTCAAAAAAGTTGGGACAGGGCAATGTCTACCATTGTGTAATACCCCCTCTTCTTTTAACAACAGTCTGTAAATGTCTGGGAAGTGAGGAGACCAGTTGCTGGAGTTTTAGGAGAGGAATGTTGTCCTGTTCTTGTTTGATGTATGATTCTAGTTACTTCTTCGCCAGATTTTTCATTTCATGATGCACCACATGTTTTCCATTGATTTGGACTGCAGGCAGGCCAGTTCAGCAAACAGACTCTTTTTCTGTAAAGCCATGCTGTTGTGATGGAGGCAGTATGTGGTTTAGTATTGTCTTGCTGAAATATGTAAGGCCTTCCCTGAAAGAGCTGTTGTCTGGATGGGAACATATGTTGTGCTAAAACCTCTATATACTGTTCAGCACTGATGGTGCCTTTCCAGACATGTAAGCTGTCCACGCCATAGGCACTAATGCAACTCCATACCATCAGAGATCCAGGTTTTTTAACTGTGCACTGAAAACAAGCTGGATGGTCCCTCTCCTCTTGAGTCTGCAGGACACAGCGTCCGTGGTTTCCAAAAAGCATTTCAAATTTTGATTCGTCTGACCTCAGAACAGCTTTCCATATTGCCTCAGTCCATTTTAAATGAGCTTTGGCCCAGAGAAGACAGCGGCGTTTCTGGATCGTGTTGACATATGGCTTCTTCTTTGCATGATACAGCTTTAACTTGGATTTGTGGATTGCACTGCAAACTGCACAGACAATTATTTCTGGAAGTATTTCTGAGCCCATGCAGTGATTTCCAGTACAGAATCATGCCTGTTTTTAATGCAGTGAAGCCTGAGGGCCCGAAGATCACCAGCATCCATTATTGACCGCCGGCCTTGTCCCTTGTGCACAAGGATTTCTCCAGATTTTCTGAATCTTTTGATGGTATTATATACTGTGGATGTTGGGATATCCAAAGCCTTCACACTTTTACATTGAGGAACATTTTTCTGAAATTGAAAAATTTCGCAGATTGGTGAACCTCTGCCCATCCTTGCTTCTGAGAGACTCTGCCTCTCTAAAATGTTCATTTTATACCCAGTCATGTGACTTATATTCCAGCTATTTTTTATTAGTACCACTTACTTTTCCAGCCTTTTGTTTTCCCTGTTCCAACCTTTTTGAGAGGCACTGCTGCCAAACGAGTTTCATTTTCATGAAATGGTAAAATGTCTCACTTATAACGTCTGATATGTGTTCTCTGTTCTGTTGTGAATATAATATGGGTCTGTGAGATTTGCAAATCATTGCATTCTGTTTTTTTCTTTACATTTTATTTACATTTGCACAGGATCCCAACTTTTTTGGAATTAGGGTTGTAGTTTCTCTGTACTGTCCCACATCCGCGATGCTGTAAACATCTCATTCAGTCAAACTGTCACCCTATTTGCAAGCAAATTGGAAAAATAAGTGTGCTCTGCGTTAATACAGCTGTTTATGTAATGTTGCTGACAAATTTTCCCAAGTAGAATATCAGCTCAGCTGAACACTGCAGTGTTTGACAGTGTCACAGCAAAGTATTTAACACCTAAACATTAGGATAAACAGTGCGCAGTTTTCTAAAATCACGTCTTTCTTAAACTGGGACCTTCTTCAAATGATCCACTGAGTAATGTCGTTGAAGTCAGATCTGACCACGCACTCCCCTGCCTCCCTCCTCATTCAGTGACTGTCAGAAACGCTCTGATGCTCTGCCTGTATTTTAGACAAGCAGCAGATCCCACCGTTTCTGAATCTCATTTGCATTTTTTTCCTCAAAGCTCAAGTCTTTTCACTTCCATGCAGAAGGCTTAAAGATACACTTTGCCCAACAATGCTAATGATGCTAATAATGACGGAAAGCTAATCGGGGACAGCTAGCATTATGCAAATGGGATCATTCCAATTTGGCCCAACTAGCATTCATTAATTGCCTGCATTTTGGCTCAAGTATTCCATTAACCCTTAGAAGCCTCAGTTCTAACAAAAGCACCTTGTAATTTGAAAATAATTATTTCTCACTCGTAGCTCATTAGAAGAAAAGGAGAAATTCTGACGGAAGTGCAGATTATACATTTGTGTAGATTGTGGACTGTCAAGATGGTTCTGTATGTATTGGTACAGTACTAGAGAGACACGGACTGCCGAAACCAAATTCCTTGTGTGTGTCAACATACTTGGCCAATAAACCTGAGTCTGATTCTGATTCAGTTAGTGCAATATTTGCGTTCACAAGTATGCGATGGTGTGTTTTAATATGACATTACAGTTGCACATATTATAATATTTTACAGGTTTTTTTGTTGACATAGAAACAAATGATTCAAACTAAGTCAAGTCATATTCAAACCTAATACATTATGTAAATCAGTATGTAATGAAATAGTTACTATTTAATTACATAATTGTGTTTTAATCCCTTAACTGACTTATCCCCTGACTTATTACAACTACATGGACTACAGGACAAACTTTTATGGAAGGTTGTGGAAGTGTGTAACAAAACTTGGGACCCACTGGTGTGTCGTAGACATTTTAGAGGTTAATTGTAAGTATAGCAGATTGAAACTCTTGAAATATTTGGAAACAAAAACAGCATTTGTGAAAATGTCTTGCTGCAGCTGACCTTTCTTTTCCCTCACACACTACCAAACTCTAATGCCAAACCGTAAATGTATGTTTTTGTAGTAATTTAGGGGGCAATTGAGCGCCCGCTCCTCAAATGGTACCCCCTCAGTTTGTTTGACAGTTAATGAGTCTCTTAGAGTGGATAATGATTAGCTTGTTAAAATTACGCTATCAGGAACTATTTAGCACGACAGAGTGCATTTATTTTGGCTATGCTGTATATGAGCTCTGATTTGTCAGCCTTATTTTTAATGTTAGCAGTTGAAATGCCTGATGTTTGATGCTGCATTACTGTTTAATGTAAAAGAAAGTTGATAGTCTTTTTGTCCTTCTATGAACATTGGACTCAGTGTGAATCGGTCTTACGTCTGCTGGTTGATAAAATCCAAATAGTAAGACTCACTTTTTATTTCTTCTTCTTTCACAGGATCACTGTTACTGAGTAACAAAGATGCCTTTTCAAAGATCTAAATCTATATGGGTGGTTCAACTGAATTGGTTAAAGGGTATCTATTATGCTGTTCCAGTTTTTCTCTTTCCTTTAGTGTGTTTGAAACTTTATGTGTAGACAGTCTGCAAAGTTATAAAGGTAAAGCTTATTGTTGTAATTTCAGCCCTTTTCTCTGTTAAAACGGTGATGTCATCTTGTAACACAACACTTAGTGCCTGCCTACCGGCAAGCTTGACACATTCTCACACAAAGCACAGAAAGCTAAAAAAACAAAAACTCACCACTCTGAAACTTCTTGCTTCAGTCTGGGTCACCTTGCGATGGTGGATCGGGTTCACCAACTTGTTCTACCTGACTTTCAGGTTCGGACTGTTGGTGGTGGAACTCGTAGCAGGATGCTGCTCTGGCTTTTGACCAGTCAGAACAGAAGTGGCAAGCTGACTAATCAGAGCACACTGGGCTCATCAGAAAGCAGGGCGTAAAGAGTCAGGAACTCTAAAGGCATTTCAGGGCAAATTTCGATGTACAGCGCTAACCAAAAACCTTTTGCTTTGAGTGAAATTATACCTTAATTATGTTTATTTTATTAAAATAAATTATTAAAGTTGTGCTTGATCAGAAATCACAAACGATAGCCAGTACATGAGTATCAAACACAGCAATACACACATAAAATTATAATATTTGTCATTTAAACACAATAAAGTTTAATTGCAGGGAATATGCATTTTGCTAGTGACAGTAATATGTAGCTTATCATTTTTTCAATGAATGGCTTGGGTTTAAACAGGTCATAACATAACCATCAATTGTCCTTTGTCCATATATTTTTACTACGGGACTGCAGTTTGAAATGTACAGCTAGACTTAACCTAGCTGACCAATGTTAGCTAGGAAAAAGAGGGTAATGCTATTAAACAAATACATACAATGAATTTTGAGAGGTGCTTCCTAATTTATATGAAGCTAACATTGTGTTTAATACACTATTCATACAAAATAATTAGTTCCATGACATATAATGACTTGCATTCTCTGTGTAATGTTACATACAGCTAGTAGTTAGCATACATTCTCGAGCCTGATATACCAGCTGTTATTGATTCAATGATAATGATTTGCTGTTTTTTTAATGGCTATAGCATTCCTGGGATGTGAACTCATTAGCTCCTGGCCATTGGACAGAGACTTAAACAGCTGCATCACTTGAGAACTGTTAAGCAGTAATTCTCTAATAGGTCATGAGGGACCCCCAAACCAAACCATCCAGATTTTGTAACACATAGGAATAGAGTGAAAACGTGGTCCACCTGGACTGAGAAACCACTGCTGAAAAGTTTATACACTCACCGAGGACTGTGTTAAGAACACCGTAGTAATACTAGGTAGAGCCTTCCTTTGCTCTCAGAACAGGAAAAATCTGTAGATTTTTCAGGTACACTTTCATGTGCTCTACTGAATCCACTGGGTGGGAAAATAAGTCATGGTTCAGTTGGCCAGACAAATGGATAGTATTCCAATCATATATTGGGAAAAAATGTTATATTGCATGATGCAACAGCACCGATCATGTTTTTATATGTCATGGTTGCTAACTTCTCACTTTCATTTACTATCATGGCTGTTACTGACTTTAAGTCAAAAGCATCTAAAGTTTCTCTGAAGTTTGAGATATGCTTAAGCCTTAACCTTCTCCAGTTTCAAACTCACTGTGCACTAACATTGCATGGTTATAGTATGAATTCAGTCGAGTTTACAGTTTATTCAGGGTGGGAAATCTGTCCAACCTTGCAACTTCTAGACATACGTGTAGTCTAATGTTTGTGTAGTCTACCTTCTCTTCAGTTTGAGATATGCTCATGCTTTAACTTCTCCAGCTTCAAACTCTATAATGTACTAAGACTGCATGGTAAGAGTATGAATTCGGTCAGTTTATCCTGGGGTGGAGAGCTTGTTGAACTTTGCACCTATAGACATATGTTTGGTCTACTGCTTGACTAATAAAATAGGGCGCAAATTGAAACACTGTTGAAAAAAAATCAAGTTAAAAAAGGGTTTCAAACTGATCATTTTGGAGACATAAAGCAGAACTTGGCAGGAGAGATCTACAGCACCACATAACAGGACAGATTTCTCTCTGCGTGCTCCAGACACATTCTCCTGCCATTATCTTTTTTCTTATCTCCTCACCTCATTGCTGTTCTGAAGACAGTGGCCAATTGGTGAGGCAGCATAAAGGAGGAGAGGTGAGAAGACCATCTTTGACCATGAGCACAACGTCTCCTGTTTCATCTCACGCCTACTTTCAGTGGCAACCGTCCCTCTGGGTCCACTTTATTGCAGTTCGTGCCCCATTCTAACTGGCTCTCGATGAGCAAAGGGATCCAGCCGAGTTTAGAGGCCAGATCTGAGGAGGCCAACATCACAGTCTCAGTTGGGTGGTATCTGCTTCCTTCCTCTCCACTTCAGATCTATGGTTGTTATAGAAGCGCCTGCCTTTGCTGTAGCTAAACAGACTAATGTGGTGTTGACCAACAGCTGAAAGGCATCAGTGGCCAGTGCTTTCAAAGGCAGCTTAAACCACAACTTCTTATCACATCTTCCATTGAAAAACCCAAATGAATAGGTACAAAACCCTGTCAGCTAATGGGAGAATCCAGTGTTCAGTGGTTTCCACAGTAACTTCAGCTTAATCTTTTTGCCTACTTTCCCATGTTTTTGCTTTTCTTGAGCTCCAGGTCAGAACACAACTTATTCACCGTGAAATATTGAAAATAATATCAAGCTTGGTTTGGAGAAAGATACCATATAGCGTGAAACTTGAATCAATCACATGTCTCACAATGTGAAACCTACCCACCAAGTTTCATTCCTGCTGATTCCTTCTGGGTGTAACTATTTGTGCCACATTTTTTTTGACGATAAGTGTATGATGGGTTTGATTATAGTTTATATGACTTCACAGCTAACTAGTGTTACCACTACTGTTAGGTATTTCTAGTCTGATTTTGGTGGCCAACTAGCTCTTAACATAATGGTAAAAAAAAAAAAAACAAGCAAAAACAATTGTTCCGTTTTACCTGTGAAAGATAATTACTCCAGATCTGGTTTGGATTGAGTGACAATTTGTACAGCTCCAAGCTGGACATGTTTTCCAGTCCAGTCTTCTGAGAGTTATGATAAGTTGCCTAAACCAGTATGGTGGTGACACTGATGCGCGATTCAGTGGTCAATGTGATGTCTACATGTATATGTCTATGCCACTACCCTGCACACTTTGTGTTTTCCTGTTCTAACAGCCCCATATCTACTCAGGAAGGCTTATGAATCAATCACTTGGACGTGGGTGGAAGTGAAACCCACAAAAACACAACTATAACCTTGAAACTAAATGAACACAAACAAAATATTTAACCACTCCTACATAAATAAAGTTTCTTGAAAGTGGGATGATCTTCTAGAACTTCTGGGGGGGGGGGGTATTTTTTTTTGATGCATGCAGAAACCTAATGCTATTGCTAGGATCTTCTTGCAGCCACATAAGTGTTTTTCACTCACCATTACAATGAAGAGAATAAATTAATAAACAACAGAAAGTCTGGTTCTCTCTGGTATTTATTTTTTACCAAATAAGGTATGATGAAGTACAAGTTCCACAAATGCTAGCTTTTATTTATCAGTCTTTAGATCAGTGGCTGGCCTATCAGACTGGATGGATTGACACCACAGGGAATCCTAATGTTTCTATGATGCATTTGTGTAATGCATGCTGGGAATTGTATTGAGACTAATGAATACAAAATACTGTATCACGTAACACATTAAACTGCTGTTTTAGGCTCTTTAGTCCATTATGGTTCCACCTGACACATGTTAGAGAACCCCAGTAATAATTCTACTTGACTTTGCTGTAAAAGTCCATGTATGGCATCAGTTCTCTGACTGCATGTCGTCAGTCATTTGATTCATTTGGTTTTAAAGACAAGGGAGCACATTTTGACTTACTCATATCATTTCTTCGACTGACTGAATTAATGAAGACAAATCTTTGCTTGAGCACTTGGTCTTTCTTCATTACCTTCTTGTCGAGGCCAGTGCCTACGTATGTCTATAATTACTGCTCTCTCTCTTATCTTTTCCTCTGCTTTGTAAATTTAATTTCCCTAGCTGCCAATGAGGTGATTTTAATTCCCCTCTACATTTATTGGGCTATCTCTAGTGCTTCGTCCACTTAGGACCTGGAGTTTAAGCTAAAACCACATGCATGTTCTGGAGGTAGCACGCTCATAAGTGCACAACCACACTTGAGAAGAAGAGAGTGCCTCTGGGGGATGTCTTCTCTTTCTAACTTTCATATGATCCAACAGGATCACTGGGGAACCTTTCTTGCTATTTTTTTTATTAGTTTTCAATTATTAATCTGCGGCGTGTTTAAAATTCTGCCTAAATTAACTTTCTATAATGGATACTTAATGGCGCGCAGAATGATTGCTGTAGCAGGAGAAAATAGATCTCAGCGTGTTGAGAGCCAAAAAAGTTGTCATCTGCTGTAGGCTATTTAAACGTTTTGAGGCATCTGAACCTCAGGCTCTTTACCTAAGGGTTTAGCCTACAACATATTTAGCAAAGCATTGAAGCCCACAGACACTGTTTCTGCTAGTAAAGAATGGCAATAATGAAACATCCATTATAAGTCCATTTCCCCACAGGGGAACCATGAAACCACAATTAAAGTGAAATCATTAGAATGTTAAGTATAGTCATACACCATCGTAATTCAATAAGCAACACAGCTGATGGATGTAGCAGAGGATACTTACAAGGCCATTCATATGTCCTCTACTTTGGTTTGCAGATTGAGGATCTTTTAAGCTGACAGATAATAAAAGGTTTTACATGAAGAGGAATGCAGGAGCATAGTTTTTTGAAGGCAAAGCTAATGTACATGAAGAGGCTTGAGACATCTGCCGTGGGACACTAACTGTGGAAGACTAAGTCAGTACATCCTAAGACATGTTAAATGTACATACTTAAAATAACGGTTCCTAAAGAAGATCTTTGCAGAGCCACTTTTGGCTCCCTAAAAAAACTTTCAATGGATGTTTCTTTAAACTAATTTAGAATCAACATTTTATGAGTTATCATATGAATGTATTTTGGCTGTAACTCACACTAAATGGTATTTTGGCTTACATGAAGTAATTCAGTAGTTGTGATGTCACTGCGACGGTGGATTGCACAGAAACTTACCTCGTCAAATGTCTTTACAGTGGTGGTGATAGGAACCAGGGGTTGCAATGTCTACATTGCTAATAGCCATTTTATTTACTATCCAATACCACCAGTGAAAAAAGTGTTTGATATTTACATATTTACATACATACCAAAGTAGTTCTCCAATGAATGGTGTGCCCAATCCTGGCCCTGTAGATGTACCACCCTGCAGGGTTCAGCTCCAGCCCTAATCTAACACACCTGATCCAGGTAATTAAGGCCTTCAGGGGCCTCTGAATAGTACAGCTAGGTGTGTTGGATCTGAACTCTCCAGGGTGGTAGATCTCCAGGACGAGGACTGGGCACACCCTGTTCTATGGCCTCAATCTAAGAGTGTATATGTATGCTGTTAGTAAAGATAGTTCTATATAGTGCCAAAAAACATTCTATAACAATATTAGCACACTTTATGATGCTGTATAGAACCATTTTTTCAAAAAGGTTGTTTGGAGAGCTATACATTGATGGTTCCATCATAAAGAAGAACCATTGATCCCTTCAGGAAACAAACTTCATGCATTTAAATGGTCCTGTGTTAATGACTCTATATAGCTGTTGCCTTAACTACAGAACCCTTGAAACACCGTTTTTATAAAGGTGTACATATTTATTTTACACTGTAGTAACCAAAGAATTCATTGTAATGTTGGTGATGGTAAAATAGTAAATATTAAAATATTAGCTTTTAAATATTAGGGGAAAATGGTTTCTTTATAGTGTCATATATGTATCTCTTCACCATTAATACATATTTAGAAAAGTATGTTTTAGTCCAAAAGCTTCTCTCAAAACTATCATAATCAAATGTCTCAGGCATCAGCCAGCGTATTCATAACTATAGAGGCATCAAATGCTTCGGATGTCTGGTTCCTATCACCACCACTGTGAACAACTTAGAAAGTTTCTCTAGAACAGAACATTTCACATGAAACCACTTTAAATGACTTTGTTTACATCTTAATCGTTTAATAATGCAAGATTTTTGATGTCACTAAGACCATACATGCAAGCCGAAAGCCATCTAGGAACCTTTTTCCTCCAGTGTTAAATTATCTAAAGGATTAAAAGGATGATGGTACCATTTTAGGTATTCACAAAAGCATAATTAGAGTCACACTGTGTAGAAAGTAAGAATGCCAGCCTATATTCTCAAACACAACTTCTGGTTGTTTTTGACATGCCAGAGTCTGGGAGTACTGAAGGTCGTTACTCATCACTGTAGAAGCGCAGCTCCGAATATGTAAATGTTCTGTCTCCTCCTGGCACGTCTCTTTCTCTCTTCAGTATTGGCACTCGACAGCTTTTTTCCTTTTTTTTGCTCTAGTCAGCTCCTAGCTATGGCAACAGCAGAAGTTTCAATTTCACTGCAGGACAAACTCAGCTGAATCCTGCCAATTTGCATGACAATTATTCATGCAGTGAAACCAGATTCTTCCCCTAAGACTCAGTCAGCATTTTAATGCACATATGAAGTGGACTATTTTTTTTCTCTTCCTTCCAGCAGTATAGAGGAAAGACCACCAAGTGTAGAACAAGCTAGGGAGAGTGAATTAAGCTGCATATGATCTGAACACTGGATGGCGGAATTTAGGTCTTCCATGTGTAGCTTGAGTCATCAACTATTCCCACACATATAAGTCAGCTTAAATAGACACTCATCTCAAGATACAGCTCAGTACTGTCTTCATCAGTCAACATACACTTCTAAAAAAAGGTACCACAATGGGTTCTTTGAGCGCTTTCTAAGGAACCATGTTTGAAATAGGATTGTGAGTGTGAAGAAGACAGAAACTGTTAAAGGTTTAAAGTACCTTAATATAATGTAGCCTAGAGATTGTATACAAAATGAAGGGTTCTGCCTAGAATGTTTACATTACATTAAGGTAATTTAAACTTGAAAAACATTCTTAATCTCATGAACAAGAACAGTTCTCTAAAGAACCATCCACTGGAAGGGATATGGGATAACCAAAAGTAGTTTTTCTATGGCATAATACAAAGAACCCTGTATAGCACTTTTGTTTTTAGCAATGTATATGTACACTACTAGCATATGTTGTTCTACATAGGACCAAAAAAAGGTTCTATAACAATAGTGGTACCCTTTGGGGTTCTATATTGATCATTTAAAAATGTTATTTAGAGGACCATACGAACAGTTTTTCCATGCTAATGAAGAACCAGTTTTCTATGTTTATGCATTTGAATCTTTAGAGTGTTAATAGAGCTATAGATAAACCCGCTTACTAAGAAACTCTTGAAGAACCATATTTAAAGGTGCCCATATTTTATGTTACAATGTAATAACCAAACACTTAAACTACTTATTAACCATGTCAATCCAATATCAATCAACAAAGTTCAGTATCAATGAATTAAATGATCTTGACAGCACGTTTGCTTCAGGAATGCATTTCTGCTGCTTTATTCATGTTTGCAAATTAAAATATAATAAATTAACATTTTCTTCTAAAAAATATACAAAAATACTGTCAAACTTTCCTAGAAAGCCTCAACACAGTAGTATTGCCATGTATCGCATACTAGATAAGCACAGTGGTGTATCTATAACTGATGAAGGTGATAATCCCACATGACCTTCCTTTAAGAACATTCCCGACGTTTTGTTTTTAATGTCCACTCGCAAAAAGAGCAGAACAGGGCAGTGGACATTCAGTATCGCGACGCTGTTCCCCACTTTGTCCCCTTTTATCGTGTCTTCCCATACCTTTTCAAAAGATCTCGTCACTTGATACCACTGTACCAATTTTAGCACAAAGCATAGAACACACACACGCACATTTCACTCCCACAGTTTTTCTCTCTCTTTGCTGAAACTTTTCAGTAATAATATGGAGGAGCGAGTTCTCTGTGTGATCGCAGCTGATGGATCAGACAGTCAGGAAGCTGGAGAGAGGACAGATAACGACTTGAAACTTCCACCCATGGTCTGACGAGTCATCAAACAGCATAGATATTGTGTAAATATTATGGCCACTGAAGTTTAAATTACATCGCTGAATGGGACAATTATACACTGCACTGGTCTACAATCATGTTACATAACCACCTACACCATGATGCACCCACAGAAGTTTGATAGAACTCCATGTCTCTCGTTCAAATGACAGGAAAAAAAGAAATATCTGACCAGAATGCACAAGGTGCGGGGTTTTAAGGTTCTGTTGTCTCTGCTACAAACTCAAAAGACGCAGAATAAACATCTCAGGGTTTCTAAGCTTCCGTTGTCTTCTCCACGCTCCTCATGTCCTGCATGACTCGGGACCTGGTGTCAAAAGGCTTGTGTTGTCCTGCACGACCTGATGGGGGTGTCCCTTAGCCAAGAAAAAAAGTGTTTCTGAGGCATGCACCCCTGATGCCAAACCAACCCATTACCATTTCTCCAACATGGCCTCATACAGAAAAGAGGGAAACGTTCTTTTTAAATTTTAGAACTGGTAAAAAAGAAAAAGGAAAAAAAATAGCAGAACTGTTAAAAATAACAGCTGGAATAAATAAGAAAAAACGGGAATGTGAGATAGAAAATAAAAACGACAATAAAAGATAGGCAGATTCTAAAAACTGAAAATAACAAATGCAAAATAAAATAAAAGGTTAGTTTCTATGACATTGGGAGAAAACCGTGGGTGTGTTTTTCTTTAAAGGAGGAAAAACTGCGCATAAAAGTCCCCCCCACTTCCACACGGAGGTATTAGCAGCTCACTCGGCTGGGCTGCTGTTTGCACACGAACTCCGTCATGAAGTCGAACTCGTTCTGGCCCAGCCACAGCTCGGGCAGCTCCTTTATCCTGTCCAGACCCATCTCGACCACCAGAGCCATCAGCACCTCCTCGTCAATCAGGTCCGTGTCGATGACGCTGTGGGTGGAGGGCAGCTGCTGAGGCTCTCTCCCGGCCGCCCCGAGCCTGGCCCCGGCGTCCCGGAACCCGCCCTGCAGCTCGTGCGGGTAGTGGAGGAGGTGCTGCTGTTGCTGCTGTTGCTGCTGCTGCTGCTGCTGCTGCTGTTGATGCTGCTGCTGGTGCGGGTGGTGGTGGTGCTGCTGACTGTAGTACTGCGTGTTGAGCTTCTGCAGCTGCATGCTCGCCGCCAGCTGCCCCTGACTGCCGGTGGCCACGAACTGCGAGGTGAAGCGCGCGGGCGCCGCCACGCTGCCGCTCGGATGCCGAAGCCCATGGTTCCCGCTGCCGTAGTGCATGGGCTCCAGCATGCCGCTGTTGTAGCCATGCTGTTGCTGCTGCTGCTGTTGGAGGGAGCTGGAGAACTGTCCCATTCCCATCCTGCGCTGCTGCTGGTGGTGATGGTGGTGGTGGAGACCGTTCACAGCTTCGGGGAATCGGCCATGGTTCATTGCCATCATGCGATCGACCCCTGCGAGCCGGAGGACGAGCGGGGGGACAACACTCAGAGGCGCGCGAGGCGAAAGTGGTTCAGGCAGAGAAGTCCATCTCCACACAGCGAACCGTCTCGTGCACACACACAAACACAACAAGGAAAAAAACAGCTGAACTTTCAGCTTTTCCTCAGATCACTTTGGGGGCCAACGTCGAGCCTCGCATCGAGACGAGCTGAAGATGCAGCGAAACAAATATTTGTTGTAACACGCGCTGCAGGAGCCGTGAGGAGTTGAAGGAGGTCAAAACGAACAATAAATCTCAAAAAGGCGAAAAAAAACTTTGCGGCGTTTTCCCTCAGGTCCGCAAAAGTAAAAGAAAACAACTCCAAAAGCGACTGAATCCAAGCCGTAATCCAAGTCCCAGTGAGCACAGCGCTGATGTCCGAAACGCTTCCAACGTCCGCGTCCGAAAACACCAAAAAACACTGCTCCCAGCTTTTTTCAGCCCCCGCTCATATACTCACAGTCAGCGAGGGGGCGGAGCAAAGCGAGGCTCGAGGGTGACGAGACGCGTTCTGTTTTTTCCTCACCTGTATTCCGGAAAGCCACGCCTCCCTCGCGCTGCGATTGGTTATTGACCTATTCTGCCAGTCTCTGCCTCGCGCGCTGTGATTAGCTGTTAGCGTGCTGCGTCTTACTCACCGCGCATAAATACCAACTATTAGCAAATCCCAGAGTAGGGGGCGGTGCTTGTCGGAATACGGGTAGGGGAAAAAAAGAACGTCAGACCAGACCGAAGTCTGGATGCAAAACGTGCTAAACGTGGAGTTGAGACGTAGGAGCGAGGCGCCTATAGCCCCGGAGAAGCAACACTGAACATTACCTCACTGCAGCTATTTCTGTTCGAGGCAAAAACACAGTCGCGTTTCAGTGAACACGGCTTTGGCTTATAATAACAAATGTTAAAACACTGAAACGCCTGATGGGGTAGGTCAGTGTGCGCTTTGTACATGTCTGATATGAAGAGTTTGAGTACTGTACCGTTTGATTATAAAAGGCTTTAGCCGGTTGACTCCACTTTGGCAGTTGGATCCGGCTCCAAACTTAGCACAGTTTAGGGGGGTAAACATGGAGGATTAGCCTTCTCAAACTCAAATTTAATTAAGCAGGAAAACTCAGTGAACCCGGCTTTCTTTTGGGCAGATTGTGACTTCAGGAATAATCTAGTGGCGCTTCATGGCTGATATTTCTGTTGAAGGTTAGGCAGACCTACACCAACGTCTCCTTTGGAAATGCAATGTTATGCTAAATGCTATGGGGTCTTGAGAGCGCGATTCACTAATATATAATGGAACAATCCCACTGATGGACCTGGTGGAGCTACAGGCGAACAGGCACAACCAAACATTTTGTTATTTGGTGAATAATTTTAAAAGCGTAAGATTGATATTTCTATATTAGTGACATGCTCATCTCTGCTCATCTCTCAAAAAAGATGGCAAAAAGTGGCAGACGTGAGTCACATCCCCCAATAAATAGAATATACCCCCATAGATGTGGTTAATTGTGACAGGCCGTGGGTCTAACCTGTTAATTTATAAGATGTGTGAACCAGACGTCAAAATAAATGTGAATAGTGAAATGTGAACTCATTTTTGGCCAGTAAAACCAAAGGAATAGGGACCCAGTGAGAGCACTGAGTGAATTTACAAGCACTTAATAATCCAATCATAATTGGATTTCTGCAGTTATGTGATTATTCAAGTGGTCATGTAAATATACCCTGATTTCTTACATCAAATTAAGGCCCCAAAGTTTGATGAAGAGAGCTGGAGTTTCAGCTTAGTAATGGGATTTCTCAGAGCATGTATTCCCATACTCTGATTTCTTTTTCATTTTTCATCATTGTACATGTGCTAAAACAGATAGCATTACCGCAAGATGGCAATAAAACACTTTTGGAGTGACACTGAAACCAACTTCATGCTTGACGAAATGAATGATTTAAATATACTTTGTCTGCTAGATGATTTATGTTAATATGTTTTGTTAAAATGACTTGATTGCTGAAGTGCATGTAAATGCAGTAAACAAATTACTGATCTTTTTTCTGCAGATACCAGACCATTAAGTACATGTAAACACACTCACTGTTTACATTTGGAGGCATAGTTTACATGATCTGTATCATAATCTCCTCTCTTGTATATATGAGTACACTAGGGTTGTGCATCTCCATCATCGAAGGCAATGCAGTACACATGGATACAATGAAACTCCTATAACTCTCTCTCTTTGTAACACAAAGGCTGCATATCTTTACAAATAAATAAGGCACTTGTGTTGGCTTTTGGCGTAGAACAAGCAGAGCTGTTAGGCATCAAGGTGTGAAAAAAATTGCAACACTTTGCTCACCAGTCTTCTTCTTGTTAGGTGTATCGCTGCGGTTAGTCAGAGCTGAATCCGAGGGGGAGGGAGAGGAAGAAGTCTCCACCGTCTAATCATGTCTCTGTGTCCTGCCTGTGCACTTCAGCAGCATGCATCTTATCAAACTGTCATGCCATTAACTCACATGAGACTATGTGAGACACTTGATGAGTTTAGACACTTGATGAGTTTAGAAATCAATCTAAATATTAAAATTATTGGTAACAATATATTGGACACACTCTAAATAAAAAAGGTAAGGGGCCTCTACTAATAACTATATGGAAATAAACCAGACTTAGATAGATGCAAAGATACAATATATCCCAAGTTCATCCCAAACAGTGCACCAGTGTGTACTCCCTAATGTAAACAAATGTGCACTTGCTAATTATGTTCTGGGCCCATGATAGACCATCCATGGTAGACAAAATGACTTCAGAAGTGACCCCTTAGCATAGAAGGCCAGCACTTGGGTAGATGTATTTACATACATTCAATCTGCAGTTTATCTCTATGACTATTATATTTTTTGTACTTTGATTGTCTGACATAGTATTTGCAGTTTATTAAGCAATTAAGCAGTTTATTTTCACGTTAAGTGTTCTAGTTCAGTATCACAGTTTTGTAATAGTGTACACAAGCATTTGCCAACTGTGCCACAACTGTGACACAACTGTGACACAAAAGGCAAAAGTGATGGAAAACAATATTTAATCTTCTATAAGGTGTACACTTCGAAAGATGAAAATTTTTAAACATCTAAGGAGTCTTTGGCGTAGGCCCCGTCCTGGGCCCAGGTCTTGAAATGTTCAGACCCTCGCAGAGCCTGCCGGATATGGACGGCAGGGGCGAAGCCTACTCCCTGGACAACAGGACCGGGCCAAACTGGTGGTGGGGGGAGGAGGAGAACGTAGAAACGTTGGCACCTGAAATCGGCAAAACATGATCTTAAGTTGAATCCTTTTAAAGACAGGTGGCGCATTGTGATTGGCCAGAGTAATGAATGAATGAGTGACGTAGCATTGGAGTCTTCCTGACAGAACTTGCGTTAAAGCTTTCATTGATTTGTTTACAAATGACAACATTTCGGAAATTGTGGTCACTGAATGGTTACTGTATGGAAGTGTGCAAAAAATGTTCATTGTTTGGTCTAAACAGGTTACTGATGTGCTGTATGAAGAATTTTAAAAACGAGAACTCAATGCTTAAAATGCTTGGTAGCTCACCCCTGCTAAGCTAGTTCGCTTAGCGGCCTAGTGCATCTATTCAGCTCTGTCTTTTGGAAGTGAGAGATTTTGAGGAACTTCAGTCTCCTCGGAATCACTGCTGTTAAAAAAGCTGTTTCAGAATATTGAAAAATACAGTCCAGAAGAGCACTGCTGAACAGAAACGATCTATCTGATGTAAAAGGAGCATGCTTCTACAACAGCTGTTGTGTCAGACAGTTGAATTTGTAGCAACCAATGTGGAAAAAAGTACAAGAGAGCCTCACTTAAGAGAAAATATGTGTATTCAAGTAAAAGTGGAATTATGGAGCCAGTATATACTTTGAAAGTTAAAAAGCATTCAGAGATAAAAATACTCAAGTATTTATATTTGAACAAACCATGTAGAATTTTTCTTTGCTTGGTGGTGTGTGATGTGGTGGCGTGTTGTGTGATGACAAATTAACGACACCAGATCTTCAACTTATATTAGCATAACTGAGGGCATCATTTTACTCTGATATGAAATTGGTTGGGAATTTTAATAAAAGGAACTGATTAAAACTGATTACCAAGAAAAGAGAAACTTCTCTTGGTCTTTGAAGTGCTTAGAAGGTGCAATTTTAGGTTTTCACTCTTGGTAATGTAATTGAGTACAAGTATTCAATTTCAGTTATACTGAAGTAAAGACTAATAGTTACTCAGGTATTTTCCATCCTACACTTTTAGGGTTTAATAAAGGCAATATTTAAAAAAAGACTATGTAAAAGAACCCTTTTAGTGTAGCAGTAACTATGTTTGATCTGGCACAATCCCCTAACTTTTTCAGCTCTGTTTAATTCCCTGCATTGTAATTGCATTCTACGTTCTACATTCTTATCTAGAGTGACTTACAGTGACTTACACTTACACTTATACAAGTAGGCAAAGGTACTGTTAATAGTCTGGCCCAAGAACTTTTGGTATAATGTAGGGTGGTTTCCCAGGCAGGGAATCAATCCCCAGTCTACAGTTTGGAGGGCAAAGGTGCTACACACTACACCATACCAACCCCTATTTTTTACATATACTGCAGTGTACAAACCAATAAAAATACTTACAGGTTGTTTTTTTAGATGTGATGCAGTATATAGTCTACAAAGTAGTAATCAGCTTTTTCCCCACCCTGATCCCAAGCCACAAAAAACCTATTTAGTGAACTGGCTATAATCTATTTTATAAACAAAATTAAAGACATATCAAAATAATCTTTGCTGGTTAGCTCTTACTTATACTTACATGTACTCCATACGGTTTAAGAGTAGTGTTTACAGTTGAGGAATTGTAAGACCCACTGAAGCGGTGTTGGAAATGAACATGTTTTTCTGATGTGGGGGAAAGATTTTACTATGTGTATATTTACATGATTTAGTTTTGCCATTTCAAGAACTCCACGCCCCAAACTTTTTGCCTTTGACTTTAACATTTGGACATGTTAAACAGTGTTAATTAGGAAGGTCATGCTGCAAATAACTCTTGTAATTTGCACCGTGATTCACATGCAGTATCACAGCAAAAAAGCCAATTCACTTTGATTGAAAATGATGTGGGAACACTACTGGTAGGAGATAATTGCATTGCACCATCTACAAGAACTTTAGCCCAGCAAAATTGGAATCTTGGAAGGGAATTCAAAAGAAGCCAAGAGGGTAAGCAATGTTTTGTTCTTCCAAAACAAAATGCAGGGACTGCTCCTCAGGCAACATAGTGTATGCAAAATCACATCACCTTAGGACCAAGCACATGACTGATTTGTACTCCACCCTAGTCAGTGTGCAAAAAGTAGCCTTACGATACTTCATTTTGGTAACACATAATGCACATCACGGTTCACAGTAGGCAGAATGAGTTATTATGTAGGGAAATGTACAGTTTTTTGGTGAGTTATCAAGCTGTATACTTGATAACTTGTTAGCTACTAAAGTTTACTTTGTCTAGCTGTAGCTTGTAGATACACATACTAGAAACAGAATATCAGTCATGACACGATAGCATCCCTCTGAGAATTACAAGGTTTAAAAAAACTATGTGCAAAAGTCAGAAACTGATTTAGTAAAAAGTATTAAGTACATTAACGACAAACCTCAAATAAATATATTATAACATATATATACAATTATAGCATTTAATGTGTCCAAACTTTGCCCTTTATACAGCTTCCACTCCTTCAGCTTCCCAAAGAAATCAGGATATGTTTACACACCTCCAATGTTCAGTCTTAGAACTTGCGATCCAAATATCTCAAACACATTCAGTGATGTTGAGGTCTGGACTGGGGTGGACAGTCCATTATTCTGAGAACACCATCAACTTTTTCTTCTTGCCTTCCCACTTGGGAAGAATTGACACATTTTTTCAGATTAGAAGCAAGAGTGGAACTTGATTTCTCAAAGAGGAAAACTTAAAGTCCAGTTTATCTGATGGCAACAGTTTTGGTGGTCATGCATGGTTTTTAAGAATATTTTAATAATTTATTAAGACTCCAGTTTTGGAAACTTAATTTTTCTTTGACTTTCCCTTCTTGCAAGCATATTGTTCTCTATCAAAGGACAGGATATCCTGAAACATAACTTAATGTACTTAACGCCTGAATGGAAATTACATACATACATTACATAAATGAAGGGTGGTCTCTGATTTTTGCACAGTACTGTAGATCAAACAAAAGATTACCCAGTTAACGGTACCTATGGATTGTGTAAGTAAATACATATGTTCTTCTCTTTACAGCTCAGTAGTAATTGTAGCAGTACCTTCTGAGCACGTTTCCATCCAGGGATTCACACTGACACAGCATTCAATTCAGTTATTCCGGGTGCAAGGACAATAGCATTCCAAAGTTGTTTAATGCCAGAGCTGCCTGAATCGATCACACTAGGGAATCTAACTAATGAGCCTCACACCCGCCAAAGCCTTATGTTAGGAACTATTGCACATTTCAGAGTTATTAGCAATCACTCAAGAGTTTTGCGTTGCTCTTGTCTGCATGGCAAATGCAATCTGCTCTAGCAGAATTATATTGGACTCTAGACTCTTTAATTCATTGGGTATATTTTATTTTATTGCTTTTTCACCTAAATCCTGTGTGTTAGTAATATTACACTAGGCTTACTTAGACATGCTAGTAGTTTTATTTACAGCTTGTGCAACACACCCAAGCATTAAACCTTTTGGAGCCACAATGATTTTAGTGAATTGTTTATTTGCAGGTTTAGCAGTACTAAAGAAACCTGCAAATGGATTTTCAGATTCTTAAGTAGTTAAAGGTAATATGTATTTTAATAAAAGCATGCGATTTAAATGCCAGCTAGGGAATTGTATGACCCACTGAAGCTGCAGATAACTGCTGTAACTCCTGTTACTTAATATGGAATTAGCAAGACCTGACTGGAAATATGGTGTAAAATGTGACATGAAGATTTGATTGGAAATAAATCAGAATCAGACTTTTTTATGAGTTATTATAAGATATTTTACTGGAAGTAGCTCACATGTGGGAATTCCATGGTTAAAAAAACATTCAATTCAGTAGCTCAGATGTAAAGTCATTCAGGGTGAATTGATGTGAAGTGGTTCATTGTACAGAATGTGACTGCTTTACCGTGGTGATGATAGTAACCAGGGGTCACAGTGTCTAAAACCCAAATATAGCCATTTATTTACAATTCAAAACCACCTGTGAACCTACACGTGTCTCCAGAGTTTTTATATGTTATGTTATTGATATAAGAATCTGAAAAAGAATGATTTATTTATAACTATTTTGCCTGAGTACCTCTGCACCATGAACGAATAAAAAACATTTTACACATTTTATGTCAGCAATTTATGGCAAAACTATCGTTAAACAATTATTCATTATAATTGTATGTAATAACTTACTCTAGGAGGAAGCCTTACAATTCTTCAGATGCCTGGTTCCTTTCACCACCACTGTGAACAATTCTGAATGGAGCACTTCACATCCAGCCAGTCTAAATGACTTTGTTTACATTTACCAGATTCTCTAAAAAATTGCTTGAATTCCTCTTTAAGACAAACATGTAATAAGAGTATAGGAATGAAAAACTGGAGCTCTTAGCTGTATAAACAACATGCATCCTTCAGATGCCTTCGAACTCTGCGGTGGTTAATTTGTCATGTTTGGGGTCACGTGTCCACATGTACAGCCAAAGTTTCAGGCAACTGAAGCTCCTGAATTGTCGATAATAAGCCAGCCTGCCTGCTGCACTGATCATAGCAGTTTGAAAGTGAAAGTGCAGGGCAAAGGGGAAACAAGCACCACAGCAGCACATGGATCACCCATGTGTTGCTTATCACAGAACCGCTCTCTCCCACCTCCGCCTTGCTTTCTTAAAGGTGCAGGCAGATGGTGTTTCATGTTTACATAATGCAGCTCTAAGAGATTTTAATGAATCGTTTCATTAGAAAATGACACAGGCTAACTGGCTTTAGGCCTAGTCCAGTCTAAAAATATGCAGCGACATGTTTGTACAAAATTATCTGACGTTTATTTTGGCACTAGTTTATGCAGCGTGTTTACATGCACTTAAATGGGCATTCTGGCCTAAAACTAGAGTTTATTTGTTGTGCTATGCAGTATTCTGTTGTTCCCACAGCCACCTCATCAGAATTCATGGTTTTATATCAGCTCTGTGTTTCTGTTCATCAGTGCTCTGTAACTACAGATGCACATCTATCATACATGTATTCGGAACTCTTGTGGTATCAACCAGTCCTGGATGATTTGCAGGATAACAAATACAACCAACTCTAATCTAAACGTAGAGTAACTTTTATCTGGGTAGTTGAAAAGCACTGTAAAGAAAAATATGCTTTGCAAAACTATTTTTAACTCAAATGGGCACCAGACAAAGACCTTACCCCTTTAACCAGAGAAAATGAGTCAAGATGTCAAGATACCTTAGTTAACCTTAGCTTTTAGCTTGTTGTCCACCTTGTCTGACAAGCTATTTCTGTTGTAAGTCACTGTTTTGATGATACATTGTAATGTTAGCCATCTGCCAACAACAACGCCAAACCATCACCAAAAATCCATCCACAAAATCACTGTAGTCTTTCAAAACCTCCTCCCACCTTCAACATACATTACCAGCAGGGAGTCTTTAAACTGGAAAATTTCACTCTATGAGTGTAAATGGAAGTTCAAGAGTTGACCACTTGAACTGATAACTGCCAAAACTGTGCATGTAAAAGCACTCACTGTTCCAGAAATGTCCTATTATAGCTCAGTGTGCACAATATCCCCTTGTATTCAGAGTTCCCATGGTAGCTGGCTACTCCAGTGTTGACTAGTTGCTAACTCACTTGGCGCTGATGCTAGCTTAAATGGTAACAAAATGTTTGGCTTAACTATTATTCTTTTAATAAATGCTCTTTTGTAATCAGGCAAGTTTGCAGATAAGCAAATGTGCTATGGCATACTGTAAAGCCTTGAAGAGAAGTCCTGGGCATAGTTACACTTGCTAGACTATGAAGAAACTGGGTGAACCAATTTTCTACAGCATCATCCTGAGGCAGACCAGCGCTGCAGCTGTAGTTACTCAATAATACCAGAGACTGAAGCTCATAGATTGTGGGTGAAACAGCTAAACAATGACCTTTCCCTGAATTCGAATTTGAGCATCTGTTTTATCATTAAAAGCATATTGCCATAAGCTTACTGGTCGTGATTGACAGCAGTGATTCAGCTAGGCATGAACTGGACAAGTTTCTGGATGTAGGCCACATCAATGTTCAGCCACTCTTGCATCAAATAACTGCACAGTTGGGCCAGATTTGGTGGATGCCTTCCCTGCCACAATTCTGAGGAGAATTTCCTGTAGACTGGGATTTTTGCCACTGCTGGTAGACCCGTGTGACCGTACACTGATTATGATTATGGCTAAAATATCATCAACCAACCCATTCCAGTTTTCTGACTGGACTGTAAAGTACATTCACATTACCAGAGTCCAGAGTGATATGTAATAGTTTAACCAGTACTTCTGTTTATTTTAAGTATATACATCTTTTATTTAAAACAATGGATTCTGCCACATAACTTGTGTCTACCTTACCTTACCTTACGTATGTTATCACAGACATCCAACTAATTTCTTCCCACTTTCAAAGATTCAGCATGTCAGTAAAGAATGTGAAATATGTATCTTTGATAAATCTCATGGCCGAACGTTGAGTTCAACCCACTCATCTTTCACAGAGCGCATGCACTTGGAGCTCGGCAGTGAGATAACAGAGAGCTCTCTCCATGTAAGGAGACACCTGCTTTTCAGAACAGATGCAGAAAAAAGCGTCAGCCTTCATTACACTGTGGATAAACATGCCCATTTTAGCGGTGTTATGGAAGGTATAAAGGCTGATCTGAGTCATCTCTTGTCAGCTTTAATTGAACAGTGAGCTGGAGTGAAAGGCAGAGCTCTCTGGCTCTCCATGTGAAAGGCCTTCATTTCCATTAAACACAACGCTCCCGGAGGTTTTTGTTTATATTTGGACGTCATTTAACTTGTTTGCTCAAACCCAGACGGCTATTCCCAGTGAAACTGAAGACTTAGATACTCTCATTTTGAATCTGTGTGGTGTTTATAATAGTCACATGCCCATTTGGAAAGGTTGCAGGTACATTTTGTTCTACTGCTCATGGAACTAGTTATGATTTTTGCACCCAGAACAACAACCAAGGCCTACCTTGTAGTTCCACTAAATCTAACCGAAGGAGGAAATGACCAGGTTTATTGCAAGAGCTCTCGTTTTCTGGTAACCATTTAGATAGGCTATGTACTGTTTATCAATGGTTAAAAATTATTTTAGCAAAAGTGATTAAATAGGTCACTAACACCAACATCATTACAGCTATAACGCTATAACATCATTACAGCTATAAAACTAAGGAAACAATAGTGACCTGTAATCTGATGAAGGTTAATATCTGATGAAGCTGACAGGGATAATGCAAATATAAAGGTATGTATCCAGCCAGAAGTGAGGTTTAAGAGTATAAATGAATATGGGTTCACTATTAGGCAAACAACAGGTCACCACTGTAACTGCTTATTAATGAATACAAATAAACTATTAATAAATTAATCTATTCATAAACCTTTTACAGAGTAAACTTGTTTATAGAGTAAACGTTTTTTAAAATGTATTTGTTTGTTTTTATTACTTTATGCTAGACAGAAACATGCCTATATGCAAAGGAAATATAATTCCATATATTTTTCAAAATATGTGTCAGGTTTGTAATATATTTCCATATATTTCCACATGTTTGACAAAGATATAAATGTTAAAATGAACACTTTTTATGTATATCTTGTGTATGTCACTGCTGTCGAAACAGAACCTTGTATCACAATGTTTGTTGTTTTTCAGTTTTTAACATATTTTGAAAGTAACTCTTGCACTTCTCATTGTAAAGTTCATGATGATTGGAACAAAAGAAATGGTCCAAAAGTACTTGGAAGAAATCATGTTACATGGACCTACATTAAAAATAAAGCATGTTTTTTTGTTTAAAGTAATCATTTTGGAGATATTTGGACCACATGCTGTATGCATATTTTCTCTATGACATAAATACTGCTACATATCCTTGGCAAAACCAAGCTATGAACATCTCATAGCATACCAAATGTTGTCTTGAGTTTTTATAAGAAATTTGTTCAGTCAAGTCTCATGTTGTCATAAATTGTTGTTGCAGACTCCATAATATTTGATGTTGTGACAGCTAAAGGTACATGCTATGTACACTATTTAGCCATAATGATAATCGACATTATAGTATAAGTCATGGAGATTGAAAGTAATGACAACATGATACTATTACATTACTGAACAAAATCTGTCATGAAGACTCAGAACAGCATATGATTTATTTCATGCACACCAATAATATGATCATTATCTGATTTCTGCAGTTATCTAATTGTTTAAGTGGATATGTAAACAACGTACTTTGATTACTTAGATCTGATTAAGGCCGAAAATCTGGTAAAGAGACCATATATTTTATTTTAAGTAATCTGTTTTTTTAGTGCATGTAATCCCTTACTCTGATTTCTTTCATTTTTCTGTCTGCACATATACAAACACGGAGCACTGTCGCAGAAACAGCAAGTGCTGTTTAACAGGGCGCCCGCAAGATGATAACAAAACACTTCTTTGGGATGCTGAAACCAACTACATGCTTGACAAAATGAAGAATTGAAATAATTAAAATATTCTTCATCTTCTAGATGATATATGTATATAATTTTCAAAAAATGTTCTAAGGTTTGGTTCTACAGCACAGACATGTAAATACGTTTCTATATATCTATTATATGTGCATACTATGGTATGTTTCGTATTTTAAAACATCACACTTATTGCATGTATGAATGTATATTGCATATCTATTTTTAATATGAGCAAATTAATGTACATATATAGACATACACAAAAGTTTAAACATTTGAACATTTGAAATGACATGTTCTCTTGATCTTCTAGGTGGAAATAACACATCTTCTACAGGGAACATACATAAATATGGGACTTCTGAGAGGCGGATATTGAAAAAAATAACAGAAGATAAAAAATGAGCGTTGTTCACCATGTTTGTTAAAGCTGAAGCAACAAAAGCACTTGAATTCTGCATGTTTTATCAATAAAACATCCAGGTCTCTATCCTGTCTATGCATTTTTATTACAGACCTTAACATTAAGGATTTGATTAAACATTAGGAATTACAAAGATGTTTCTGTTAAGGTCAAGATACAGTACATTATTAAAAATCTAAAAATCTGGCTCTTTGATTTAATTAATGAATAGAAAGAACCAACTAAGGTTTCTTAAAACAACCAATACCGCAGTCGAGACACTAAACTACCTTATTCATGATGTGATCTAGATGATCAAATGTTCATTGTCCAGTTATTTTAACCTGAGACCCGTTTATATGTAATCTAGCTCACAGTGAATAGCTATGAGCAGTCTAGTTTAAGATATAATCTTACGTTTGAGATGCATTAACTAACATTCTAAGTTATTGTGTTTTATATCTATCATGAACGTGCTGTATGTATTGACAGTCATTGCCATGGGTGGGCAGACCGTGCTGCAGTGAGACTTTTCATTGGGCAAATGGGTTGTAGGCTAAATCTGAAGTGTGATCGACAGGTGCCTAATATCATCTACACATTTACAGCGACATACCAAAAACCATGTGATAGCAGTATGTAAATTGATTATGAAGTGGCATTACCTCAGGGATGGCTTGGGAACACCCACACCTGTATAAGTCGTAAGGTTTTATCTTGGATGAAGCTCCATCACTCCAGGGAACACAGTTCCATTGCTCCACAGTTCAATGGAGGGGGTTTATACCCCTATAGTCGACACTTGGCACTGGTCATGGTGACCTTAGGTTAACGTTCAGCTCCACAAGAGCATCACATTCTATTGGCAATGCTTTTCTATGTAGATTATACAAGCTGTATGTGTGCCTTTGTCAGCAAGTGGTCATGTAAACAACATACTTCAATTTGTTACATCAGATTAAGTCACATTTCTTGACCTCCGAGCACTGTCTCAGGGAGATCATGCTGCATTTAGCACAGCACCCACGAAATGGCAACAAACCACTTTTGGAGTGATGCTGAAACCAACTACATGCTTGACAAAATAAAGAATTTAAACATTCTTCAGGTTCCAGACAATTCTATATTTATTTTGTGCAGTAAAGTGACTAGATGTTTTGAAAAAATGAAAAATGAGGCATGCCGTTTGAGTTAGTTTCACAGTGTTATTCTGTTATTCAATTATAGCTCACATAGATCTGTAACTTTCCCATTGTCTGATTACTCAAGTGCATGTAAACGTGTTAGAAATCAAATTTTCTGCAGTTATTAGTTTATTAAGTACATGCAGTTCAATGTTATGTAGCAAGTGTTACCAAAAATATTTGCCTTTTGAGATATGAGCTGGAACACTGTTCTCACTTGCTCCAGGGTACAGGGATTTCCATCCATCTCTGTAACTTACTTTATGAGTTATGCCCACTGTACAGCTCCAGTATATTAGTGTACAGTTACAGACTGTAGCCCATCTGTTGTCATTCATAATTTATCAGTCACCCTCATTCATCTCTGGTCAGGAGCTCTGTTCATCAGATAGTATTTGGGTGGTGGGCCATTCTCAGTACAGCAGAAACACTGACATTGTTGGGTGTTTGGAAGTAGTGGCGCTGTGGTCCATCACACAAACATATTGGTCAAGGGCAGACCTGTGGTTGGAAACTGACCATTGATGAAGAGCTAGAAGCAGGGACGGATTTAGTGGTTCTTGGCGAAATACAGGAATGGGCCCATTTTTGGATGGACACTTTGAAATTATTACTCAAACTCAAAAAGTTGAGCAACTGTGCCAAAAAAAAAACATTTTTACTAAAGTAATTGTAAGTGTTAAGTGAGGTTATCATACTATACTGTCAGATATTTTGCTTGTTCTAAGAAATATTAGCCTAGTGCTAAGACCCTGGCTTGAAGATGGCTAATACAAATTGTGAATGGCAACAGCTGAGCTATAGCTGTATACAGTGTCTAACTCTACTCTAGAAAGATGGCAATGCAAGCTTGATGTTTGCAGTAAAGTGACCAGTATCCATATACTGATACTGAGTCCAGGTAAAGTGAACCAGTAGGAATGCCTAGCAATGTGCCAACAGAATATATATATATATATATATATATATATATAAAATTTATATTTCTTTATAAGGCTGAAATGTTAACGTCATAGCAGCCTTTTAAGTTGATGTAAAGTACATTAGTGCTAGAGGAGGCAGGTCATATTTGCTGATTACTTGCAGCGCTGTTGCAGTCACTGTTGCACAGTGGAAAAGTGAGTCAGATGAGGTCAGTGCAACAGTCAGCAAGGATTTGCACTTTTGCATTTTCACTTCACCCAGTTAAGGATATCATCAAAACTGAGAAAATGAACAAACATGACTGATAGACTATATGTCCAAAAGTATTCAGACACTATCCATGCCAATTAGTGAACTCAGCATTGAGTTGTGGAGCAGTGGATCTGTTTTCTTTGGAGAAATGGAGCTCCACACATCTGAAATGACATTTCAACATCAATACCTGACCTCACTAATGCTCTTGAGAATGCAGTCAAATTCCCATAGCAGCGCTCCAATATCTAGGCTTTGCAGAAGAGGAGAGACTGTTTCTGCAGGAAATAGTGGATAAACTACCTGATTATAGAAGAAACATTGTATAAGAAGGTGTCTGCAAATGTTCAATCAATATAGGTTCAATTAAACAAGCTCAGTGTGGCTCAGCATTAAGCAAACAGTATATCCAGACAACATGGAAGATATTTACAGAACCTGTCACATGAAAAACCCATCTGCTACAAATTTCAGTGATGCCAATGTTATTAAACAACATAGATGCAATAAGAGACAATTGTAATGCATATAACTGTCTTTTCAAACATGTTAATTTGCCAGCTACCTACATGTTTCATGAATCGATCTGTATTTATACACACTTGCCATGTAATCAGTCACTAAGTGGAGGCTTAATTGAACATTGCTGCAGATTGATTGCAATGAGCATCTAATGGCCTCTCCGTGTTAGTTCAGTTCATGTGGTGCATGCATGGTTTTTCACAGAGACTCCTGCACTGCACTTGCCTCTCCAAACCAAGGGCTGGAAGGTCATTGGGATGCACTGCAGCAAGAGTGTGTGCATGTGACTGCCATGCTCCTGCCTGCCTGGCCGCTGTGGGAGGCAAGCCTGCAGTCTGGCTCCTTCATTCGTTCTCTCACGCCAAAACAGGATGTTTACAGATTCGGGAGCCAACTTCCGACAAAGTCGCCATAAATCAGTTCATTTACCCTTTTAACTGCTTGATCGGGGAGGAAGGAGGGAAAATTCAATCAGCAAAAAAGTGCTGGAGAACGAAATGGCTCTTACAATGGGTCAGTCTTCTTACCATTCATCTAGGGTCATGTTGGTTTATGATTTAGTGGTCCACCATCTGTGAGGTCAGTGCGGGCTTGCTTTTAGTATTTTAGCACATGTTTTATATATGTATGTATATATATATATTGAAAGGTGCACTTTAGTGAGTCAAGATTCAGTTTTGTGTTTTGCAGGTATTGCTTTTGGTAGCACATTTCAATAAGGGTGCATGAAATAGCATTCATTCAGGCATTACTTTATGTTAAGTAATAAATCACGAGTCATTAGGAGTATGCATAAAATAACCATGTAATGCATGTCTTGATTCAGGTGCAATACATTAATTCATGTAATAACTGAGATACCAATATCATCAGGTAAAATCATCTATTCATGATAGTCAGTCCTGACATACTTATCGCTAATATTAAAATGTTACAAATGGACATAATTCTTAGTTAACACTATAGCAAAGTTGCAAATGTGCAAGCTAGAAGAGCATGCCTTTTTGATACAATTAAAACAAGAAGTGCCTTAAAATGTGCCTTATATTCAGTTTATTAGAGCAGTGTTTGAGGTTTAGACTAATTTAGCTTGATCTGTTTAGAGTGCTTGATCTGCACTGAGTGACGGAGAAGGGCAAGACGCTTTGACTATATAAAAATGATATGTGAAACATGGTGTTTCACGCTTATTAGTCTATTGTTAATCATAAGAGACCATCACAACGGCCTTTGGCCATACATAAGTAAGTATTGTTCAGTCATCATAAACACTTTTAATTAAATAAAGAATCAAAATTTTACTGAATTATGTATCCACTATTATTCACACACCATTCAGACATGTATATTCTCCAGGACAGAATTTGGCACCTGTGAAGCACATCATAAACAAACATGAGGAGCACTTTAAGGCAGCTTTCACACAGCAGGTAAAAGTGGTGAAACGTTCTTCCTATGTGACACAGATGGCTGTAGGAGAACAAGGCTGCAGTGTCAAAGAAAAGTTAAAAGCTTGAAAGCAAAGTTTAAAGAAACCAAGGATGAAGGCTAAAGAAGTGAGCATGGAGCATGTGCCTTTTTACAGCAAGCTCGAACGTGCTCTCGGTAATAAACCCAGCTGTCGACCTTGATCACTCCTGTGCTGCTGTCAGAGATTAAACTGAAACATCCAGGAGTGGACCTGTATCCTTTGGTAGTCATGATTGTTTACCTCTGAATGAACTTACCTTTGTGAGCTTTGTTCTTTTGCACATGCAGTTCAGTGTAGGAGCGGACTAATGTCGGATATAGGTCACATTTAAAAGATATTGTGGATAGCCAAACAAATCATCTGATTTACTAAGAAAATGGGATTTGAGGCTTTTTCACCCGCTGTGTGAACGTAGCCTATGATAGGGATGCACCAACACCACTTTTTCCCTATACGTGCATCCTGTTCTCTTGTGTGCACATCTCTGAGCATCAGATTCTGTTGTAGTTTGGTAACTATTATCATTGTTCACACTGTCTGGAGATTCTTGACTTGGTTGAAACAAAAGGCTGCGAGACCCCCCTGCTGTGAGATGCAGGTGAACTGAAATTTGTGGACGTTTCAATGTGTGCTTGGATAACCTAGTTTGTACATAACCTATTTGTACTCGCCCCAATACATTCCAAGTTTATCCATACTACTTTAGGTTTGACTTTAGGTTTGATGTCTTTGGACCAATGAAACTGAACCATAGATATGAACGTATACCTAATTTGTATACTAATACGAATTAGGTACACGTTCATATATATGGTTCAGTTTCATTGATACTAATACTAATTAGGTATATGTTCATACCTATGGTTCAGTTCATTGGTCCAAAGACTTTAATGATGCGTGATGTCAGGAAGTTTCATCCTTTAACCTTAAAGCCTGTATATTTGGATTATTCTCTTTGAGTAAAGATGTAGATGACTGTTTTTCAGCTATCCTCAACTGGTCCATGGGACTGAGGTATATCTAGTCCTTCTTTCCTTCTTTTAAATTAGGAAAGATGTGCTTGCTAAATATCTGTTACTGATTCGGAGCACTGACTGTGGAGTGTCAGCGCTGGTGACAAAAAAGCTCCCATCTGAGCGAAGATGCTGTCGTTGCACATGCTGCATTTAACACAGTTGCCATGAACTCTTCAAACCTTAGCTGCTATTATGATAGAATATTGGTTGCCATGCTGTCTGGTGCACATTTGCTCAGCGCGGCTAAATGATTGTTGGATTCCTCGGTCCTGGCAAGCTCTCCCTTGTGCTTGATTTCACACTCCCATAACAGAACTGCAGGGTCAACACTGAAATTCCACTGAGCCGAAAAATTTGGATGGCGCTGGAGAAGGTGAGCCATAATGTACAGCATATTAAACAAGTGCTGCAGTGTGATACAAGAAAGGGAAATAATAAAGTACATTTAATAAAGCTGAGTAGCTGTCAAAGCAATTTAGATGATGAACCATAATGAAATATATGCTACATAGTGCTAAAATAAGAAAACCTTCAGTTGTGTCAAAAGGTGCAGTCATTGCTGATATGGGCATTCCGGACCACACACAAATCTTGTATTATTTTCCCTAGAAAAGCATTCCCAATAAACACTCTGGAGTGGAGCCCATGAGCCTGAGGTCACCATGTCCAGGGCCACGTGTTCACTATAAAGTCCCCTGGCATTGGACTGTGGATCAGTGAAACCACATTTTCTGGAGTATTGGAGCGCCATGGAATATCTTAGGGATGAGTTGTAATGGAGTTTATGATCCAGAACTAAACCTCCTATGTCTGTACCTGACCTCACTAATGCTTCTGTGTCTGAATGCAATCAAATCCTCACAGCTATATTCTAACATATAGTGTAAAGCCAACCCAAAAGTGTAGAAGCTGCTACTGCAGCAAAGAGGGACAAAAGGCCGTTGATTGGAAATAAAGAAGTGCATTTAGAGCAGTTCTTTAAAGAACCACATACAACTGTTTTTTCATTATAGAGAAGAACCATACACATGTGTGTTTTGTTTTTTTTGTGTGTTTGTGGTTCTAAAACCATTATCTTTTCTAAAGATCCCTTAAAGAACCACTGAATGGTTCAGTCATTCAGTCAGAAATGTTAATGTTCCTAACGAGTGAAAGTTAACAGCCAACTATTTGCATTACGTAAATGCATTGTGTTAATTGATGGCTACAAGCTTTTAGAACAATGCATTTTTGAAAGAACTCGTCCCCTAATTTTTGTATTTTTACCCCTTTTGAGAAAGGGAAGGGAGATTTGTATCCTATTGTCCCCCCTGTTCAGTCATGAACAATTCCATCCACTGGTCTTCCCCTATTCACACAAGGCTATTGAGCTGGGAGGCCGAGGACTAGCATGTCCTTCCTCCAAGACCAGTGAAGCCAGCCACCATATCTTTTGAAGTGTTGCAAATTCAAAATCGTTAAACAGCTCAACATGCTTGCACAAGGATGTGGGATAGTGGGGGTGTTTCGGGGGGCGGTTACAGCGCTCTCTGGTTTCAGGACTGTGTAAGGGGTAAAAATGTATGTCATTTAAGAGTCATTCAAAAATTACTCTTAAATGACATACAGTAGTAAAACGCTATTTAAGTTAATGTTGCATTTTAGGTCCAGTGGGCTGAATTGCTTTCCTCTCCAACTAAAACACAAGCAAGTTTAGATTCACAGTCTCTTGATGATAGGGCCATTGGACGGTTGCAGCACTCTGGAACCTTTACACAATTTTGTTCATTTTGGGACTTCTATTCCTCCAACGTCTATCCTTACACTACTCCACATCAAAACAAAGCCCTCCTACAGTGAATTCTTTATCTGCCTCCAGTTAATTCCTGTGATGGACAGTACAGCTCCATTGCAAACACAGTAAGGCTTCTATCTCCACAAAGGCATATTGATATATCACAGCTGTATATTCTGGGATCTTTATACAACAACAAGCCCTTTTCATCAAGTTGTGGCATTTTTGTTGGACATGCTTGAAATGTTGGTCTAGGCTGTGAAGGAATGAAACAATGTGTTATATGCTATTATATTCTGTATGTACTGCAGGTGTTTACTGTGAAGCTGTACCCAGGACAATTATATGTCACTGTATGGTCACTTCTGTCATGCCTGTGTTTTGTTGCTTCTGTTATTAGCAACTGACCAAACCTATACGTCTCTGAGTCTATATAACCATGACTATGTCAGTGGATCTCTGAGTCAGTTTGTCTATGTAACTACAGGCAGATTCTTCAGGTGTCTAGCTCCCTAGTTCTAATGTTAGTTAACATTAAAAACAATGTATACCTGTTGTGGTGAGGAAGATGGAAGATTCAGCATAATCTGTTCTTCTTAAAGAGTGGCTAAATTTCCAAGTAGCCAGTTTTATTCTGGTGCACTCTTAACATACTGTATAAGGATCCTAAATGGTTCATAGCATTCTAAAAACCTTTATAAACCTTTAATAACCTTAACCTTATTTGTATAATTTTAATTAAGGAGCATGGAGAATTGTGGAGGTTCCTTAAACCTTAAAAATATTCTTTTACACTTATACATTTTAAATAACCATGCATTGAAATCCCCATTTGAAAAGTGAAAATGGGTCTTCTATAGCATTAGTCCAGAGAACCCTTAGTGGCACCTTTATTTTTAGGGGTGTGTGTGTAACAGGCAGACGTAGGTAGTAATGGAATACCAGCATTACAGATTCAGCAAACCAAAAAGCTAACTGTGTCCTTTTACAGTTATAGAATAAAGTTAGTAATGACATCACAGATACATTATAGAAAAAACAAATGTGATTTTTTTCCAGACTATTTTATCCACACTCTCGTCGTCCTCTCGTCTTTGGCATGTGAAATGAATTCACTTCGATCTCTGTTGTTGCTGTGGTCGGCATAGCAACGGCCAAGCTGACTACATAATTAGGTCTCAGCAACTTGTAACAATCCTCAAAAGGTTTGTCCTCTGCTTCTTCGAGTTAGACGTGCATCTCCAAAGGCAGCTGAAACTGGGCTACAAACATTCAAGCAACATGTTAAAGCTTTCAAAGTTTCAGCTTCTGAATGAGGGAGTGAAACTCTCCATGCTGCTTCCCCTTTTCCAAAATGGGAAGTAGCCCACCCAGTTAGGAGTCTTCACATACAAAAATTGACATATTGCCAAAGAAGTTTACTCTTGGAGGAGGTGGAAAAGCTGTTATATGGATAAAAGTGGCACAGATCACGCAGTCGAGAATCTCTGATCTGTTAGTGCTGCAGCCAGTGCTGTGAGAGTTGAAAGAAGAGTTTTGGGCCGCTTACTGTAATGTTTTTGTTCCACCTTAAATGATGTAGCAGTTACATTCAGAAGCCTGTATGGTGCTAACTGCTGCACTGTTTAAGGCAGAACAGAAACTCAGAGAGGGTTAACATCATTGAGATCACGAACTTCAGTGTGACAGTAAATTTGGTACTGGTTGACACAGCAGCTCTTTAGAGTTCAGTACTTCTGCATTACTGATGTAGCAGTCTTCATACATGAACCATGTTAAGATGGACAGCAAGTCAGGGCAAGAATGAAAAAGATACTTGAAAAGAATGAGAACATATCATCACTGTCCAAAGGAAAACATGTATCTCTATGTTTGTTGAGTTTTCTGCAACATTTGAACAAAGCAGCTACTGTTTACACTGTGTAGAAATTTCATGATGAATGGACCAACAGAAGTGGCCCAAAATTGCTTGGGGAAAAAGACTGGTTCCATTGGCTTACATTAAAACTGAAGTTGCCATTTTGGAGATACTTGTTTTTCTTTGGACAGTGACAATATACAAGCAGGTAGGAAATGCTGCCCTTGACTTTTAATATTAGTTTGTAGAATATTGACTGTCATGAATATCTCAGATTTAAGGTAAAAGCTTTTACAAGTTTCATTTTAGCACTAGTTAGTCACCTTGGTTATCTGAGTATACCATATAATAAACAAATAACTCACAAATGTGTGTGTGTGTGTGTGTGTGAGTGTGTGTGTGGGCAGAGAAATACAGTTTGGGGTGGGCTTGTCTGCCCACTTTCCTGGTCTAAAAGCATGTCTCACTTTGGCCCTGGCTGAAGCCTTGTACATATGATAGATGGCTATCAAAACTGCCCTACTGAAAGCTAATAAAGGCTCTGTATATCTGTTTTCTTCTCATCTGTATATATAGTTGTGAAACTATAATTAAAGTAATTACCTGAGCCTGTATTTCTTCGGAATAATGGACATATAACAAATAACATTCCGGCAATTTTCAACCTAATGTCTATCTCATCCATATCATTAACTACCACAGACTGTAATTATGACATGCTTCTCTGTACTTTGTAAAGAACAGAAATCCAGATGACTTGAAGCTTGTTTATGCTAGAAGCCACTGGGCAGTTGCTGAATTCCATGAATAAATATTTGAAATGCGTGACTATAACGAAAGTTACGTAAACGTGCAGAGTGAACGCTGTTACAAGTGCATTTAGAGTGTTTACATCAATCTGCTTAATTTAATAGCTTCAGGCTGGCATTCACATTCAGGGAAGGTAGCACTGCACTTTCAAGTTCAGACAGTGTTTCTGTCCCTTTGTAACTACAGGAAAAGGCCTCACAGTTACTGTCTGTTGTAATCAATTGGGTGCTACAGATTTAGCAGATTAGTTGATGAATTATTCCCTTAGAATTTATAATGTGGTGAAATTTATTTATTTACGACTATGAAACTGATGAAAGTGAAGAAGTGAAATGTGGACCCATTAAAAGTTTAAGGGGTTACGCATCCCAGCATTTTTTTCTTTTCCATTAATAGGAAGTAAACGTTGAGACAATCCAGATTTTATAGAAGAAAAGCAGAGTAACAATCTTCAAGCCATGGTTGTCACTGGAAATGAACACTGAGCCCAATACTCTGAAATTGAAAGTGCAGTGCTACCTTCCCTGAATGTGATTGCCAGCCTGAAGCTACTAAATTAAGCAGACTGATGCTTGAACTGAGCTGTCTGAATAAAAACTTCATTTTCATTATTTTCTTCCTCTGTGCAATTTAGCGGTCTGTGTGTGTGTTTTTTTTAAACAGTCATAGTCAGATGTTATAACAGACATAGCTATGAGCAAAGTACAGAGTCTGATCTACAGAATATGAGAATATAGAATCTCAATTTATATATGGAATGTATTCAAAAGAACTACACAGACATACACGCAACTCTTCTGGTACACGGTGCCCCCATCGCAGGATACCAAAAGTATTCGGACAAAATTTTCATATTGTAATAGCACTTGACAGTACTTGCAGTTCAGAGGCAACACCAGAAGCTGTTATTCTGTGAAGGCATTTTCAGCTCTTGCTTATTTTTCGGCTGTTGACCTTCAGTCCTGTCTTCATGAAAGGTATCCTCATTGGGCTTCAGTTCAGGTGATTGACCCAGCCAGTCAATAACATTCCACTTTATAGTCCTGAGTCTACAGTTGCTTTAACTGTATGAGCTGGGTCACTGTGCTGTTCCAAAGTGAGACACCATCTATTGAGTAAAGAATTTGGTTTGATTGGGGAGTTATGCTCCTGTTGCTTTAGATTTGTCCTACTTCCGACTTTAGCAGTTTGATTGTTTGGCACAGTTCCATTGGATGCCAAACATGTTCGGGTCATTATAATTATAGTAATGTGCCATCTGACCTGGTGACCAGGATCTACTGTCTTGTTCCTGCAGAATATCATGTATTCTGATTGGCTCTTCAGTCTTCTGAATGGCTGGTTCATGATTTTCCTGAATTGAACTCATGTATCTTATTGCTGGTTGTTTTCTTCATCCTTTACCCACAATTCTTCCAGGTACAGTAGTTATTTCCAATGAAATGGTTCTTCTCAAAGTATGTTCATAATAGGATATCTTTCTTTGATGTCCTGGGTACTCTCAAAAGTCTTTGCTAATACCATGTTAGAAGCAACTATATTTTTACACTCTTGTCTGGTTTTCACATCCAGAAAGAACCACAGAGAAGACCATAACCTGTATAATTCTGATCAATGTTCGTAAAGACAAAAGTGCATTTGACGGCCTTTTTAAAGCTCCTTCATCCTTGTTCTGTGTCAATCTGTGTCGTATTTTTTGAGTGCAGGATCCTCTGTTGTTAATAATTGATCTTAGTAGGCAAAAGCTGTCCAATGTTTCCATGTCTTCTCCATCAGTGGGAAAGTTAGAAGTCTATCCTGCTGTCATAACCTGAGTGGTCTTCATATTGAGTCCCATCTTTTTACTCTGTTATTTAACATTCTTTAAAAGGGCCTTCATGTCTTACACATTTTCCACTATGAGTGTTGTGTCATCCACATATCAAAGGTTATTGATGATAATTCCACCAATCCTAAATCCTCGATCATCTTCCTCCAGTCCTGCTTCTCTCATTATATGTTCTGCAAACATGTCGAAAAGGTATGGTGACAGTATGTGTCTCTAACTTCTTTGCCAATGCAGAACCAGTCTGTTTTCTGTCCTGACCATGGCTTGACTCATTAGGACAGTGAGATGCTCTGTTGTTCCCGTTTTCCAGTCAAAATCTTTGCTGTAGTCAATGAAACACTTGTTAACATCTTTGTTGAATTCCTTACATACCAGGGGTGCCCAATCCAGGTCTATCATTCTGGGGAGTTCAGATCCAACCAATCTCGTTCAAATACGCATATGCCTTCATTATCTGTATCATACATATTAGATTAAGATTGGAATTAAACTATACAGGAGGGCATATCACCAGTACTAGGACTGGGCAACCCTGGTATTGGTGTTGTGAGTAAAAAGTCATGTAAAAAAGTAATACATTACAGTTATGTGATTAATATAGTGCACAACAGTTTAAGTTGTTGTAATCACATTTCAATTACATTTTTGTAGTTTCCGCCTAGTTTGACATGTTTTATGATGTATTCCTTGACACTGACCAATAGACAGAGTGCTTTCTGGTGCACATATGTCAACATGGTGAAGGGAAATATGGATGCTGCTGTTGTAGCTGTCAGGGGTGAACAACGAAACAGGGGAAATGTTTGTGTGAGCTGAGCCCAGGCTTTTGATGTTTCCTTGAGGGAGTATCATCACAGGGTAAGGTAAAAATTGGTCAGAAATGGTCAGAATAAACAAACTTAGTTTGACGTGCGCAGAGCTAAAAGTTGAATGGGTTTTATTAAACAGATTGACAGTTAGACTTAACAGCAAAAGCCAGGCAAACATAACTGAGGGGCAAGGCAGAGTCATAAACAGAAAGACAGGTGGGGGGGTCGAAAAACAGAGAATCAAACAGACCAGCAAACAAACCAAAAGGAGAATTCAAGAGAGAAAATCAATAAACACGAGAGAAGTCGAAAACCAGAGATAGCAAACAGGGGTAATTAAAGAGAAAGCTTGGTATGCAAACTAAGTTTGGCAATACTTCACAATGTGTGAGTGAAACAGGGGGGTTTAAATACAAACAGAGGTATTGATGAACAGGTGTGCGTTATCAGTACTCGGGAGATGAACGGGAACGGGAGAATGGGGTGTGATTGGTGGCTTCCGGACGTGGTTGTGACGTCATACATTTATGTAATATTCTGTACCTGTTAACACATTAGTTACCTCAAGTTCTCTTTGAAGGATAGACAGCCCATGTTGTCCTCTTGGTGAAACCCAGGAACAGGTCCACAGTTATTTTTTCTTTAATTTCTTTTTGCTTTGAAATACCAGCCAGAATCACACATTGTACTTCTGTTACCATGACTAAATTTCAACCCATGAACTCGCCCAAGGACATAAAACAATGGTTGGTCGGTGTCAAACATGTAATGTTGCCAGTCTGCTGATCAAGTCACAGCAAGAATTTGTGGCACTATGATGGCCTAATATGACATTGTGAAAGATAAAATATCATTATAGTCTGATCCTGGCATAAGCTTTCCATTTTATTCACGAAGATTTTATTTTAAGGTAGCTGTTTTTAAACTGTTTCTACTGGCTAGTATCTCAGTTTTCATCAGGTGTGAAAACTGATTTTTATCAAGTGTTTCTTGTTCCGCAGCAAGGTTACTAATGGGCCTTTTAAATGATGTTTACTGTAATTGATTATTTTTCTCTGAATAATTTACTAAAAAGAACCACTGAGTTTTCTCTCATACAACTGGTATATGGAAATAACAAATAATTACATTATTTTTGCCAGGAAGTAATAAGAGGCATAAGCAGTTTATGATTACATAGTTTAAATGCCTCTACACTTTATATATTAGTGATTTTGGTTACTTTAAGATGACAAGCGCTGCCAATAGAATGGGACACTACTCATGAGTCTGAGGTGATCAAGTCAAAAGCATACACCAGAGGGGTATAAACCCCAATGTGATCGAGCTTCATTCAATACTTTTTAGGGAGGAGTTAAGAGAAGAGTTTGTCATCCAGAACCAATTATCCAACCAGTACCTGACCTCACTAATGTGGCTGAAAGCATTTCTGGTGTAAAGCCTTCCTTAAGGAGTAGAGGCCGTGACTGCAGCAAAGTAAAAAAAGCATTAACACATTTGGTTTTAGCAGAAACAGTGGATGAGCAGATACAGTGGGGAAAATGTGATTTTCTGGATTTTTTTCTTACATTCTGTCTCTCACAGTTGAAGTGTACCTACGTTAAAAATGACAGACCTCTCCATTCTTTGTAGGTGGGAAAACTTGCAAAATCTGCAGTGTATCAAATACTTATTTTCCCCACTGTAGATGCCTGAACATTTTTGGACATAGAGTGCACTTGAATTTGAATTGTGCACAGTAAAATCAGTGGGTTCATTCCACATGATTTCAGCAATTTTGTTCAGTTCGGCCAAGCTGTTCTATTGTATAACATATTGTATAAGACCAAAATGCATATGATGTTGAAACTGATACCATTAATTAATGGTCTTGACAATGATCTGACTTGAGTACAGCAACGTATTTGGGGACACATGTTTTTGGGGAAATTATAAGGTTAAAAAGCTCTAAAAACTGACTTTTGGTCATGAAGCCATTTTGAATCTATGTGTAGCTTTAAACTCTGCATTCAGAAATGAATAATTAAACTATTTTCTAGAAATGTTGGAACACTACATAAAACCTAGATTTTTAAAATGTTTTTAAATACTGGTTGAAAGATTTTTGCTCAAATGTTTTCACTGACATCCATGACATGACAGGACATGCTGTAGTTGAGTTGGAATGAGAGCTAATCTTTACTGGCTTTTTCATGTTCTTTTAGGAAACTGTAACTCTGAGGTCGTGTTCCCTTAATGGTAGTTGATCTGATACTGTTTTTGATCTGTTAAACAATTTGTTCTTCATGATTGAAAGTGTTCTTCACAGTGTTCTTCAGAGTAATCAAACAGTTGATTTCGACACAATTAATGTTTTGGATATACCTGACTAATTACTCAGAATTCAACTGATTTCTCCGAATTTCTGCATAGTTAAATAATTGAGGTGTAAATATTCAGAGTGGTTTGATGTAGAAAAACCTCATACTTATTCACAGTGGTGGTGAAAGAAGCCAGATGTTTGAAGTTTAATGCCTCTTTAATGCTCTTTCACAGAGATGTCTGAGACCATTGTTTTAGCATATATTTAAGAATGGTTTGGTCTGAAAGATATTTTTGAAGCATATTTCTTTAATCCATTAATAGTAAAACGTGCTAGGCAAGATGTTAAAAGGCAAAATAGTCCTGTAATGAAAGAGGCTTGTAGGCAGCCGGCATGTGCAGAGTAGCTTTATTAGGGGCAATCCAAGACTTATCACAGGCAGGCAGGTGCACACAAGGCAGATCCTTTAAGCAGAAAACAGTAAACAAAGCAAGTGTCGACGCTCAGGAAACCACACACAACAGGATAACATCTCAGACCTCCGTTAAACATTACAGAGACTTCCTAAGGCACAATGCCAAAAGAAGGTGTATATGTAGGAGTAGTTAATGAATCCTGAGAAAAAAGACTAAAGCTGAATGAAGCTGACTAGAACCAATACCAAATGAGGGAGTCCATATGTTGCCTCTCCAGAAGGGGAAGACAGGATGGTGCTGGAGCCGGACTGAGCCAATGCAGAACGAAGCAGGTCCAAATAGACTCCCCCCAATGAGGAAAGACATTGTGACAAGTCACTATAGAAAAATATTAGCACTACAGTATATATTGTCACAATCCAAAGAAAAGCATTCATCTCCATTTTGGTTTACCTTTACCTTTACATTTACCTTTATGCATAATAACACAACAGCTGCTGTTTACACTGTAGGAAAATTAAATGTTGAATAGACCAACAAAATTGGCCCAAAACTACTTGGGAAAAAAGCTTGATTTCATTGTCTTACATAAAAATCAGTGAGGTTTTTGCCCTCTGCTGTGAAGTTGTCATAATAGAGATACTTGGTGTTCTATGGACAACGACAATATGTACTAACAGTGTATGCAGCGTTGTATGTAATGTACACATGGTAGGCTAACAGGTGGTTTTAGGTTGTAAATAAAATTGCTGTTTAATAGCACTGTAGATTTCATGACCCCCGGTTTCCCATCACCGCCACTGTAAAGAAATCTGAGTCAGCAAGTTTCTCAAGAACAGAGCAGTGTACATCAAACCACACAGGATGAATTTGTTTACATTTACACCAAAAGCTAAACTGAAAGGAGAAAACCAAAAGAAGAAATCTTCCTGCCATCCAGATTTATAAGTCTAAAAGAAAATGTAACCAGTAAAATATTCAACAATACTTAAGAAAAAATATGTGTAATGTGTTAATATATTACTGTATCCATTTATATGCTTGAGTATGCTTACCCATGCACTGACACACAGCTAACCAAGAAATCAGCAAGCGGCCAACTGTCCAGTTACAATCTACTGAAATGAGAAGACTATGAATGAAAACTCTAAATGGGAGTTTTATTTACGTGTAGATGTAAATATCCGTACATTTAAGGCCATTTTCTACACTTTAACCTCATAGTCATTGTTTAATTTATTTCATTGTGCTGAAGTAAAGCTATCTTTCAAAGATGTATATGGAGGACTCAGCCAAACTAGTTTAAGGCCAGAGTTGAAAACACATTTCGGATTTTTAACCGACATGGATTTTAGACTGAAATCCTTTAGCTTTGCATGACTGTATATGTTAATCATGTGTTTTTAAAAAAACAAAATACTGAACATTGCATTTTGTCACTACTAAAACAATGATAACACTACCAAAACTTTACCAAGTGTATCAATGGTGACTGTTTCTGTAGTGACAATTTCAGCTACTTTTGAACAAAAAACCTGTCAGTACATGACTAACAAGCACAACACAACTGGTGTGGTTCAGTGGATAACACCACGACCTGCCAGGGAGCTACTACCCCAGGACCGGGGTTTGATTCTCGGTCTGGGTGACTCTGCTGTGCTACACCAATAAGAGTCCTTGGGCAAGGCTCCTAACACTACATTGGCCTTCCTGTAATACTATTAACCCGCTCTGGATAAGAGTGTCAGCTAAATGTCATAAATGGAAATGTAAATTATAGTTGTGCACACATAAAATCATAACGTTTTTCATTAAAACAGGTTTNCTACATTGGCCTTCCTGTAATACTATTAACCCTGTAAGTCGCTCTGGATAAGAGTGTCAGCTAAATGCCATAAATGGAAATGTAAATTATAGTTGTGCACACATAAAATCATAACGTTTTTCATTAAAACAGGTTTACAGGTTTGATTAAAATGGTTCACTTAATTGCAGAAAATATGTGTTTCGGTGTTAACAATTTGTAATGTCAGACTTTGGGAAACATTTACTGCAAAACAATGGGATCTATCTGCTCACCATGTGACCATGACAGACAACAATGCAGTCTCAGTTCCTGCTCTAAAATGCAGGAAAATGGAATCTTGGAAGAGCATTTTTGAATATATTTTCACTTAAAAAATAAACTCATGATAATAATATCTCAGTATCATTTTAAAATAAATCAAAACATTTTATAAAAAGTATTGAACAAATGATTAAAACGGTAATATTTCCACAAGCTGACATGTAGGGGTTTGAAACATACACTTTCCAATAGAAAGAAACCTGTAAATGACAGCTTTGCATATATTTAGCTTATCTCAATTAATGTATTGTATTTAAATAGAACATAATATAGTCCTCAAAAATATCTAAGTTTAACATATTCTTTCTACCAAAACATCTGGTAAATTTCAGTAGTGTTGTAATTGTATTGGTGGTGAAAAATGGAATGTTTAATCACATATTTTAATAAAATGAACATAATTAAGTTTAGGGTTATTCAAAGCAGAAATATTTTAGTCTAAAGTCCAAGTCAGTTACAGGTCCAAAATGTGTTTTCAACTATGATTTTAAACCAGATTAAAAGACTCATCCATTTCCAAGTACTATGAACTCATATTATCTTAGAGAATGTAGAATAGGAGGACAATTCCAATTTCTTAGAACGCACTAAACCGTGTGCACTGAGGAAAGGAAAGGTTTACCGTTAACGTTTTAAAGAGCACTGCTAATCTAAATCAGCTTACTTTCTTATGACATGAAAACTGCCACTTATAATGCTTTTTCATGTCAGTGCTCACTTCATGACTTCTTTTACTTACTTGAAATGCTCCCAAATCCCCCCTACTGAGTGGAAGTTCAGACAATTTAACAGTTTCTGCTGATTTAACTGAGGAGCTAGCGTGACTCACTGCTGACCCACTTTTGGTGCAAGGGAATTCTGTCTTCCAAACATGGTAGTCCGCATGGTGCTAGCCTATTGTTGTGTCAAGTGTTTCCTTCCTTTTTTCCCTCTTTTTCAAAAACTTAAACAGGCTGCTGTTCCTGTGAGAGTGTTGCATTTTACTGAATATACATCATTTTACTTCTTGAGCCCAGGTAACCTAAATCTGTATACATCACTAAGTCTAAAATGCTGCTGTATTTCATTATAAGCTCACCAGACAATAAATTAACCGCCTTGAGAGTTTAAGGTGGTAGTAAATTAATGCTCCTGCAGATGGCGTTGCACAAGGATGATGGGGAAATAAATGCCTGCAGGGTGTGAGTGACGGGATTCATAGATGGTACACAGGTGGTACAATGCAGTGAATGTTTCGTTCAATGTGTGGAAAACGGGTTGCAAAGCAAATGCTAATGAAAAGGAGTAATTGCATTTGGGCGTGCCAAAGGCCATAGTGTGAAGGAAGTAGCTGAATTTGCAAGTGTATGGACGGTACAGTCATACGAGTCTACCAGCAGCGGCACAAATCCCAGTCTACAGAAAATTCTCCTCAGAATTGTGCCAGGAAAGGCATTCACCAAATCTGTCTGAACTGTACAATTCTTTGATGCAAGAGTGGCTGGTCATTGATGTCGTTTACATCCAGAAACTTCAGTTTATGTCAAATCGAATCGCAGCTGTTATTCATGCACTTTGCGGTATTACACTCTATTAGGTACATTTCAGTCACAGGTGGCTAATTTTTTGTCCGGTGAGCTTATTTCTCTCTTTTTGATGAAAGCTAACCAAGCATGATTAAAAGCTATCAAGCTAGACCACCTTTCTGTAGCTACCTGTGGCCCATTCATTAGTTTTCCATATACCAACAGTGTTTGTTCGTCAGTTCATCAATTTCTTCATGCATCCATCTACCTGCACTTCTATTTCACCCAGTTAGTGTTCTGTATGAAGTGCTAGGAGTACTGGACAGAGAGCTGTCGAGCAAGCTGCCTATTTGCCAGGCCCACACAGTTCTCAGATAGGTCTGTTCAGTGGTTTTTAAGCTGTGTTTTATCATATTTCTATCTTATATTTTGTATTCAAAGGTTGCTGGTTTAATATCATACAAACATTTTTTCATAGTTTACTCTGGGCCCACTGGGGCTTTAAGTTGTCCCTACATCTGGTGATGGTATTGTATTGGTACTGAGCTCTTTGTAATTCAGCAGAGATGTCCTGGATGTTTGGAAGTTCATTAGCTTTATCCTATATAATAAAGTGATTGAATGAGATTTTGCTGTCAGTAAGACCAGACCAACAAAATTAGTATTGGTCACAAAATTTAGATATTGGTTAGGCTATTAATGTTGACCATGTATATGATATACCTAGTTCCACAGGCAGAAGTAGGGTCGGAAACAATGAAACAGAAGCTATAATGGCTTTAACAGATTTTCACTCAGACTTGGCTCTGTTCACACACCACATACCATGTAAAAGTAAACTTTACTTGAAACCTTTACCAGGAGATATGCACTGTCTTGATTTACTAAGTTAAGTCTAGAGGTCAACCATGGTACTTATGCCATGAGACCTACTTCTAGCATTGTGTTCAGTTATTTCTACTAGCAGCTTGTTAAAATGCAGTTTGAATCATGTGTTTATTATGATTTGACTTTGATGAAAAGTTGTTGATTTGGCTAGAACTGAGTGAACGCATTGAGCAGGTTTCTTTTACATAGAAGCAATAACACTCGAAGGAGCCACTACTGGAAATTTGTTTCGCTTTTTGGGTGAAGTGTCGTCCGTGTATGTAGAGCTATTTGGGGAGCATGTTTAAAATTCTTCAAGCCAATCAATTAGCCACAGAGATGTGACTAGAAGGAGTTTGCTGACATGAGCCGCAGCTAATACTTGAGCTAATACTTGGCTTTATCTCCTATAATAAAGTGATTGAATGCGATTTTGCTTGAGAATAATTCTGAAATATGTTTGTTAGATGTAACCAATAAGCTCCTTTTAATTCCAGATATCAGTGTGAAATTCCTGAAGAATTAACTGAAGTACCAGAGATGAGCAGAGAACTACGAAACCTTCTTCTACTTTCAGCTGATGTGTTTACCAACGGTAGTATCAGAGCACCAATGGGAGAACCTCGGAACCTTCTAGGTCTTCAGAGCAGGCCTAGTGATTTCTGTGAAATAGAAAAAATAATATTTAGTTAGTTTCATTATATTTAATGTTTATCGTATTGAGGTGTAGGAGCAATATTCTTATTTCATTCTTCAGTTTTGTTTTCATTGTTAAAGCCTAACTGATGTTGAAAATGTGAGAGATCCCACACATAATGACATTTTTCACTTTTTTTTTCTTTTTTTTTTGTCCTTGATAGTCATCAAAGTCCTCACACTACAGGATCTGCCCTGAATGAATCACCACACATTTTCAGATATGCACGCCTGACTGAATTTCTCACAAACTGCTACATCATGAGAGCACGCAGGACTTTCTCTCATGCTAGATGTAAACAAACACGGCGGATGACAGCTAAGCCATTGCTATGCTAGTGGTGCTTTCTGCTCAGAACAAACCTTGAACAAGAAAAGGATGTGTATGAAGCACATTAAGCACACATTATAAAGACACACATGCTTATCAAGTTTATCCTCTTTCTCAGCCTCGCTTCTTCTTCGAAACACCAGGATAAGTTCAGCTTGGCTCAGGTCACAGTCTTTTCAGTCATGATGCCAACTATGTGTTTCACATCAGTCATGATGCCAACTATGCGTTTCTAATTAACATGACTGATATTTCTAATTCAGTCCCTTTTCGCTCAATACAAACTTATCAAGTGTTAAATATTTGACAGAGATCTTTTTCAGGCACTTTCAATGCGTTGTGTAACACTATGTTTGATGGTCTAGCTGTTGCACTATGTAAGGTTTGGGGATTTGGAAATGTGTAATTGCATGCAACATGCAGAAGAATATTTCCTAACTTTGTTTGTAGTTCAGATCCAACAAGTGTATGAATCAGATGACTGTGAGTGTGTTTAAGACATCCATTTAGTTTGATGTATCTAAACCTTTGACTGGTACTGTAAATAGTGGCTATAAGCTTAAAGATGTGCACATGTGCTCTTCCGTACTGTGGGCTGTTTGGTGGGGTAATGGTGCAGTGTTAGTGCCTACTGTCAGAATGAATTCTGTGGCTATTGATGACCTGCCTGCTATCCTAGCTGTTCAATAATGCTGGGCAGTGGTCTCGACTGCTGTCATGTCAGTATAAAGCACCCGTTAAAAAGGGCCGTGTTTCTCATGTCTACTTCATTGTAGAAAAATAAAATAAATTGTATTTAATGCTATTTCTTTCAGTTGAAATGAAAATAATCTGTCATCACCATCTGCAAGCTGGTTCAGCAGCTGTATGTGTTATATGCCATTTAAATGTTCCAATATTACACTACAAATTGTTGGGTTTTTGGGGTTTTACAGGAAATCATGAGTACTGATAGCACATATTGCACATGAATAAGATCCTAATATATGCTCACATATTATCCTGCTGGTAGGGATCATTTGACTCGCTAAGCTCAAGTAAGAAGATTAAGGAATTTTTTTGTCCTTAAATTTCACCAGAGCAATAATTAGCTTCATCGCAGCAACTTGATTAGAGCGGACGGTGTGGGCCGCCCTCCCATACTTATCCCTCTCATCTCGCAAATGTTGCCAGGCAACTGCGAGCAGAACATCATGACAAATGTTTACCGCAACAAAACTTACTGGATGACTCACTTCTCCCTTTCATCAAATAGCAGGTGAAAGCCTGTGCTCTCAGACAATTTAGCTTTCAACTGGAACTCACAGGAGCGATCTCTCTTCAAAAAACCTCAGAGCCGTGTGTGACAAATCTCACCCGAGAGGAAGGCATTTGAGCTACTGACAATGGCAGCTTCGGGTTATTGGCTCTTCAAGAGAGAGACTGGCTTTCTTGTTTGGTTTGGCCTTTTATAGCAGAACTGACAGCAGAATTGACTGAGAAAAGCAAATCAATGTAAGCATACTAGGATTAGGCCATTTTTAGTGCTAGATTATTCTGTAGTAGGTTCGGAATCTCTGCAGTAACACCTCTATGAGTGGGTAATGCACACTCGCCACTTCATTAGAAACTTCTTGTTTGCATTTCCATTCGCTGTAGTTTCTACACTATAGACTGTAGTTTATCGGTTGTCATAACATGTATATCAGATACCATCTACGTCATTTATCACTGGTCAGATTCTGATCAACAGGAGCCCTGTGATATTAAATGAGCCTATTCCAAAATCCTAGACTGTTACATAACAGTCTTAACTCTACCCAAAATGATACCTTCAAAATGTACATATAGAAGCTCATGTTCCAGCCCAGCAAGAAACAACAACAACAGAGCAACAGCAACTATATGTGCAGGAGGCACACTGTCAAACAGGCATGGCAGATGTTTAACGGAGACTGAAATGTTCTTCATCAAATGCTCCGGTAATTAAATGTTATGTTCCACCTTAAATGCTACAGTATGTACAGGTACAGGTACAGTGTAACTGTAGCACCATTTAAGGTAAAATTTTAAAAAACAGCTGGCAAATACAAAGTCAATTTCAGCTCCCACATCTCTAAGATGCTTTAGAACTTTAATTCAGAATTTTTAGTTTGCTCTGCATATTTCACTCCAGACAGTTTCTTAGACCTTGGACAATAATGAGCAGCTTCACTCAGCTTGACACTAAAGAGACTGAGGAGAGGAACAGCTCCAACTTTATTAGCCTCACAACCCAACTACAACCTGTAAGTAGCAGCCATGCTGTGTGTCTTTATCTACTTTTGAAGCTGATCATCTTAAACTAAGTTTGTCAATACATAATTAAAGTTTCATAGTGATTAACAACTTTAATTTACTTTGTGTTTAAGTTTGAGATTCAAAGAACCTAGTGTAGGCAACATTAGCTACTAGCAAGTAACCAGCTTAACTACTAAACAGTGGGACGATATAGCTTATTTACACTGAGGTAAATTTTATTTACTTGCCTTTGTCTGTTTGTACTTTGCCACATTGTAAACCAGCAAACCAACAGAGCTCATCAAATTTCTAATAAGCTCAGCAAGAAATTGGAAACAACTTCACGCTAGAGCCAAATCATAGGACTGCACAGTTCTGTTGTATCTCTTTTTTTATGTGAGGATGCTGTGCACACATACAGAAAAATGAAAATAAAAACTTGTAGCTCATTAAAGCAACCTGCAAAATTTTGACAATGTGCAAATTCTAAACTTTGAATCAATAAACCCGTTTTCACAAGTAGAAGAGGAGAAATTAGATTGCAGAGTTATCATTGTGCATCTTATTGTGCAGTAAGAAAGAACATTCTTTATATATTTGTCACATTTCACAACATCAAAACAAATGAGAAAAAGTCTGAAGGGTACACTTTCATCTGTCAACACAGAATGTAAACTGAATGCAAATGTAACTGACTACCTAAGTATGTAAATAATTATGTATTGACATTTGAACAGCCTGTAATAACTCTAAAGGTCTTAGGGTTAAAGACATCAGTGAAGATAAGTTATGTGATGATATCTGATATACCATCTAGAGATACTCGAGAGGAATCTTTGGATATTAACCAGTGTCCCACCAGAACTAGATCACTTCCAAAACAAAAGCAGTGTTCCTTCAGACTGCAAATAAGAAAGAGCAACAGCCAAATGAGCTTGGCAGGAATTTCTCTGAGCTGAAGACAGAGTTCGGGTGGAGGGGATCAAGACCTTGTAAGCGCCAAGGTCAGCAAAGCAAAACAAGCCCTAATCAGCCTAGGCTCTCTTTAAGTCAGGGTTGCCCCATGCATGAAGAATGGGCTTTATTCATTTCGGCCGAACAAGCCTCCCTCGGATTCCTGCCTGACATTCTCTCAATCTTCCAGCTCCAACAGGCCTCAAAAGGAGCCATTTTTCTGCTTGAGTCTGCCCTGTGGGCATGCTGCCTCTGTCCATGTTTGGAGGTGTGTGTGTGTGTGTGTTGTGAATGGCTAGGAGTTTCTACACCCCCTCCTTCTCTTTAGTCTGTAGCACAAGCTGTCCAGAGATGCTGCGCCTTTAAAAAAAAGAGCACTCAACCAGCTGTCTGGCTCTGGAGGGTAGAGAAGGGGGGAGGGGTGGAATGAGCTCTGCTGCCGCTGACTTTGTTTTGCTCTTTCCCTCCGCTCTCCCACCAAGACTGCCCTTGGTGACGGTCTCATTAGCCTGTAGTAGGTCTGCACGATACGGACATAAAGGGTTATATATTATGATAAAAATGTGCAGTTTCATTGTGTATGACTGGATGTGCTGCAAACAGACAAAGAGTTTGTTTTTGCTGTGTAATTGAAGCAAATTGATTGCAACCAAATTTCCATGCTTATTCAACAGTAGATAACAGGAGTGAGAATATTCTGCCAGGGTTGTGAAGATTCCCTGTTACACAATATAATCTGGTACCTAAAGGATTACTATATGAAAGTAACATCATCTAATTACTTTTCCTCACTTTTGGATGACTGTTTTTTTCAATAATCTTATGCAGTACTGTGTTAAGCTCACTGTTTAAAATGATACCTCAACAACAAGTGTGTGCTGATAAAAAACACCACATGCTTCCCACTCAAGAAAAAGGAATTTAGCCTAATTTGGATGAGTTCGAAGTAGTAAACATGCTGTTTGTCATGAGAGTTTTTTCCTTCGTAGGTGTACATCACTTGAGTCCTGTCCCGAGTCCTATTCTCTCCAGAGAATAGGACCTGCAGACCACAGATCATTCCTAGTGGTTGGATGTTTTGCTGCTTCTCCACACATTTCCCAGCACAGCCCCTCAAGATCTTAATGATTTTTTACACTGTGCCTGAATTTCACCTAAAGCAACATTATGCAATACATAATTTGACACCAAACAACTATGGGTCTTCAGCTAGCTATAAGCAAAAGCTAACTCAGTATTCCCAGCATAGACATCATGGCATGAGCTGTGAAGAGACCAAAGGAGACGTCAATGGAAGTGAGGAAAAGGATAAAGGGAGTATGACCGAGCAAGTGACTGGAGAAGAGTAAGTCTTGGACTGGCTATTACTCATTGGTGAGAGCTAAAACAGATAAATGCATGCAAGACAGGCTCACGGCTAATGGGAAAACAACGACAAATTCCAATGGCACAGTGTACTTCCCTGGCAATCTTATTTCCGAAAGATTGCAACGTGTTGTAACCTTATCAATGTCGTCCCTGTCTTACACAGTTCGTTTTCCCAGACGTGAAACGTCATCTAACCTCAGTCTTTGTAAATCTTCTGTCTGACAAGTTGCAACCTCCAGTAATAAAATCTTTTACTTTATCAGCTCTACTTACCACACACGGTAGTTCTACAATTACAGACTGTACTCCATCCGTGTCGTTGCATACTTTATTGTGCCCCCTTCATCCTGTTCTTCAGTGGCCAAAAACTGTGTCCACTAACTGTATTAGACACACCAACATTGTTTGTCTACCTTCAAAAAATCAGAGATAGCAGCTCAACAGTTGCTGAACATGTGTTGGATATCCACTCACCAGTGGTTACAGGATGCAAAAAAAACCAAAACCCTGATATTAAAAACTGTTATTTGTATGGTTTTGCAGATGCAGTATGCTGCTTTAGCATAAAACATAATTTACAATCAGTGTCATGGTTTTGTACATCTAATTAACACTCATCAAAGAACACTCTGTTTCAAAAGCTGACTTACAAATGCTTTTTTAAAAACACTTTAACTTTTTAACTTTAAGTACAACAAGTCCATCTTTTTTACATGTTTATACTTTTATTTGAGTTAAAAGGCAAAACCATATTTCAGCTTTTAACCAAGTATCTTTTTGCCAGAGTATTTGTTGTTTCACATGCCTAAAGAACTTGTGTATTTCTATCAGCTCTGGTGTCAGGACAGACTTCTAAGGTCTTTTTAGGACTGTGTCTTACGTCTTTATGAATTAAAGTCACATGCTCAGGCTCATAAAGAAGATCCGGCTAAATTCTATACTGATGAAGACATGATGACAATAGTAGATATTTCACTTTCATCCTTTAGATGTTTAGATACATCCTTCACCAAGTTTTGAGTTCACTTTGGATACTCTTTCAACACGCCCACAAGCGTCAAATCAGTCTACGCCTTGGGGTCTGAAGTACAATGTTACAAAATCTTTTTCCATACATTGCTTTCAATAATGCATTTCCTCCGGAGACGTCTCCAAAATCAACAAAGCGTAGCTTTAAACTTTCAGATTGATCAGGACCCCCACAGGACCACCACAGAGCAGGTATTATGTAGTTGGGGAATCAATCTTAGCACTGCAGTGACACTGACGTGGTGGTGGTGTGTTAGTGTGTGTTGTGCTGGTGTGAGTGGATCCCAGACAGCAGTGCTGCTGAAGTGTTTAAACACCTCAGTGTCACTGCTGGACTGAGAATAGTCCACCGACCAAAACTATCCAGTCAACAGCGTCCTGTCAGTGCCTATCTTTATTAAATGGAACAATAATTTAAAACTGCATTTTGTGTTTATTCATGTTGTCTTTATGCATGAAAATGAGTTGGATGATCTGAAACATATAAATGGGACAAAAGCCAGAAGACATTGGGCGAGGGGCAATTGCTTTTTCTGCACTTTGAACAGAATTTGAAATATTTTTTGCTCATATACTGAAATTTTTCTTGTGTTCGATTTGTGCTACACAATAATTCAGGGTAGGCAGGACAAGCACTTAGTGTTTGATGTACAAACAAGACTGAAATATTGGCTTTAAACATCCTTTGGGACAACAAATTCATTACACACAAGCCATGTTGGTACTATGAGAACTCTCTCCAAGGCCATGTGACCTCCCACACCATCAAAACTGCATGGTATAAACAAACCCAGTCTGGTTGGTCATGTGACTGACCACCTTCGGACACCCACTGAGACCGGATTTCTCATGGTAAGGTCTAAAGCTCCTGCCATGTCCAGTGAAACCACAGACTGACCCGGGTTGTTTTCCCCTCAACATACAGCTGCCCGGTCTGCTGTGTATTGATCTGTATGTCCACGCAGTGTGCTGGAAATGTTAATCAGTGCACTGTGCTGGAATCAGAATCTAGTGTGAGCACATTAAAAATGCATTCAGGAAAAAAAAAAAAACACTGCTGCCATTTCTCTCAGCGTGGGAGCGAGACAGGCTGACAGTTTTGTAGTGGCAGTACTGCAGAGTATATTTTTTAAGTCATGAATGCATGTAATTTGATGACTGATGGCATTAAAATTAAAGAAATGCAATGAAAGAAGCTTCTAAAAGACATGTTTTACCTCAAGGTTGTGACACACATATTGGCTATTAAGATAGATAGATCCAACATAGATTGTTATGATGCCAATACTCACATTACAGTATAGACGTTATAAAGGAGGCAACTAGTCACTGGTTGAAATATGAACCGCAAATCTTGTAAGAGGCAACCTGTGGGGCAGTCGTGGGCTGGAGGTTAGGGAACCAGCTTTGTGACCGGACCGTTGCCAGATCGATTCTCTGAGCTGACAAGATGTGCTTTCATTACTGACTTGCACGGGAAGCCCAACAAAAATTATGAATACAAAGTACATGTACAAAGGCACTAAAACAGCAGCTGATCATATGTTACCTTGGCTGCTCATGCATGAGCTTTATTGTTTACGTTGCCATGGCAATGCACACAGCCCTGAGACAGAAAAGCTGTTGTCTAGCTTTTTACTCTGAATTGCAGTTGTGGATTTATCAAGTCACAGATCTTTAGGACGATTTAGATGGTTTAATACACTGCCTGGCCCAAAAAGGTCACCAACTGGATTTAACTAAGCAAATAGGTAAGAGCCTCCCATTGGATAATTACTGCATGGGTGATTATGTTTCAGCTAGCAACAAGTTATTTAACCCTAACTGATGCAGTGAGTAGCTTCTCATTTGTTAAGCAACCATGTCAAAAGACACATCCTGTAGTCGTGGAAAAGATGTTAATCTGTTTCAGAATTGTAAAATTAATGGCATGCATTAAGCAGAGAAAACATCTAAGGAGATTGCTGAAACTACTAAAATCGGTTTAAGAACTGTCCAACGCCTTATTAAAAAGTGGAAGGACAGTGGGGAAACATCATGTTCAAAGAAGGAATGTGGTCTTAAAAAAATCTTCATCGTGATCGGCGATCACTTTTATGTTTGGTAAAAGCAAATCATAGAAAAACAGGACTAGAACTCAGCAGTAGAAATGTTTAATAGTGAAAGTAAGAGCATTTCCATATGCACAGTGCGAAGGGAACTCAAGGGATTGGGACTAAACAGCTGTGCAGCCTTAAGAAAACCATTCGTCAGTGAGGCTAACCGGCAAAAACGGCTTCAATTTGCTAGGGAGCATAAAGATTGGACTCTGGAGCAATGGAAGAAGGTCTTGTGGTCTGATGAGTCCAGATTTAACCTGTTCCAGAGTGATGGGCGCATCAGGGTAAGCTGAAGCTGAAGGCGGCTGAAGTGATGCACCCATCATGCCTTGTGCCTACCGTACAAGCCTGTGGGGGCAGTGCTATGATCTGGGGTGACTGCAGTTGGTCAGGTCTACATTCAGCAACGTTATGTGCCCAAAGAATGAGGTCAGCTGACTACCTGAATATACTGAACAACCTGGTTATTCCATCAATGGATTTTTTCTTCCCTGATGGCATGGGCATATTCCAAGATGATTCGTCGGGTTCAAATTGTGAAAGAGTGGTTCAGGGAGCATGAGACATCATCTTCACACATGGATTAGCCACCACCAAATCCAGACCTGAACCCCATTGAGAATATTTGGGATGTGCTGGAGAAAACTTTGTGCAGTGGTCCAAATCTCCCATCATCAATACAAGATCTTGGGGAAAAATTAATGCAACTCTGGACAGAAATAAATGATGTGACATAAGAGAAGTTTGTGGAAACGATGCCACAGTGAATACGTGCCGTGATCAAAGCTAAAGGCAGTCCAACGAAATATTAGAGTGACCTTGCAATTGAGTTACCAGCTCAGCCCACATATACATACTTTACAAATCAAGTCCTCAGGCATTCATAGTGAACAGAAACCAATGTCAAACAACACCAGGACAAGTGTAATACAGTGTAACATCATACAACTGTAAATTACATGTACAAGCCAACTGATGAGGAGTTTGTAGATCATTCAGAAGTTGCGGCAGCAGGTAACTCACGGTTATGGTAATGGTGGAATGGTAGGTTTCTTAGTTTCAGCATAATTAAAACAGCAATAAAACAGCACAGAATGCTGACAGCAGCTTCACCACTTTTAGGACTGCCCATTTGACTTCAAGAGGGAGCAATACTTATGAAATACAGCAGACATTTATTAGATTCTGGGAAGAGGTTCATAAGACTTTGTACATGTAAGTTGGGGGCCGAGAGTGCACAAGGGTACACCTATGTCTAATAACCAACTCAAGGAACTAATGCTGGTTTATTTATGCCAGTTGTTTTGGTCCTCATGGTCCTTTCAGATGGTCTACATGTTTTGTTCTGTCCCTGTTTGTTGGGAGCTGGGATAAAACAAAAAATGTGGTCTGCCTGAGGGGTCATGACAACAGTTTAAATACCACTGGTTTATGTGACTGGTGAGAAATTGCTCAATCACAAATACATTTCAACAGTTTTTATGGCTAATCAAATAATTCTCCCATACCTAGTATAAATAATGCTTCTCCTCCTGTGGCTTCTAGCTGCAACCACCAAACTGTGCACGATCATAGATATGGCTGAAAAGTTTTTTCAACCGATCAGGTACACAGCATTTGTAAGCCATTTGTTTAAACACCACAGGAAATGAGTCTAACTGCCACAAATAATGGAAACTTCTTGCAGTAAGCCTCATAGACATTACATAACAGTACACATTACATAATGGCACACACTGCACAGCAGAATACCTTCATTACATCATCACACACATTTTATCCGCAGCAGTTACATAGTCACTATGCACTAATAAACACATGTACACTAATGCACCATATTTACACAGTTATTACAAAGTTAATACACAGAAATTCACGGAATACACACCACAAATGCTTATACACAGTTCAAACACAGACATACAGAAACACAGATTTAGTAGCCACCAGAAATACCACAGTGATGGGATAACCATCTGGAATAACAGCAATGGTCTAGCAATACCTCAGCAACCAACTGGGATACCATAGAAAAGTCCAGCAACAACTTAACAACCATCTCAGATTGCATAGCAATAGCCTAGGAACATCTTTGCAACCACCTGGGATACCATAGCAATGGCCTAGCAACATCTTAGCAATCACTTGGGATGCCATAGCAGTTCATTCATTAAATTTCTCTATCTGTCTATAAACTGTCAAGTAAATGCAAAGCAAAAGACTGCTACTACCTGCAGGCATCCATGTGTAAAACATCATCAATCGTTTGATTCTAAAGAAATGTTAAACCAATGCACAGAGTTATTCTCAGGTCTTTGATTGAAGAGTGATGTAGCTGCTGGATGTATGTATAATTAGCAGCTTAGGGCTAATTCCCCGAGCTGGCCAGGGAGCAGAGATTGCCAGCTTCACTGCTTCGCTGTTTGAGCTGTTCATTTGAACAAAGGTCAGGATTAGCTTTCACTACAGTATTTAAACACATTGAGACACAGTATTTAAACATGCGGAAATCCACTGACTGTCCAAACAGCTGCACTGAAGCACTTCGCTCATGATTTGCGCAGAGCTTATTTTCAGATTTGTCTCTTCTTTGGTGTCATAATTTCAATCGCCCATCTGTCAACTGTAGTGCTGTTTGACGTCTAAGTTTATGCATTAATTTATGTGGCTAAAATTACCCTTTTTCAGAAAAGGAACAAATTGCAGCCACACAAAGCATCTATCTTAAACACTTCTCTCTTCTTCATTAACAGACTCCTTGGCACCCCCTCACACACACACACACACACACACACACGCACACACACGCACACACACGCGCACACACACACACACATGCGCACACACACACACACACACATATGCACACACATACATGAAATTATAATGGAAAGGGAGAATAATGAATTCAAAATAATTTGGGCATAAGAATATGCTTTATTAAGTTTCATTAAGGCTCCTCACGTGCTGAAGAGCTCTATAAATAGTTCATTCCTTCTCCTCATAAAATTGACTTATTAGGCTTACAACTCAATCTGAGCGGAGGACCTACTAAAGGCTGGATTTGACACACGGCTCCAGCGGTGAAATATTTAGCAAAATGTAGGTATGTTATGAGTATGTACAAACATGGTATATATCAAGAGTTTCATTCCAAAACGCTGTGTAATGAAAAGCATATTCTTTTCCTAGTGGTATTAAAGTGGTATTAATCACAATATAGCAATCAGTTTTCTTGTATCCATGAAGTCGACTACCAACAATGCGTATCACAACAAAGAAAAAATTCTTTCATTTATTCTGTGGTGTGGTTTGGAATGTAATTCTTCATCTGAAGAGAGTTCAATGTTTTTTATGTTCAACACAAGTATGTGAAGGTGAATGACAATGCCTAGTCAATGTGCAAATGCACATTCCTTCTGTACAAACTGACTGTACGTTCTTACGTTGCTGTAGTGCTAGAGGGCAAATCAGGGGTCTATTGTTATTCCAACATAAATGATGAAAAAACAAAAATGAATGATAATAAATTTAGACTGATACGGGCAATATTTATTGAGCTACACATACAGAAGTAGTGTCTCTCAGTATGGCGTCGGGCCACAATGTTTGCTAATGCAACATGCATACATCTTGACATGGAGTTGGTAGAGGTTCCTTATGGTGTCCTGGATAATCCATCCCATGCAGATTTTGCGTTGGTGGTGGAGTAACACCAGGCCTTCTTGACATATGACCCATGACAACATCTTGGTGCTGACCATGGTGCCTCCACACACGGATTCATTGGTCATCTCCACCAAGACAAGGACTCATCACTGAAGAAGCCATTCTGAGTCACTCACAGTCTTTGGTGACACTGACGTGGTGTTAAGGGCAGTCATTGTATCGCTCTGCGTGCATGTAGTCTTGCCTCATGCAGCTGCAGACAACAGTGCTGGCACGAATAGGATGACTTATGGAGGGGACATTCATCACTGCCATCTCACAGTGTCAAACCTACCCACCAAGTTTGATTCCTGCCAGTTGATTCCTTCTGAGTGCAACTATTTGTGCAACTATTATTTTCATGATGAGTGTACATGTGAACTTGTCCGGTCTGCCAACTTGTTCAATGATAGTTGACTGGAAGAAAACACACTGATGTGTTCCAAAATAAAGCAAATGCGCCCAAGCTTATGATATGATTTCAGCATATCGTTGCTGCCCAAGGAAAAACATGCCTCCCCCGGCCCGGAACAGCTGATATAGAGCTATGTAACAGGCATTTACAGCCATAGGTCTTCAGCTAGCTATAAGAAGAAGCTGCCTCAGTATTCCAAGTATGGACAGAATGGCAGAGGCTGCGAAGAGACCCAAAAAGACATCGTCAGTGAAAGCAGGGAAGAGAAAAAGAAAGAGTGACCAAGCAAAAGAGACCAGACAAGAGTCAAACTGGTTTTTACTCATTGACGAAAGCTTAAAAGAGATGCAAAACTGTTTCACCGCTAACAGGAAAACAATGATAATCTGACTGACAACATCACAAGAAAAAGAACCATGTTGACTTGTCCAACTTGTCGAAATCACTACGTTTATATGCCTGCATGACACATGTGCACGTGAAGGGTAGCTGGATTCCTTCAGCTCATCAACAAATGCACATGTGCAGCTGTCTACGAGGGTGGCTCAAAGCATGATCTGTATTTATGACAGTAGTGTAAAAGTGAATTACATTCGGAATACATTTTTAAAGTAACCACAATGTGCAAACCCATGCTGGAGTAGATCAAAGCATCTGTGTTCACGTCCTTGCAAGAAGTATGTTATGGGCATAAGTTACTTCTCTGTATTGATCAAGGGTGAAGGCAAAACTTTCCCATCTGTCGTTCATGTACTTCTGGAAACATACAACATACAAAGGTACATAATAAATTCTTGAACTGCATTATGTACAATAGTCATCCAGCATGTGCAGCAGAGGTGTCCAGTCTTATCTGTAAAGGGCTGGTGTGGCTTCAAGTTTTTATCTAAACAAAGGAATTAAAATCGGAATTACTTTATTTCACCAAGTTTGTTACACATACCAGGAATGTGTCTTGGTGAGTGCACACAGAGTAGTAACAAATGTGAGGGAGAAAAATGCAAATACAGAAATAAAATGCAATAAATACAATAAAGAACAAGAATAAGAATAATAAAGAGTCATGGAATGGAGGTAAAGAGATGTGGATATACATATATGGATAACTATATATACAGAATGGTGAACATTTCTAAGACTGAATATCTGTATGTTACAGAGGAGTTACTGTAATAGAGTTAGAGAGGGTTTCTTGGTTTCAGTTTAAGCTTTAAATGTGCGGTGTCCACTGTGGTTAATAGGCGCTACAGCTCTGGGGATTTGATGGTCCTGGGTCGTCTACCAGAGGAAAGTGGCAGGAAGAGTTGATGTTCAAGATGAGAGGGGTCAACTGTAATTTTCCTTGCACACTTAATCACCCTGCTGTTGTAGATGTCCTGAATTACATTCAGCGATCTGCTTTGCTGTCCTCATTATGTGCTGGATTTTGGTTTGTTCTTGTGATGTGGAGGAACCAAACCAGATGGTTATAGATGATGTGAGGATGGACTCGATGATCGCTGTGTAGAACTGGATAATCAGGGTCCGTGGCAGCTTGAATTTCTTCAGCTGCCTTAAGAAGAACTTTCTCTGCTGTGCTTTCTTGGCAATGGAGATCATGTTCCTCTCCCACTTCTGATCCCTGGATATAGTGGTGCTCAGGAGCTTGAGTGACTCCACGGTGGAAACCACAGAGTCGTTGATGTTGAGGGGGAATATGTTGGGGAGGGGGAATATGTTGGGGGGTG